>CABFVX010000171.1:234137-420886 GCA_902151425.1 Timema shepardi | reverse complement strand
TATATATATATTAAGTAGGGGTGGTCTTCAGCAAATATTCGTATCTAGTAGGCTCGGGCGGTCATTACAAAATTACATTCGGGTGCGGGCAGATTCGGGCGGGCATTTCATTTCGCAAACAACTTTGTCACAGGCCTATACAATTTCAAATTATAAGTTTAACAGTCTAATTAAATTTAAAAAAAATATAGAAACAAATTTGTCACACGCCTATACAATTTCAAATTATAAGTTTAACAGTCTAATTTAATTTTTAAAAAAAGATAGAAACAAATTTGTCACAGGCCTATACAATTTGAAATTATAAGTATAACAGTCCAATTTAATTAAAAAAAGATAGAAACAAATTTGTCACAGGCCTATTAAATTTCAAATTATAAGTTAAAAGAGTCACATAATTTAAAATGGCCGTTTCCTATTTAATGTTCAGTTGATGCGTACTTTTCTATATATATTCGAACAAGTCTGGCTAGTAATAATAAATTTAAGAAATGAATAATAGAACCAATTTAAATTAATTTTTTGAAATCATCATGCAATCAAATCTCAATCTGGAAATGTTGAATTTGTTATGTTGTTGGCATTGATAGATAAATTTAAATCATAGGAATTTTGATTTCGCTATGTAGTAGACTTGGAGCCTGTGAAAAACATTATCGTAATTTTGTTGAAAGAAAACATAATAATTTACGAATTAATAAAAATAATACATTTTTTAATATTAGTTAAATTGAAATGATTCAATTATGAATATAAGTTAAACACTATTTTTTCTCAAAGTTTGAATTAAAGGTTATTGCTAACATGCTATTATATACTTACCAATCCCTTGAGATGCTCGATCGAAATACGGGCATAACAAGACTCGCCTGACATTCCGGGGATTTTAGATGCCCGACTTATTGCCAGAAATTTCGGATTCCCAACCATCTCTAATATAATGAGAGAGTATTTTCATCCTGTGTCCATGGATTATGCCTAATTACATCAATATGTCGAAGGGCCTGTAAAACCTAATCAATGGATTAGTTAGTAAGTATTAGATAATTTTTTTAGCACTTTATTTTACTACCTTTTCAGTTTATACGCTTATGCACTAATCACGCTAGTGGTTTTATGAATGAAGCAGGCTATATATTAGAGGGAATGTATCCGAATTTGTGGGGAGGGAGATTGGAAAAAACAATTTTGAGAAAACCACCCTCGGAACACCTGACCGAGATTTGAATCTTGATCTCTCGCCTTTCGGCAGTCTTGTCTACTGCGAGAGTAGCGCGTTAGACCATGCGGCACCGAGACAGGAGCGGATTGTTCTTTCTGTCACATGTCATTCAATTAAGATTCTGGTAGGAAGAGCTCATTAGAAACTATAAAAATATTGATTAATAGTGTTATTTAATAGATATTGATAGTCGCTCATCATCTCTCTTCATGTATGAATACATAAAAATGGTTTAAGTAACTTTTGTAACGGACTTAATATATTTACAGTTACAAGAATTTTTATATATTTAGTTAAAAAATAATGTACAACGCACAGTACCCATAAATTTTATTGGGATTAAAATAAGTAGGCCTACCTAAAAATAATTGAAACATCTCGGAGAACTGTGTATTTTTCTAATTCAATAACAAATCAAACTGGCAGGGATGGTGTTAGTACCGACCAACTGAACCGAGGGCACAGACGAATCTATGAAAAGAGAAAGGGCCTCTCAGTCCACTCAAACAGATATCTAGGAAACTAAAAAATAAAAAAGAAACTTTTAAATTCATTATATTTGAACTAAAAAAAAATATTTAAATTTGAGATCTATAGTAAATAGTAAGCTTGTTAGTTTGCCTCAGAAATTTGTGTCCGCTGTAAACCGAAAGTCTATATTTTTTTTTTAGATCATGAACTTAGGTCATTTCTCTTTGTTTTGAAGGTTTAGGTAATTTTAATACTTAAAATAAATGTAGAGTTACCATATTTTTTTTTATTCCTTAACATGGTATTCTCCAAGTTAAAATAGGAAAGGAGCACTATAGAAGGAAAATTAAATTTGAATTCTAAAATCAATTTGATTAAGGAAATATACAATGTATGCTTAATGTGTAGTAAAAGCTAAAACCCTTTTAAAAGATAGTATCAATGTAGGCCTAGTGTGTTTCTGGAGTAGTAAATGTATAGAATGTTACGCATTCTTAAAATTTATTTTTAAT
Source organism: Timema shepardi (assembly GCA_902151425.1). NCBI lineage: Eukaryota > Metazoa > Arthropoda > Insecta > Phasmatodea > Timematidae > Timema > Timema shepardi. The sequence goes on along the minus strand of CABFVX010000171.1, from coordinate 418,681 downwards.
GGTAAACAAACTTTTTTTAAATAATAAAATGTCAATTAAAACTTGTGGCTTACTATACTTTCTTTTCTCTTTGAATTAATCTTGATCCTCATTATCTTCTCCTACAAGCCAATCACAAATGTCTCAATAAAACTGATGATTCTCCACAGGAATATAGGGCATGAGTCTCGTCATGATCTTCAACTCAGCCTCTTTGATTCCTACCTTCCCCTCTAAATATGCATTATTAGTAGGAAATTAGGAATTTCACTTCTGGGACGACGGAGGTCAAATTTATGAGACACGGCTCCAATAATGAAGCTCCTTGCTTTAAGAAAACCACGTTTTTCTGGAGAATAAGTAAAGTGTGTCAGAGTGTAGCTATGCAGTACACAACAGGCGATAAATTTTGCGCGGCTGAGTTAGTGTCACTAGCAATACAAAGAGTAAGGGCCTCGATCACTCACTGATATCCCAAAGAGTCACTGATATTCCAAAGAGTATGAGCCTCATTCACGGTGTTAATGGTATTAGTAAAATACCGTTCCTAGAGTGGACTAATACGAATGAGATAGTTGCGAGAATTACACTACACAAGATTATACAGGATGGAGCGGAACAAATTTGACAATCTATGCTGAAAGAAGTGATGGGCAACGTGATGAGATTTTTATAACGTCCAGTGGAGCTCACCTGAGTGACATTATCTTCAAAGAGTGTAGTATGTAGTTTGCTTTTACTTAACTAGGGAATATTTACTTTTCAAATAAAGTGTTGATTTTCAATCTACTAATCATCTAATCGTTTGGCCCCACCCTGTATAAGTTACCAGATGGCTGACGATACAAGATGTTCTACCTGCAGTAAAGTCCCAAAGGGAGCGAGTGGTCCACACAAATCAAACGGAAACTCCACAACACTTTACACTCAAGTCTTATGAGATTCAGAGAGTTAAATCTCGGCCATGTTAATATTCCAACGGAAACATCGTAAAGCACGACAGAAGGATCTATTTCGTCCCGGTTGCTAAGACTCTCTGGACATCCCCAGTCACAGAACACGACAAGCTCTTGAACTTTACTGGCTATTTCTTGTTGTTCTGCAACAACCATATAACATATCTCGGTTAGACAACTACAGATAAGGTTCATAAGCGGTTATCACGCTAGGCTCCAGGAATAGATAGTTTCTGGCTTCATTAAGGGTAGTACAAAATGTAGCTATTCATACTGAAACTAGTTTATTTCTAAAATTCCCCCTAAAAAACTTTTTTTTTTCATTTATAGTCAATACAAATATTATAAATTCTACAAATGGCAGTTAAAGCTCCTAAATCCACAGAAACATAAATTCCTACCATATAGTATACGGCTTTGTGGTTTTATAAACAAGAAGCCAAGAAAATTAACACCTGCAAAAGAGTAGTGCATTATAATAAATATATCAACGCTCTGATTAATGACCGGCAGTCATACATCAGGGAAAATATATTAATACTTACTTTACATTAACGGCAGAAGAAAAAATTACAAGACCAACATTCATACATCCGGATGTATACAGGGTGGCCCATAAGTAGTAGACCATACTTTGACGCACCTTAACTTTCAGAAGAGTCAGCATGAAAAGAAAACAGATGGTTTATTTAAGAATGCTCTAAAGTGTTTATTTTCTTACATGTTGAACTTTTAAAATGGCAACTAGTAGGATTCCTCTGGAGCCATTAATTCGGTGCTTACACCTGAATTCTACAACTGACAACGTGCAGGAAGTTAATCACCGTATACGTCTTGCCTATGGACCTGATGCACCAAAGTGGAAGACCTTTGTGCGTTTAAACAAACACTTCGATGCAACTGGCACCGTACTGGATATGCCACGTGCAGGGATACCAAAAACTGTCAACACGGCCGAGAAGAAGGAACTGTTGCAGCAGGAGTGGCGTCGTCACCCCCTAATCCAAATCAGCACGCCATCTGTCCGCAACACTGGCAATTCCCAGAACAGCATTACAGCGAATGCTCAAAGATATGAAATTGAAACCATATCGCCCGAGACTCATCAACCGGTTGAATGAATATGATCCTGATCGCTACCTGCATTTTGCTGAAGAGGGGCTCACCAAGTTGGAAGAGGACCCACAGTTAGAACAGTGTGTTGTGTGGACTGATGAAGCCAAATTTCACCTGTCCGGTAGTGTAAAGACATAATTGTGTTTACTGGAGTGAGTAGAATCCAAATGTGGTAGATGAGTACGATGATAAAAGTCCCAGAGTCATGGTCTGGGGTAGTGTTACGTACCAAGGTGTCATTGGCCCTTTCTTCTTTGAAGATGGCATCAATGGAGAGAATTACCTGAAGCTTATTAGGTACACTGTTTACCCTTTACTCAAACAGAGAGACCCATTTGATCAGTTGTGGTGGCAGCAGGATGGAGCTCCCACTCGTTATGACAGAACAGTATGAAATTGGTTGAACCAGGTATTCCCCAGACGTTGGGTCAGACGTCGTGGGCCTATTGAATATCCGTCGATTCTCCTGACCTCACCCAACCTAATTTTTTCCTGCGGGGGTATATAAGGAATATAATTTATTTCCACAACATCAACACCCTACAGGACCTGAAGTATTTGATTACTAAGGAATTTGCTGCTGTTCTTCATGAACTGTGTGCAAAATCGTGTGAAAATGTTTTTTTGCGATTACAGGCCTGTATTGACGCTGATGGCATGCAAATTGGTCACATAATGGAAAACCAATATTAAAGAGTATTTGTGCTACAAAATAAGCTATTTGTTTTCTTCTCATTCTGACTCTGATGGAAGTTACGGCACATAAAAGTATGGTCTACTACTTATGGGCCACCCTGTATAACAAGACCTACAGCACTACATAGCCAGCAGTCATAGATCAAAGACCTATTCTATAAAATCCGACTCTATGTCACTAAGAATTTAAAAGTTCATTGCCTCACTTAATAGATGACGCCACCTATCCCTATCTCAAGCAAGTTATTTCCAGTCGCCCTCACTACATTTTATTTAATTATTTATTTACACTATTTATCCCGATTCCTAGCATGTAGCTCGGGACCTAGATCTACATCATGAATTAACATTACATCTTTTAGCTATTTTTTAAAATACAATAATAAGTTTAGAATAAACACCTAAATATAAAAGTCCTATTTGTCCTTCTTTCCTATACCTATCCTACTAGTTGGTCCATCCCGGGTATATTACGCCCCCGGTACCCTGCCCCACTGGGTGTCCCACCGCACTGTGGATCGGTGAGAGCCCTAGTGGGGGACATACAATTAACTTAACCTAAATATTTATAAAAATTCTTAATATTAGCTTAACCTAAATAGAAGTCCTTCTTATAATGGGCTGCAGGGTATTTCAGTTGTTGTCGCCGATCCATTTTCTGAACTGAGAGCAGCCATCCGATGGATCGGTGGACGGACCAGATGCCCGACAGCTCCAGCCCAGCAACACACACTTGTCACCAAGTGGGCTGGACTCTATGAGAGAGGGGTTGATTCTCCCGTCTGAAGATGTTGTTCTTGTACTCCCTAACTGGTATCAAGGCGCCTTCCAATTCATCAGCAGTTCACACTACTGGAATCTAGAGAGCATTCCTTCCCTCACTACACCCTATCTCTTTCAAGTTCATTCTAATTTCATCCTCCCGTCTGCGTCTAGGTCTTCCCAATGGTAGATTCTCATTGGGCTTATCAGCCAATTATCTGAGCATTGTTTTAGATTCTCAATTTAGGCTGCATGTCCTGCTCACCATAATCTACGAGACATGGTTACCCTAACAATATATTGTGATTAGTACAGGTAGTATAGCTAATAATTTTTTAGCATATTCCACACCATAGTAACCTAATATATTTTTTGACCATAATACCTTCCTAAGCACCTTGTTTTAGAACAGCCTAAACTTGTATTATCTTGTAATGTAGGAGACCACCTTTCACGACCATAGAGAGCAATAGTTAAAATTATTGTTATGTATATTTTGAATGGGCGAGATATAAATAACTTACTGACCGAGTAGTATAATACATTTCCCAACTGTATTTTTTTCTTAATTTCTAATCTTATATAATTATGATTTGTATTAGGTCTTCTGACTTACGACTCCTCCATTCCTTTTATCAGTGAGTTAGACCGTCAATGCACCCTGTAGTCTGCCTCCTCCTTGAGCTTTCTGAATTTTCTCATTCCTTCAAGTCATCAAATATTTGAATCGTCCTTTTCCTAAGCTTCTCTTTCCATCATCCTTTCCTTCCATGACTTTGTGCATAAGACACTTTATCCTTGGGATGTGCACTATCCAGTTTGTTTTGTGGTGAAGAATGACGTCCCAAATAGTTCTCTTCTCATCCACTCTTCTAAGGAATTCTTCATTTTTCACCATCTCTATCACCACCTGATCTTCTCAAGACTTCTGAATCACAACATTTCAAAACTCTACAAGTATTTGCTTTTCCATCTTCCTAAGAATACATACAGCATGATGCTCTAAATTTAGCATTTCATCAATTTATTACTAAGTTCCGAACCCAGCTTGTTGATTAGCAGTGACCTTTTCTTGTTGAGAGCTTCCTTGGTCATGGCAATCTTCAAACTTATTTCCGTGATGCAGTAGACACCCTTTGCCAGCAGACTTCCCAGGTATTTTAACTGCTCTGTGTTTTCCAAATCTTTGTTTTCAATTGTGATTTTCATTCTCTCTTCATTATTTTGAAATCACCATCACCTTTGATAATGTTGATCTACAAGCCATATTTTATCCCTATCTTCAACAGTACATCATTTCTTGAGTTACCAGTTAAAATAGTTCCTAAATATTTATATTCACTAACCCTGTTAAATGATATGTTAATAGAGCTCATACAAGAAAAATATATCAGGACTTTAACTACATTACCGGCAGTCACACCTTAGAAGAAATAATATATAAATACACATGAGAAAATAGGCCTACAGATCACAAGTCGAACTTACTAATGGATAAGGTTAATTTTAAAAAAATAGAAAAAGTGGCTACTCAACGTAGCCCTCTCCTGATAAAATAATAATCTCCAAGTAGTACCAAATAGCAACTTAAAAAAACCATTCAGAGCAACACAAATCGTTTCATTCTTCAAACGGGTGTATATTAACCGATATTCTTATCTTGTAACTTTATTTATAGTCAAATGTTCTGTATAGCAACTAATTATGACATTTAAATACAAGTAAATTTGCTATGTGACTGCGACCGGTATCTCTGAAAAACAAATCAGCTGAACTTATCTATATATTATGTTGCGATCCTATAAACGGGGCTAAAGGGAAAACGGCAAAATTCACAAATTACGGTGTGTATTTTTTCAAAGTTGTTACTTTTGATATGTTTGATATAAATAAAAAACAATTTCACACGATGTTTCAAAAATGTGCTAAACAAGTGTACAATATAATTTAAAATGTAATTTATATCGGTGAATAGATTACTTTCCGTGAAATATATTAACCTTTTAAATTCTGTAAACTAGATCATGATGAGCATTCCACGTAACTTTTTATAAACGGCGCCCCAACCTCAAAAGATAGCTGTTTGTTGAGCTGGACCAAAGCATAGTGACTAGATATTATATAGCTTTGAGGCCACAAGAATATACCTACGATTATAAAGTGACTCTCCTACAATATTACCTAATAGCAGTAAAATACTGTATGATACATTTTCCCTTTGATGCAAAATAAGACCTGGCGCATAAAAAATCATGTGGATGTGGGTTATCAGTTATCATAGCTATCAACATATTACATATAATATTGTCACTTCTTTCAAGGTTCAATTTGTACATCTAATAGCAGTTATGTTAATAGCTACAATGTTGATTTAAATATTATATATACTGATTTGTATTATATTCACTTGATATGTCACTGAAGAAAATATTTGGGGACATAAGATGAATTTCATAGAAACAAATATTGCGAATGCAATGATAATACAGGGTGGAGCCAAAACCATTAGACGACTAGTAGCTTAAAAATTAACACTTTAATTGAAGAGTAAATATACACTTAGGGCCAGGGCTGGATTTACTGCCTTTCCGCCTGTAGGCCCTCAACGAAATGTCGCCCATCCTCACCCCTTCCCACCCGCTTTCCTAAAGGAAGGCAATACGCTTCCATGTGTCATTATAAGTTTTTAATCATAGTTTGGGTTTTAGATTGAATTTTTAAGTTATATATATATATATATATATATATATTATCGTGATCTTGGACTTTCTTAGAGTCAGTTTTCCAGTCATTGAACCCTGAAGTAAACATAGTTTTTCCTTCACCAAATAACAGGCAAGATACACAGACAACATGGCCCTTTAATGTCGAGTAGCCTTCACCAGCCAATGTCTTACTTGTGTCTCCCCATTATGAAGTTTTCGTGGAAAGGATATTCCTTTTAATATGCCTTTCTTTACCGAGATACTTGCGCATTGAAGCATTGAAACTTGCATCTAAATTTTGTTCAACATCGTGAATTGTCCCATAACCTCATAATTCGTTATTAATTTCCGGCCACAGGCCTGGCCTGGGTCCTTATAAAGTGCGAAAATACGCCCCTGGTTGAATGGCAGTTGCATTTGCTGGTCCTCCACCTATTGCAATCGTATATTTTACGTAATCTTTGGGATAGAGTGCTAGAGGTATGTTATTGTCATTTTACTGCGCTAGCACTGCTGAGTCTTGCCATTTGGATACTCGCTTCTTACGTAAATACTTAACAACAGCACCCACAACAGTCAACACGCACTGGACGCGGACTCGTGCATAGGTTATAGTTAATAGCGTAACGATACTTACACACGGTAACATAAACAATGTTACACAGATATAAATAGTACAAGTGTTCTGTGTACATGTGAGTCAAAACTAATACTATATTCAGACCATACATACAATTTGTAAGCTCGTGCCGGCACTTGGCAGGTACTAAGTAGGCGGAAGAAAAGGAGCAAGAAGACCAGTTGGATGTAGTGTTTTGGGGTACGAGCCGAGGACGATTCACTTCTATGTGGTAAATGAAATATTAAAATATGAATCAAAATTGAACAAAATACATGCCTTCATTCTATGCTGCCTCTTGAATAGTGCCACTCTAGCCCCAGGCCTAGTCAGCCTAATAGGAAATACAGCCCTGCAAGGCCTGTCACTTACTAAACTGCGCTGTACGATGAACTGCATCGCATACACATTCCTCGGCTTATCTTAAAAGTGAGATGCACATAGTCCAAAGTTGAATGCCTTCTTGTTTTTTTTAAATTTATTCAGCACAGCGTCTTACTACCTAATCAGCTTGTACGCATTATGTAGGCCTACTAACTACGCCATTGAGTTAGTAACGAGGAGGGTTGAATTTAGAGGAAGTGTACCCACATTTTCGTGGAGGGAGCGTGGGAAACAATTTTTGAAAACTCCCTTTAGTACACCTTATCGGGATTTGAATCCCTATCTCTCTGTTATCGGTAGTCTATCCTATTGCGGAAGTGAGGCCTAAGACTATGTGGCCACTGAAACCGGCACCTTCTTGTTGATTATCTTATAAGCACTGTAGCTGTAGTGTTACGCGAGATTTTTACTTGCAAAAAGAATGTCCATGATTTTAGCTCATATTTGGATAAGCTACAATATCTAGCCTATTGTAAAAGGTAGTCACGCATCCTTACGCCCACACGCGTGCTCAAAGAGTAGGCCTACTGATGTTAATGTTGACCTTGAGGAAATGATAGTTTGTGGAAGTGAATGTGCTGATACTCACCACCACGCCTTTTAACTTAATACGCAATTGTAAACATTGTTGGCCAACTGTTGCCCTACTGTACCCCAACTGTTACACAACTCTTGCCCAACATGGGAAACCGATTGTTGGCAAACATTAAAGAAACATTGTTTCACCTCCAGTTTACAATGATGAAATATTTGTTTTCCGTAGATAGATCAGTTGAGCGAAAGATGTCTGTTGAGGGTGCTGCTATGGGTTGTGCTTTATATGTAGTTATATCTGTTGAAGAAGACAGAGAAGAAGAAAACGGTGGTGGGTTTGTGTTCATTTACACTAACTGAAAACGTTTCACTTATTTTATAAAAAACATCCGGTTTTGTGTGCAACTTTTATAGTCCTCAATTGTCACATCTCACAAAGGTATATTTGTATGAAATATTTCAATCAGTTGCAGAATTTTTTCCGCTGACCACAACATGACAAAAAGAGATATAAGTAAATGATGTACTGGGTGAGAATATTAGAGTCAGACAGGTCAGACTGTTGTCGGAAATGTTGGCCAAAATTGTTTCTTGTAACCCAATTGAATTTGATCACGGAAAAATGTTTTCCCCAGTGGGAAACACAAAGGCAAAATGAATAAAGTTGCTCAACTGTTTCTGAAACAAGGGCAACATGTTGGCAAACATTTTTTCCGGGTAAGTGTTACCTAGTGCGTACTAGGCTTTAGGGGCCAAAAGGGCCTGGCCCCATCAACATTGTTCCAACATATTTTGCTACCATCATTTCTTCTTCTTTTATTTTTTATTCTGTAAAATATTCTGGAAATAATATGAATATGAAGTGAAGCACCATTCTCTACACTCAGTGAATTATTGGATTCGTTATACAGTATTCTAGTCAAGGTGATTCATTCCTCACTCCAAACTTCATGCAAGGACTGTATAATCGTTCTAGTGACTTAATCTAGAAGCTGACCTGGGCTAGTTGTGACAAGCCCTCTCAGAGAAGCCACACCCAGTGTGATATGTTTCTCAAGGTCAATCCTCCTACCATTCCATTGCGTGCTTAAACAGTAGCGAATAGGGCCAGTCTAAGAGGGCACACTATACGATAAAGATGGTTATAAATTTTGATTTTGTATTTAATTGTATGTGTTTTTTTAATGAATAAAGTATATTATTTATTAAAAATTTCCTTTTCTTCATTAAATCGGAAGAAGAATTTGAAATTAAATGGTTAGGCACATATCAGCCTAAACACTTTCGATTTATCCAGGTGGTTGGAAAGGAAAAAATAACTTTTAATGCTTGGTTTGGTAAAAAAATAAAGTAGTTAATTGTGAGAGAAGAAAAACAGAGTTTATTTTGTTTTTATTGTTTATTAGTTTATAAGTATTAAAGTGAAATAATTAAAACACACGAGGGATGTATAATTCATTTGGAGCTTGCACGTAAGTTTAAAACGTTTGGAACAGAAATATTGCATCACAGCTAGACTCCATGGTCAAAATTTAATTTAAAAAAAAGATGGGCCGGTGTAAAAAATAGCCATATGGCAGATTAATAGAATTCTTAAAATACTTTTGTACAAGTAATGTCATCACTTGGTAAGCTAAATTCAAGACATGTATTCTTTTATTCATTCTGCTTGTAGATTTGTTTAGTGATTTTGTAAATATTGTGGTTTTTAAAATTAAGGAAAACTCAGATGAATTTAATCAAATATTTTTACACGTGGTAAGAAAAAATATCCCTACCGGTAAGATTTGATCTGGCTCTACCAAAAAAATAAAGATCACGCACGCTCCACCAATGCTCACCATGATAAGAGTGAGTGTGCAAGTACTCACCACATAAAGGGGTAAAGTCTGTTCCATGAGAGCTCCGCAGCATCCAACAAAGGAGACGATCATGACTAGAGCAGACACGACTATTAGGATGTACACCCCAGTGTAGACAGCCTGTAAGGACAGCTTGTCAAACCAGTCCTGAAGTCCTGGTTCAAACTTCAACCACAAGGACAGGCCGAACAGTGCCGCCCCCATAATCTGCAACACACAGTCCACACTACTTTTACACCTCGAGCCGAGAGTGCATCAACAGGATGAGCATGTATAGCGTTTGCTATTAGCAAAGTTACATAGCGTGGTCTACTATAACTCCTATAAGTTAGCTTATATTTTCATTATGTATATCCTTTGGCCTATGCCCCATAAGATTTTAAATAATGGCAATGAGATAAAATACATATTTTATGTAAACTAACCTTTTTTTAGCATTGGATATTACTACCCATTTGGATATATACGTTTATGTACTAGTTACGCTAATGATTTTAGGAATTGGTAGGAACATTTTAATATTTTCTCCCTAATTTGCGTGGAGGGAGAGTGGAAAGCCACTATGGAAAGAGCCCTCAGTGCACCCGACTGAGATTCGAACCTTGATCTCCCCGCCATTGGCAGTCTAGTCTAATACAAGTGTAGTGCTTTAGACCACGTGGTCAGTGAAGTGGGTTCTCTCTTAAAAGTCTTTATAACTCCTTGTTATACGAGTGATAAATAAATCAGATGTGAAATATTTCTTAAACTGTATTTTAAATTAAATTTCTTAGATATGGAGAGTAGATATTATGTAATATATTATATAACTCTTTACATTATTTTGTGTAATTATATTGTTGTCTGGTACAGTTCTTTGACCCAAATAACGCAATAGCTATGTATGCATGTTATATTTTAATATGTTAAACAAACATATTTTATAAACTTTTGTAGACAATTTTGTCAATTATACCATATTATCTAAAAGGGGCATACAATAGTGGTGTTAAAGAATGAAATGATCGTATTAAAATTATTTACAATACTGCTTACATTACAAAACTATTTACAATATTAAATATGGCTTATTGTTGTTTGTTTATGTTGTTTTAGCTTTAAAATGTGAGAGTTTTGTACTTTATGGTTCTAGAATTGAAATCTACCATATATTTCTAGTCAAAGGGAAATTTTATATTTTTTTAACATACTTATTTGATTATAAGATAGGTCAACGTTTTCATTCAGAATCATACAATCAATTTTATCTCTAAGCGAGTTTAGTTATTCTATAATTTCTAATTTTAAGATACTAAAGATCATTGGTAATTGTTTGTGTATATCTTGTTTTGAGTCGCATGTTTAATTTGTTTGTAACCGTATGTATGTTCCTGTGACGTTGTTCACTGACCCGTTATTCAAACCCTTCTACCCTTAGCAAGGGCCTGTTCCCTTTTTGTTTGTATTTTATTTGTTTCTTGAGGGTTCAACGGTTTATTAAGGTTCTATTTGTAGTCTCATGAAGAACAGATTTGAGTTTTAAATCAATTATGTATTTGTTTATAATTTATATTGGCATGAGCAACAATTCGTTGTAATTTTTCTTGTGCGTTCGTGTATGTATTTTATTCACATCCTATCTCCAAATTAAAACAAATAGAATGAGAAAATTAATGATTTTAACTTTTTCATTTAAATTCTATAATGGTTTCTCCAGAGTTGTAGATGACCAATTTGATTGGAGGTAATATTTTTAAACCTATTCTAGAAATAGAATTGTAACATTTAATTCAGATATCAAAATACATTTTGCTCTATAATAAACCAAATACTTACAAGTTTACTGTCTGACACCTTAGCTCAGATGGTAGCGTGTCTGCATACTGAGTTAAATGTTCCGGGTTCAATTCTCGGCATGGCAGAAAATTTATCATTGATGAAAATATGGTTTTACCCTTTCACATTGATAAATTGACGCCCGGGGACTGGTTGTTGTGTTTATCTTAAGTTAGACTATAAGGAATAAGAAGGCACAACATGCCTATTAAGCCGGTTGCGGAAAATATATGGCTTGAATAAGGAACTGACCCAGGCAATAGGCTGGAAGCCGTAATGCATGTGAAAAATTTACAATATATTAAATTATTGATGTCACTAAAACGGCAATAAAATATCTACAAGGTAATATATCACTCTCAATAACATAATATTAGTGGAGGTCTCGAAGTCACTAGATCTTTGATCTTGATTTCAAACTTTAAACCAGTAATCTGTTGAACATCTGAGCTCACAAAGTTGTGGTATCGGATGTAGCCGTCTCAGGGATGCATTTAATGATGTAGAGTTTAAGAGGGTTTCTCGGGTAATTGCCCTACAAGTCCTCTAGCTTCCTAGGTGAAGGAAAAAGCTGGCCGTTAACGTCCACAAATAAAATACCCATTTCCTCGAAACCATAAAAGAACATTTTTCAAATCTCTAGTGGGCTGTTGCCAGCAAAAAGGAAATGGCCCTTTAAGAAGAAGGGATGTAACATTTGATAGAGATATCAGGAGAATGTAATGAAAAAATCTTTTAACGCTTTGTTTAAATTTGGTTTTTGGAAACAAGGATTGTGCTAATACAAATGAGGCACGTTTGGCATTGGAAACTAAATAATATAATAAACTATTATGTCTGAATGTAGAATACAAACACTTAAAATCGGTAGAGTCGTATATTCTTATATCAACCCTCTAATGAAAAGACAATATCGGTTTTAAGAGCAACAATTAAATGTTAGGGCTTTATGTATGACTAGTAAATAAAATTGAATATTATTATTCCAAGAGGGGTGGTGAATTAAGTTGTTTTAATATAGGACTATGTTTAAAAAGTATTTAGATATCCAAATATAGGCCTATATATGATTTATAAACATTTAATATGTATTTTAAAATTATTTGATTAAACTAGCTTCCCATATTGGTGGCCGCATGGTCTAAGGTGCCACTCTCACAATATTCTAGACTGCCGATTACAGGAAGATCGAGGTTCGAATCTCGTTAGGGTCTCCTGAGGCTGGCTCTCCCTAAATGGTTTTCAGTTATCATTAAATGTAAATGCAGGTTTATTTAATCTAATTTTAACCTTTCTCATCCTTATCACATTAAAGTAATTAGTATATAGGAATATAGCCCGAATGGATAGTAAGATATGGGGATAAAAATTAATGCAATGGTAGCATGCAGACCAACTGCAAGACTTATCTAGTCTAGTTTTCTAGTGACGGGAAGTTCGTTGTTCGAATCCAGGCAGGAGGTATACTGAGGGTAGTAATTTCTAGGTATAGTTTACCATATTTCTTCCACGCAAAAGTGAGTACATTTCATCTGAGTTCTTTTTTCCTTACTCCTGCTTCACTATTCTAACTAAAATATGCATAGCCGGATGAGTGGTAGGAAGGGGTGGAGGGGGAAAAAAGTCATTTGTAGCTGTTATGTATAAAACGCCGTTAATGAAATAAAAATATGGTTTAGGTTTTATCCCTGTGATGAATCCACAATTTAAAACGAATGTATTCAGAAACCACTCTAGAGTAATAAGTAAAAACAACCCCTCGAAAAATAATACAATTACTGTTGGTTCTATTTATTTTTTCCCCCTTTACTCATCTACAACAAACATTTTAGAAGAAAGATAATGAAGTTTCACCAATAAGAGGAAAGAAACAATCAAAATAGAAATTCAATGACAAATAAAACCCTTGCAGATAATTTTTTTAACCACTGCGTCTTACTACCGGTTCAGGTTATAGACATATGTACTGACTAAGTTAGTGAGTTAGTAATGTGGAAGGTAAGATTTAGAGAGTGTACCTACATCTGCTTGGAAGGAGGGTGGAAAACTATTTTGGATAAATCATCTTCAGCGCACCTGACCGACAAGTATTTGAAAACCAATCTCCCTGTAATCAGCATCAAGTCCAACACGAAAGTGACGCCTTACAACATAAGGTCACCAAAGCAGTTGAGAAAAATTTGTTTCAAGGAGATTAGAATTGTTTTCACATGATAAATGTGTGTTCTTTCTGTTCACGGCTAAGTTCACAAATCATGTGCTCCATTCTAGTAAGATGTATTATCATTCTAATGAGTCACAAAGGCACATATACTCGTATTAAGCTCTTCTTAATATCAGTTACATTCAAAAGTGTAATCCCTTTTTAATGCATCAATTTGTGATTTTTCATACAAATATTCATTATATTATGGGACTATCTATAGAACTTTATTTTATAAATATTTGTAGTAAAGTATAAACATAAGTATCCAATTTTTTACTAAGGTGATTAGCCCTTTTCATTTGGCGTGGAAATGCAGATACATTTGAGCAAAGGATTATCTTCAAGAATTTTTATTTTTTTGCAATTTTATTTCCGGGAACCGTTTGATCAAGAATATAAGCATGTTGATTAACTTATACTTTTTATATACACACCTCCTCTATAATTTTAACAATGATCAAATATCGACATCATTGATAATTTTCTATAGAAAACTGCCGGCTTCATAACAAAAAATCAGAAAATGTAAACATTTATAAACTTCAAGACATTATCTTAGAAGGGGTGTTGAAAATATTAATATAAACATTTCACTCGTTCTCGAGAAAACTCATATTTACAAACGTGTGCTTTTTCCACAAGACCTGTCTGGTGGCTAGTGCCATCTATGGTTTCCGTGATCCATCTGTTCTTGTTGGCTCGGAAGGATACTTTGATCGGTTGGGAAGCCACGCCACGCCCTAGACTTCAGTGAGATTATAAGACACATGAAGCTACGACAGACCTAGCAACTGCTAGTGGAAATCTATAGCTTGAATAAAAAATGGACCCAAGCCACAGGCTGGAAACAGTGATGGATGTAAAGAAATTACATTTTTTTCAAATACGCTGTTGTTTGGGACACTTTTCTATAGGCCTGTTATTTTCTGAGATTTTAATTCGTGTAATTTTTAGTTAGTCATTTCTAAAAAATTGTCTGCTAGATACTCTATTATTTTAACTGAACTGCTTGTGTATAGTTACACATTAAACAAGGCCTATATTTAGTTTATTTAAAGCTTTTGGGCTTTGTACGAATCCTCTTTAACAAGTATGCATTAATATGATCTAATAATTGTCCACTATATAAGGTAGAAAGTTTACCTAGTACTATTCCATTATGACCATTAGCAGACGTGGGGGTGATGGAGCTTTGGCAAGTTTTGTTTTGAGTCTCACAGTTACCTTCCTTCTACCCCGCTCTAACATATCCCCCAAAAAATCATACTAAAAAACTTAATATCTGCTTAGTAGTTTTTTAATACCGCGTTTTAATAACAGTTCGGGCTATGCTCTAATTTTTGTTTAGCGTTATTACTGTAGTGTGTAACTATATATCTACCAATTTTGAGACGTTTAAGATATCAGAAAATACCCTAAAAGGTAAATTTATATAATAATTATTAATGCTAGAAGCCATGTGTTTGTTACGTATAACGGCACAAGGAACAATTGTGCAGAGTTTAAATTAAATTGGTTAATTCGTTTAAAAGTGATCAAGAGACATATCCACCACAGACATACAGACATACAGACAAGTGCACATCTTTGAAGTTAACAGAGAACTCCTTCATCCAATAAAGAAAACCACATTATTATGTTTTTATTTGTTTTTACACTCTAACAATATTTGCTAGAACACCAAACAGGGAGCCTAATGTACGAGCGCGTAAGCAATAATATCCCGCCCCAATTTGTTTTTTCTCTCTGTCCCCTAAACAAGTTTGGGGCCCTCCCAATCAGGGGGGCCCGGTGGGGCCGCACCGTTTGAAAACCCCTAAGGGCAGCCCTGGTAGAGTTTATAAGATAAGGTGATAATGTAATTCATCGAGGTAACACTGCTGCCAACTTTAAGGCTGTTCGGAATATACTTACATTTTTTTGTGTAATATTTTAGCACCGCGTATTACTACCAGTTCGGGTTATGCGCTTATGTTGTTATGGATTAGGAGGGTTATATTTAGAGTAAGTGTACCCACATTTGCGTGGAGTAAAAGTGGAAAACCGTTATGAAAAACCACCCTCAGTACACCCGAGATTCGAACCTCGATCTCCCCATCATCATCAGTTTAATCTACTGCGAGAGTAGCGTATTATACTACGTGACCACCTAAGTGGGATTCAATGATGATTAATTTAAATCGTAAACAAATATATTTTGTTAATAAACCTAAATAGCCTTTATTACATTCTCTACTACAATTACTCCATTGGTGTATGGGTCAAAGATACCCCATGATGAATCAGGTATGTCAATGGTAACCACTTTTCTGAAGTTTTTATTAAATATAACACAAAGATAGAGTTAAATCTATAATTATATTTGAAGATCTTCTTGGTACACTTTTGAACAAAGGTATACTTGATATGATCTTGCCTGGAGCGGTATCCATTAGTCAGCATTACGACCACTCCGGCGCTCAAATTTGTGGTTTCGGGGCTCTTCAGAGAGAACATATTATACACCCTCCTTGTCTATGCATTCAACAACAAATCACAAACAAACTTACCAAAAAAAATCAACACATGAGTAACAATAATCTTAGAGCAAATGGTTTACGATCACCTAGCTATAAGTAAATATATCATGTAGGGGGAAAAATAATTCTTAATATGAGGGTGGATATTTATTAACTCACTCTTTTATTATTCAAGAGGAGTGGGCTCTATTCTCTTTTAGTCCACTTGTGCGTCAGTAAAATTAGGTCAACTGTGGAGATTTTTGTTGATACCCACATAAAACTTTATATTTTCTGAAAGCGAAGACTAAGATGTATACAAAAACTTGGCATTGGCTTAACTCATATTAAAGTAAATAACAAAATTCCCCGTACACTTGTCCTTTGGTCTGTACGGTGTACGTATGGTAGGTAACATTCTACAGGTCGCAAAATGCAATAAATCGAGCACAGTACTTTTACATTTATTCAGTCTATTATTATAATATAACACTATTTAAATCCATCTCGATTGGTTAACCTGAAGAAGATTATTTTTTTCCAAAAATGCAGTTCTATTAAAATAATAGATGAACTAAAGAGATGGGGTTTCCCCCCCCCCNCCCCCCCCCAATACTTTCTTGATATGTCGTTTTTAATTTGTCATTATTTGTGATACAATTTATAAGGAGAAATGTTTAGAGTATAACCGAATCTAGAGAAACTACTTTACGAGAGAGTAAACACCACTCCCTTCATTTGTTGATTCACAACTAGATAATAATAAAGGTTTAAGGTGCATTGTTCAAATTGCGATAGTTACTTGCAACTGCGGCTGGAATCACGCGGCTACGGCCTCAACAGATCATGGCGACTCCAGCCGCAATCGCTAGTCAATTTCGAGATAAATGAGAGTACAGATAATCCCAGCCAGTGATACACATTTATACATTGATGTTTTAGAATAGTATAATTATATAGTTAGCCAAATAAAGTTGAGTTTTAACAGCTCTCAGATTAACATTAAAAAGAGCATGATTAAAATTATCTATTTAATAATGTTTTAAAAGTAAAAAGCTTCAGAACATCTTTTATGACTTAACGAATTTCATCTGGTAGTTACAAAGATGTATTCGTAGTTTATCTGGTCACAACCGTCTCTTTTAATATGTACACATTTTTCACACATATTTCATTACAACGAACACGAATAACTAAAGTTAGCACACAAATGTAATACACGTTCGGCCTCGTGATGTAGAGGCTACAAATATAGTGGTCCCGGGTTCGATTACTGGCTGATACCATGAGTATTTTTCTCAAAGGGGGATTATCTCAACATTCACCATGGTTTGGCTAGTTAAGCCTAAGTTATATTTCATCATTCCTAGCTCCAGACCTTCATAATCTCTATCACATTATCTTAGTTCAGGTATGACGTGTGTACAACGTGCTATGGTATACCCTGGGCATTGCGTGCCACCAGAGCAGCAAATAGTTTACATTCGGGTAGCTGAACTAGTTACTATATATAATATATCTTCCGATCTAAGATAGCATATGCTGAAAACCAAAACAGACTATTCAAGACTATTCAAGGGCTTTTCCCTGCATTGACTGTTCCACCTTTTCTCAGAAAACACAAAAGGTAACATATATGATCCATCTTACCCATTCTGTCGTGTACCTTCTTACATGCATTTGAGCAACCCATATTTAATTTTAAATCTTTATTAAGAAAAACAAAAATCACTGTTTACGAAGATTTTTTACGGTTTTGGTTTTTCAACGAAGTCTTGACCAGAAACCAATGAAGCAGTCTATCCGTTATGTCAAACAAATCTTATTTATGTATTTTAAACAAAATCGTTAGATCCATTTTCGAAAATTTTGGAATTCAATAAAATCACTTATCAGTAAAATAACCTTCATTTGAGGGCTAGGTTCAAAATGAAAAAAAAGGTCCCAAGGTATACCTAATAAAATCTGAATACCAAGTTTGGACAAAACCCGTCAATCCATTTTGGATCCGTGGCCAGGGGCAGTCAGACAGGTAGACATGGGAACAGACATAATTATAACATATACCTTTTTGTTTTGTGTTCACATGAAACGAAAAGATTAATTATAATATCAAGATTTATTTATTTTTATATATTAATTATAATATTTTCTCTTTATATTAGAAAGTAAAGATCATATTGATTAGTGTAAATATTAGCCTACCGCCAGTAATATTTAAGTTGTCTTTAGTACATTTTTGTTTGTAGATCTCGGAAATGATAATACAAACTTTACATCACGTTGTAATCTTTGCATGATAGATGTTTATGTTTACATAATACATATATCTTATTATGATTTAATGAAGGGAATATGTCCCTGATCTGTCACATGACTTCAGGATAGTTGTTGCATGCAAACATAATCAGTAACCTCTAATAAAATATGACACTGGTAAGATACATTAACAAATATTATTCGCATTTGCTCATAGATGGCAGTAGTGTCTCGATAATATCGTTGTTGTATTTCTTATATGCTCACACAATACCTCTTTCAGTTACTTAGAAACAGCTATAGCGTGCGTGATTAATATAATTTTATTTGGGGAGTATTTTTATCATCTGATTGGTCTACCATTGTATTGTTATAATGCCGAAACAAAGGAAAGGTCTTAATCGCCCGGGGGATTTCTGCTACGTGTGTGATAGGCTTATAACCAAAACTCTGAGTAAGTAAACCTCCAGAATTACTAAACGTGTATATTCTTTTTTTATATTCTAGTTGAAAGATTGACGACCAGCGGGCCTATCCCCCAGATGTTTTGAGTGTTTCATTGCGAGATCGGGCGCTCACGTGACAATCTCGAAACTTCTTATATTCAGCTATTCTTGAAAAAAATTTCATTATGGATTGATATTTTTTATTCAGATAGATATCACTGCGGTTCTACCTCTCGGAACCGTCCATCTCGCAACAGATAGTTCGAAAGTATTTGTTGTTGAACAAAATGTAAAATGGTGGAAGCTTGACCGAACTATTTGATAATAAGATAACTTTAAGAATTGGAAAATGAATTTAATAGAATGCCACGTATATCTCGTGAACTCAAAGACGTTTTTGAGCTGAGTGATAAGAAATGTATTAATTTGTTCAGGCTTAATAAACAGTGTTATTCAAATAGAAGGGCATCCCATCAATATGCTGTATGTTATTTAATTTTGGCTTTTTAGGTACCTATTAAAGCTATTAAAATATTTCATACATGATGTATTAAGTTATACAGTAGTAGCTTTTTATTGAATCATTTAGCGATACAAAGTAACATACATCTAGTGTAATCTGCTTTTGCTCTTTGCTTATTCTCTTCCAATCCACTTTTATTTAGACTTTATCAAGTTAAAATTAGCCAACAAAGAATAAAACCAAGATAAAACGAAGATGGCGAAGACAACATTTTTGTTATTCTATTGTTTAAATGGCTGAAGGATTCGTTCACACAGCTATAAAGTGAATCTCAATTTTTGACGCCGGAAGTTTGGAAGTTTTCGCTTAATACGATATTAGAAAACTCAACACGAATTGCAAGATTTTAAACTCAGAAATGGATACTTTATGGATATGAAATCACAAGTTAGAGTTGAACATGATGAGATTCACCGTAGTGAGATAAAATCGCTACATACACGGGGTAGACCCACAGGACTAAAACTATCTTTTCACATATGTGCCGTATTACTTGTACAACGAATTTGAGAATGTGGCTAACTGGGAAACTCAAAAGTATGCCTTTGGCTGTACCTATATTGTTTATGATTTCTATTTCTGTATGAGAATAATATCATCGATGTCAAAAACGCAGACACAATTTAAATACCCGAACATATTATTTGTAATGAGGTCGATTCCAACTGTCGATAGCAGTTCCCCCAAAGCATCAGATGAGGGAACTATGAAGATAGTGCAGATGAATGTGTTGTACGCTCTACCGGACCCCTAATTTTGAAACTAGCTAGGAAATGTATGTCAATGTTTATGTTGAGAGGTATTGTAAAAATGGTATATGTGACATATATGTTATGTTGAAGTGTGTCGTAGAGTGAGATTTTGTTTTTCAGAGAACATTGCAGACTCGTTCAAATTTTAAACAAAATGGAGGGTAAAACTGTAATATCCCAACTTGTAAACCCTACGTTGTTTCTAAAAGGAAGGATGAGACTGCAGTTTTAATATTTTATAATAATTTTATATTTAAATTCGGGAATTATCTTTAAAATATTATTTTTAACTATTAATTTTCATTTTTGAATATTTAAGCCCTT
The DNA here is from genome assembly GCA_902151425.1 of Timema shepardi. Taxonomy (NCBI): domain Eukaryota; kingdom Metazoa; phylum Arthropoda; class Insecta; order Phasmatodea; family Timematidae; genus Timema; species Timema shepardi. The sequence goes on along the minus strand of CABFVX010000171.1, from coordinate 398,245 downwards.
CAGACAGTTTGGAAGTCAATACATTTCCTTTATTTTAAATGTGCTTACTGAATGCGTTGGACGATTATACCAAAACGGAAAGAGCTGATCTTGCACTTGGTTTTAGTTCTAAGAGAAACACACCTTTTACTTAGTATGGAGCGGATGCATTTCCCATCCAACCAGAAAGCCAGAATTCAAACTACTCTCATTAGATAGGTCGATATTGTCAGTCCACTCTGGTGCAATCGTCGATGTCATCAGAATTTAAAAAATACACGAAGGAGGAACACACTCTGAATGTTACACGAGAAAAAGAGACACACAGTGATCGGGGTAGCGACAAGACATGTGTTGCTTGTCGCTACATGTTTAATTACGATATAGTGTTCGGTGACTGGCGTAGGGACGGGTCAATTGTACAAGCTGAAGTTGTAAATTGTTATAGTTTTAACGTACAAAGGAATACGTAATAATAATAAATTAATATAAAGGTGATCAAAGTATATTTATTGTATAAGTGGGAATTTCCTCAAGTGATAATCGCGTAAATAGGAGAACATGAGCCAGCCAGGGACATATGTTAAGACAATAAGGAGTCTTTAGGTAGTGTTTTATAATTGACGACCCAATGAGGGGCCTATGTAAACTTTTATAGTTGGAGCCCAACAGTGGGGCTTTCAGCCTCTTTGAGAATTTTTCAATCGCCGCCCATCAAAGGGCATTTCTGAGATTCTTCAATTGCCACCCAACAAGGGCTCTTTAGAACACTTCAATTGACGACCCATCGTGGGGCTATTTAGGGTATTCTTCGTGTTTCACAAACTATTGTTATTTTCTATGCTTGTGGGACATTAAGTTAACAGAGAAGTATAAGGCCTATATTGTGAAACAATAAGAAAATAGAAGAAAATATTTTCCTGGATGAAATAATGTAATTTTCCATTGGTTGAATCAAAAAAACTTATTTTTTCCACCGTTACATTATAAAACTTCGTTTCAATGAATAATTTATTTAAGGCCTTAGATAAAAATAATAAGAAGCGTATTCATTCTGTTCACTGAGGTTTTTCCCAACATAACATATGCTAAACTGAAATAATTAACTATTTTCATCGGACCCAAAATAAGGAAACCTCTGAAAAATGATGTATTTTAGACAAAGCCACATGCTACTAAACTGATAGCTGTGCATAGATTTTTGCTAGCATGAAAGAAGACCATAACAATTATAATATGAATATCTGGTGTCAATTTTGTAGCAATGCTATAAATATACATGGGATGCCAAATGAATTTGAAAATTAATTTTATACTTTCATATTTGTTTTGTTTATTTTACTGATAATTTGGGAGTTGTGGGGATTGAGCAAGAGGAATAGTTTCATCAGGATATACCCAGGAGTAATAAAGTTTTATCTTTGTTTATTATGAGGTAATAGAAATGATACCAAACAAATTAAATACATTCATACGTCAATTCAGTGAGATACTAACCTCTGGTAAAGTAATAATGTGATCATGTGATCCTAACAGAATCATACTATAGTTATATTCTTTCCACCAAACTAATTAAATATATTAATACGTTAAGTCTATGATTAATAACAGTAACTTTTGATTGATAACTGATATTAAGGCAGAAACTATTAAACAACTATTAGCCTGACACACCAGATTAGTTGCATTAATCACTTGAAAGGGTATAAATACTGTCGGGAAAAGGAATTAAATTTACTGATCATGTGTGCGTATTAATTCAACGTCACTTTTCGAGAAAAAATAATGGCTTCTACTACCAACTATAAAAGTAATATATATATTTTTTAGTTCGACACTACCTGTTTTATTGTTGATACCCAAGGAGAAATAAAAAAGGAACTAATATTGAGGTTTAGATAGCAAATTCACCCACAAGATCTAACTTCATTCTTATTTATCAATTGTAATTGTTGTGATGGTAGAATACAAGCCTAATTGTAAATTCCAAGATAGTCAAATGCTGGGAAGGATTAGCAACCTACACATAACAAGTTAGTTTGTCTGTTGGAAGAGTATCGAATTTACTTCAATAATATAGTGTTATCTTTTATGAATATGAGTTATATAAATGACAAACAAAGAAGTATTATTTTTAAATATGGTCTCAACTATATTTGGTTGACCTAATAATATGTAATAGCAAATACAATTTAAAACAATCAGTCAATGCTATGGACTTGTGTCGTTGGGAGAGGGTAGCAACATGTCAAACAAAAACAAGTTTTATTTTAAGAAATAATCTATTGGTCTCAAGCTGAAATTAGGGGAAGTGTACCCACATTTTCATGGAAGGAAAATGAATAGCTTCCCTAAATACGCCCAACACCCATGAAGGAGACTATAATATATCCTTTAAATTGGATACTTCGGTGTGGATTAGTTTAACTTACCACGAATATTTATTGAAACTTATACTGTCCATTTAGAGCCTGCATGTCTAATATGTATAGCACTAAAGAAGTAAGGCTGAATAAATTAGATGTACTAAGGGAACTGTATATAAATTTTTCAGAGTTAGAATTGTGATACGAATTATGAGAATGTATTAAAAAATAACTTGCTGTGGGGTCAAACCCCTAACTTCTTATAACTATTATAAAAATGTATTTATAAAATGTAAACTTGGGCGTAGTTATCTGGTGATCTGGAACACATATTATATTAACTAGACAATTTATTATTATTATTTAACACAGCAGCTTACTACCCGTTAGGGTTATACGCTTAGGTACTAATATATTAGGAATTGGAAAGGTTTAATTTAGAGCAAGTAAGCACGTATTTGCATGGTGGGAGAGTAGAAAACCAACCCTAGTTCACCCACCCAAGATTCGAAGGAAACCCTTGATTCAGTGGACAGACACGCTACCAACTGAACTAAACTAAGCTGTTGGGTTAAATGGGTATCCTGGGAGTGTTTGACATTACAACAGAAAACTTATGACCCTGAAGAGTTGATGGGAATTGTTTGATATTTAGGCTACCTTACAACTAACTTGAACAGATGTTGCGAGGAAAGCCTACTTAATGGTTTCTACACCTATACAATACACAGCAGTGTTGAAGGAGAGCGAGGAATCACCTTAATATTTTCCCTGGCTGTAGCCACTCATGATTTACAAGAGTAGGTAGGTAGGGATGGCACGCGTCACCGCTTGGAAGCCATAAATATGTTTGTTTGCGTCCTGGTTGTACGTAGGTGACAAATAATGGACACGTAGATGTGAAATTACTTTTACTCTTTGTGTAAAGAATAGTAATAGGTTTGTACTCTGAAGAACCTCACCCTATTCCCACCGCTCTGGATCATTAGTGAGGGGATTCTTAATTTACACGCAATCTGGTTTGCTTCACCGGTCGAGTGGTCTAACGCGTCACGTCTGCCGAGGCCAGGGGACGGGGGGGTAGATCGTGGTTATAACCCGTTTGGGTGCAATGAGGGTGGTTTCCCTTAACGCAAATGTGAGTGCACGTCCTCTAAATTCAACCTTACTCATCCCTAACACATTAGCGTACATCCTAGTCGGGTAGTAGAACGCGGTGCTAGGACAGCTATAGTTGGATTTTGAGAGAGAACAAACCGTATTTAGCAATTACTCCAAGTCTTGTGATCTGCAAGTCACTTGACCATATATGTTTTTCCCATCCTAATATTTTTCTGTTGAATATTTGTTTATTCATTGCGGTATCTGGAAGGACATTTGTAATCGATATTGAAAATGGCCCTTAAGTTGAGTTTAAGGGGATCATTTTCGATATTGTTCAAGCGGGAACTATTATAATTAATATACCTTATATATGTGTTTCATTTGTGTAATATAGAAATCGATGAAATTGTTCATCTACAAGTTGAGCTGGTGAAGGCCAAATCCCTTTTTGCCAGACAGGTGGAATACATAGTAAGACTCAGCCATCACCCATCGTACGGAAATCCCCCTTTGACTACATCGTCACGTCATATTGTGGAGACCATAAGCCACATATACCGCTGAAAATGTTGCAACAAGGGTTCCTGTGGAAACAGTCCCGTCCGGAAAACCATCACAAGCTCCGGAGGAGCTAAACCCGAGCTGCTTCCGAATGGGGGTTCAGCAACCCATCCACTAGCATGGCTCTTAAGAGGGGTCCAATGCCCCCCTCTATATTTATAATGACAAAATGTTCTTTAATGTGTTAGTAACTCAATATTTAATTACTTTAATGGTTTGCAGGAAATATGGGAGCTGTTAATTTAGTTTTCTATTATTTTGTTAGTGAATTTATTAAATAAACAAATTTACAGTCCCTGCGGTATTACAAAACCCTAATTTGAGACATTTATCAAATTTTATAAAAATATATTAATGTTTGACAAAAATATAAAATCTGTTAATTTAGTGTTTTTTGTGTGTGTTAAGGGAATTAATAAACACACTATCTTTGGATATTTAAAGCGTTACGACCTATGAATTTATGTAAAAGTTATATAGACGATATAGTTTTTTTCTATATATCTTACTTATATACGTATGTATAAGTTATAAATTATGTCATTAAAATATATAGCCACCTTGATTTTTCCCTATTTAAAATATATTCACGTTTCAATTACTTGTATACAAAGTTTTAGTTTACATAGTTGAATGATTATAATTTGATAAGAAACACATGCACTGACAAGAAGTATATGCTAAAATATTATAATTTAAAAGCTCATAACACTTTAAAATACCATAATATATAAAATCAAATAATCAAACAAATATTAGATGTATAGGCTTAACGCTTAGAATTAAATGTTTTTTATTACTTAGATTTATATAAAGTCTCATTTGGAATAGTTGGACGGTAGAAGGATATGAAAGTTGTCAATATATTAATTTGACATAGTTGAATAATAAAGTTGACATGTAAAATACCAAATTGTTTAATGAAGGTGTAACAAACATAGCCTATATTTGAAAACATGTAAAACAAATCATAGGGAATATTATACATTGAAAGTGTTAACAACTTGATGTATTGCTAGACCAGATTTACATCTAGTTGAAAAGTTAATTGGTACCGTATCAAATTATTAATGTCAAAATTAAATAAGAAACACATGCGGGGAAAAGGTATTATATTAGAGGGATAAAATCATTGGGGGTCTATAAAGACAAAATATTCTTATGTGTAAATCAATATATTAAATATTTTAACGTTTTGTAGGAAATATAGAAACTGTTCATTTAATTTTCTATTATTTTGTTAATAAATTTATTAAATAAACAAATTTATAGTCCCTGTGGCATTACAAAACCTTAATTTGAGACAGTTATCAAATTTTATAAAAAGATATTAGTGTTTGACGGAAATATAAAATTGGTTCGTTTATTTTTTCATTGTATTAATGGAATTATTAAACACACTTCTATAGATATTTAAAGTGTTACAACCTATGAATTATTGTAAAAGTTATATAGACAACGTGAATTTTTCCTAGATATTTAACTTATGAACTTATGAAAGAGTTATAAATTATTTCATCAAAATATATAGCAGCCATGATTTTTCCCTAGGTATTTAACTTAGGAGCATATATAAAAGCTATACATTATTTCATCAAAATATAGCTTCCGTGATTGTTCCGTATGATATTTAAAATAATATCAAGATTCTCATAATTGTATTCAATATTAAAAGTCATATCTGCATGTACATACGTGCTGCAGCCACCGCAAAATATCTTCCACCATGTACTCTTTGTACTTATCCCACACTGTTTGAGGATTGTAAAGACCGCAAGATGATATGAGAGTTGCGTAATGTTCCCTGATTTTGTCTGTGGATCGGCACTGCACGGCTTCCTCCATAGTTTCGTCCCAGTGGTTATCATTCTCTAACAAACGTAGAGCTTCACATGCTTCTCTATATGTTCCGCATTCCTGACCGTTGACAATTTTAAGGTCTCTATAGCTAGTTGGACCTCGAACATGATGCAATAACATGCGCAGACAAAAGCATTTAAAGTTCGTTACATGGACGGTGTAGACACGACCAAGAGCGTCTGATTATTTAACCCCTGGCAAATCTTCAACAGGCGTACCTTGAACGCGGTGTTCCCACTCTTTTTTTGAGGTGTTCCATGTATAATAACGGGGGACTTTGGAATACAATAATGTTTTAGCGAACGTATATGTCTGACAAAGCTGAAAAAAACAGTTAGTGTGGTTTTAGGAGGTGATGAAATCATTTCCTGGAAATTACTCTCATTATAGAAAACACGCTGTTAATTTTATAAGTGTATGGCAAGATGTGTAACAGTCGGATGTATTTCGTGTAAGGGTAAACCAAGGAGCCGCCACGCTGCCTCATTACTACTGACATATCGCCCTGCTTGATAGGTTTGTACTTCATTAAGAGTTTACGCTACACCTTCGTTACGCAGATTGAAGATCGCCTGATCGCTCCCTTTACTAATGTATTTGCAAATATATTTAATAGCGTGAACAGAGTTGCAGGCTTCTACATTATTGTGGGCATTAAATATTTTACATAGAATGGGTGAATACGGCACAACCCAGCTATTATCAAAAGTTTGGACCACTCCACTGCGATTCTGAATCGTAACACTTCTACCACCATCTTCGAGTGCTCTTCGTCTGTATAAAAGGTAACTCTTAATATTGTGCACTCTAGCCTTTAGCAGCTCTCGGGGGAATATTTTTGTACATTTTCCATTTTTCATGCAAGGCGATGCTGGATTGCGTGCCCCACAGGGACCATGAACCATGTTTCTGACTACGGAATCGTGCAAATCCTTATCTTGTTCTGGATCCAGAATCTCGGTACTTATTATGTTATTTATTTGGTTGGGACGCAGCTTTTCTTGCAACCAAATAAGAATGTGCACGTGTGGCAGTCCTCATTTCTGCCATTCAATGGAATACATGTGGCACTGGACGTTTACAAATACTTTTCCCTTTGTAATAACATTCATTAGTTTTTGGAACTCTAAACGAAACACGTGGGCAACTAAGTCATGTCGGTCAGTAGCTCTTTGCCCGGGCATAAGCTCTTCTGTTATTTCCTTCCATGAGGGATTGCAGGTGAAAGTCACGAATAGGTCAGGCCTGCCGTAAGTGCGTACATAGGCAAAAGCGTCTTGTGTGTATTCATGCAAAAAGCGGGGGCTGTTCACAAAAGTAGAGGGAAGAATAAACATTCTGCCTAAATGGTTGGGGTTTATATTACCAGCCATGCTAATCGCATCTTGCAGGTGAATGTAATTTTCAGCTCGCAGTTTTTTCTGGTTTAAAGAAATGTAACGAGGACGTTTGCTCTCTACTTTTATGTACATATCTACTAGAAATTGGTGAAAGAACTTTCTTGACCGTGGAAGGAGATTAAAGTCATTTTCTCGAAGCATCATGTGATAGGCGTAAAAATCCATGCATGAAACATTTTTATTGGGAACTGGCTGTCTTGTAGTGGGATTAATGAGTGGAATATCAAAATGTAATCCCGACTGTCCCTTGCCAAAAATTAATGGGTACTGCAAAGCATCATACGACTTATGAGTATAGGCTACGCGTTGTAAGTGTATTATCGTGTGCTCGTAACACTATGTCTCGTGAAGAGAACTGGTCGCCACTCACCAGGACAGCAGCTTCATTAATTGTAGGTGCATTATAGCACCTCTCATGTTCGCCACGTGTAGTTCAATCAGCATGGATGACAACCTTATAATCTTCTTGGGGCCAGCTCTCTATTACGGTTTTAAAGGTATTTATCAAAATATTGTGGTTATGTAACATTCTTTGAATTTTTAATACCGTATCTCTTTCAACTCCTTGAATGTATAGGCAACGACGGTTTACTTCATTTTCTTCATCAACAATAAAATAAACTTGCAAGAAATTATGCTGTTCTTTCTCTGTTGGAAAAAGTTAACCAATTTGATTATATATCTGACCTTGTAGGTCAAGGTTGGTGAAAACCCGGGCATTATTATCTCTTTATCTAATCCAAAGATGTCATTTTAAAGCATGAGCTATACTTTCTAATTCTATTTAAAAAGCGCCGTGATTCATTTGCATCACATAAATATAGAGTTTTCAGAGGTTGTTCAGGTTCACCAAGTAAAGGAAGGGAAACTTTGCCATTAGAACAACACATCCTTGCAGTCTCATCTTTCCATTTCAAAGCATCACAAAACTGGCATTTTTTATTCCTCAAACCAACAACAATTAAAGTATGATTTCTGTAATCAATTAAAGAATAGTATTCAAATCCAGAATCATTAACTACGGACCAACTGGTAAGCATAAAAGTTCGACGGCGTTCGGTTAGCATTTCTGCATGAACGATTCTTCTCGCCTGCGAATGTTGTGTAGTTTCTGTCACTCTAATGGCTGCCTGCCGCTGAGATTGTTCTTCTAAACGGAGCTGCATTTGAAGGGGCGACTCAGTAGCTCTCAAAGCTCTCTGGCGTTCATCTTGATCATCTAAACGGAGATTCGCTTGATGAGGCGTCTCTGTAGCTCTTAAATCTCTCTGGCGTTCAGTTTGTTCATTCAAACGGTGCTGCGTTTGATGAGGCGTCTCAGTTTCTCTCAAAGCAGCTTGGCGTTCAGCTTGTAAATTTAAACGGATCTGCGTTTGAAGGAGCGTTTCAGTAGCTTTCAGAGATCTCCGGCTTTCGGCTTGTTCCTCCAAACGCAATTGTGTTTGAAGGGGCTTCTCAGCTACTCTCATAGAAGCCTGACGAGTGGCTTGGTCCTCCAGTCTTTCCTGGTTTTGAGAAGGTGTCTCATCAGCTCTCAAAGCAGCTTGTTGCTCCACTTGTTCTTGCCTCCTTAATTCGGCATGAACGAAGGATTCTTGGGATCGAGCAATTTTAGCTGCCCGGGATCGCGATGAGCTCCTGGATAAGTTAGAATTAAGTTTGCGAGGAATTAAAAAAATCATTTAAGAAAAAAAGATTCCTAACTAAAAAATTAAAACAAACACACTATTGCCTTAAAGGTAAACAAATAGAATAAGAAGTAAGTTAACTAACCTAAAAATAATAAATGATAAACTATCGCTCAAGGAAAAAAAGGAACCATATAAACTGAAAACGTAAAACAATTACAATTTTATTAAAATAGGACTAAACACAGATGAATAAACGGTAACTAATCAATGTTTGTAAACAAATGAATCGCAAACATTTATTGTTATTTCCCATCGATACGGTCCCCCAACTCGCTTTCTTCCCTTTCTCCAAACTTCACAATTATGAGTTTAAAATAGCCATAGATAATACAAAACGATACCGCGTTTTAAAATGTGATCGACGCCATCTATCGGAATTTGGGAGTAATGAAATCTTAGTACATTAAATAGTACAAATCTATACCGTGCCATGTATCGAGTTGTTATAGTACTAAACGTTAAAAGCAATTTAGTAAAAATAGTGTTTTTATTTGAGCTCATCACAGTATAATACCAAACTTCTTACGACAATTTTGTCATTTACCATAACGGGGTGAGCAGACAGAGCTTAATTAGCAAAATGTAATTATTTTTAATCATTGTAAGATAGATGTGCCCAAAATAACTTGGGAACTAATTTTTATTAATCATTTTAAGATAGATGTGCTTAAAATAACTCGAGAACAGATTTTAATTCGGGATATCAGATTTTCTTCCGGGATACCACAGTTTTTTCTGTATGAAAAGTACACTATGTCCTTTTCTGTACCCATGGCAACGTGTATGCAAAATTTCATGATGATCGGTAAAGTAGTTCAGGAGTGAAAGCGTAACAAACAAACAAACAATCAAACAAACAAACTCACATTCGAATTTATAATATTATTAAGTAAAGATATTTTGCTATCAAGCAGGTTTATTGCTAACCTTATATTAACTCACACGTGTAAGAAATAAAGCATAATATTTACCAGCCTACCAGTCTCATTCTGGCAAAGTTGTCACGTGAATAGGGATAGATCTTCCCTGTCTTTGAATATCCAGGGATTTTCAAAAAGCATGTTCTAAGTATTTTTTAAAAAAAAATAACAACATTTTCTTAGTATTCTTTTATTGAAAATCAGCAATTAATAGTATTATTATTTAGGCCTTGTGAACGCTACGGGTAATTGAGTTGAGAGTTTAGTGTGAAACAAATTGTGATAGCTAGAAAAACATATAATCACTCTTTTACTTAAGAAAAATATCAGGAGAAAGTATAATCTTTTCTACCATCTAGAAAATGAGTAGGAGTCACCTCCAAAATAGTTCAGGACACGCTGAGAGGCGCTAGAACGCCTATTGACAATGTCTCCAAAATTTTTAACTGGAATTCTTACTCTTCCCACACCACAAAGCAAAATAACTTTCAGCTCATTGCTGGCCTCTTCCGCTAGCACAACATTATAACTTTTGTTTTTCTCAAGTTTGTTTAAGCACGCTACACGATTGCATTCCTCTTTCTCAATCTGATCTAATGCAGTGCACAATACCTCCTCGTCTCAACAGGAATCCTGGGGAGCAGTATTTGAAGTCGTTTGATGACAAGAATGTTTATGTAGAATAAGATTGGAGAGCTTTGCGTAGGACCCGCTACATTTAAATGACATAATGGCAACTGGGGATGCAGTCAAAGAAATGGTGTGAATAAATATCCCTGCCCACTTCGTTCAAGCAGCAATAACCTATATTCACAAACTGAGCTATATTATACATACACCCCCTCCCCCTCTCGCAGAGTAAACGTGTTTCAAAATGTCACCGCTAGCTCCGATGACGTCAGTAGATTGTGTGAGAGTAGTAAAGTGGTCAAATAAAGCTACGGCAACATGAGCGCGCCTAATTTTTTAATTAACTTCTAAACATCACACTTTGTTCTTTGAGATATATAATACAGCGTGGTTTAGATTTAAATCGCTTACAATACAAACAATAGGAAGACTTTGGAAGGAATACGTCACCGAAACAGACCAGACAGAGTATGTAGTCATCGAGCGTTTCACCAATAATTTTAACATTTGAATACATTTTGTACATTTTAAAATCCTTGATATTTATGGGTCCTTCAGACTTTACTTCCTCCTCCTCCGCTGGTGGTGGGCATGTGGGTGACTCTGATGTCTAGTAGGTGGACGACTCTTGCAGTGGGTATGCTGGTGACTCTGGGGGTGGTGGCTGCGGCATCGTGGAGGGTTGTGGCGGGTGGTGTGGAGGCCTGGGAAACATGGACAAAACGTTTTCTTTGCGGAAATTGTACAGAGTACAAGTCATATCCCACAGGTAAATCTCCTGATTCTCTCGTAGGGTAGTACTTCAGTCGCTCTGGTCGTGTGATAGGTAGATTCACAGAACTCGATGTAGCCTCACTTTTCACTGTCGTGGTTCATTACTTTGTAAATTACATGTCTATTTATCACGGCCACACTGTGAATATTTTCTTCCGTCATATAGAAACGCTCCGAAATTGTAAGACCCACAAACTTTAAATCAATATAGCCGGTTCTAAGAGTGGTGAGCGTACCTGACCGTTAAACTGCTGGATGATTTGCTGAGTCTTTAACCTGTCTACTGTGCAATTAAGTATTACACGTCTTTAACTCTTGCACTGATGATAAACTTGTTCTAACCGCCAGTGAAGATGTGTTATCTGATGTTGTTGCTAACTGCCCGGTGCTGCTGCCCGTATTTTAAACGAGTTCAAAGTTCACAATTGTAGGTTTACCGGGTTTTACTCCGGTGCAGTTAAAAATCAGTTTTTCTTTATTAAGATCACAGATTTCTTCATCCGTTAGAGCACCAAAACAACAGGGTAAAAATACACAAAAACCGCCATATAGATATGCTATTAGGCGTCTCCCGAACTTTGTATTGACCACTTTTAATTTATCTACCCAGTAATTTTGATCTACGATTAGATCACACAATTTTACGGTCTGCATGGCGTCAACATTATTTACCAGTTGTTTTAACTTGTCTATCGTGATCCGCTCTACAGACGATTATAAATAATCAACCAAGTGACCCCCCCTATTTATTCACCCCCGATCGACGTCGGCTGTGGAAAGAGGTTCGGGGAAAATCACAGTGGAGCCAGTGTCAGCCCGTATTATGCTGTTTGAACATGTTTAGACACCAAAGAATGACATGGGGCATCCGGATGTGAAAAGGGGGTAAGGGAAAATCACAGCTAAGCATTGCCAAAAGTAAACACTTGATGTTTGATATTCATCGAGAGAGGATGCTTCTCTACACGTCGCAGGGGGAGTTCCCGACGCCATAGACCACACGTTCCCCCACCAATAAATAAATACCACCCGGACATACGGAGCACACACCCTGGAGCACACTAGGCCCGACGGCCAAGTCCGCTCCTCATTCTGTGGATTCCGAGGGGCGAGCTCCAAACATTGCCTGTTTAATTATGGTCCAGGGTTTAAACCCCCATGCAGGCACTTCATGGGAGGAGTGCCCTAGACTGCACGCTCTCCTACCCGAAAACCTTGGGGCACACATTAAAATCACACACCCATGAGCACCTGTGGTGGCCTATGTCGGGGGCCATGGTCTCGGGGGGAGGGTGGGGAATTAACCGGATGTGGAAATAATGTTAATTGACATCACAATACACACTCTCGCTCACGGAAAAAACCTCGGGGGAGAGGGATGTGGGTGGGGGAATTAACCGTATGTGAAAATCAGCTCAAAATTGGAGGGGGAAATCACAGCGCTGTTATGAGCGATGTAGGTCAATTATAACGGTACTCAAATAGGAGTTGAGTGTTTAGACTCGTCATAGGAAGTGGGGTTCTCATAGGCCCTACACATTACTGGCTGGCATTGTACAGTTTATTTTAGTAATCAGTTTAGAGTAGACCAGATTACTAAACTTGATCTTACCCACACTCATGACAGTGTTTGTTACTTACGGTAAGAATGCTGTACTGATTGGTGTTGTCACATTTTAGTCAGTACATCACAAGTACAACCATTTCTCAGTCTTACCCTGAGCGCGCTCGCACTATTCCTGCAAACCAGTACCTCTACTATAGAAACCGCCTTGCCGGAGAGACCACCGTTACCCGTGTCACTACCACTAGGAGGTAAGACGGTGCACCGATACGCCAGGCTCTCTTTTTACTATTATAAAAATTCCAGTATAAAATTAATTACCCGATTTTTCATGTATTTATATTTAAATATTCTTATTTTGCACCACTTCTTATCACTGGTCCAAGCTATATACATTTAATCACACTAATAAAGTTGGGATGAGGTAGGTTATATAAAGTAGAAATGCATCAGCACATAATGTATAGAAGATGGTAAGCCCATTAAATTAAATCTAACTTCACCGCATGTGGTGGCCAGGATTCTACCCTCGACCCCCTGTTATTGGCAAACCGGACCATATTAGATTTATTGCTTGAACCACATACTCATCGGTATGGTTTTTAAATATTGCTTTCTGAAAACCAAATAATCTTAGAGCTCAACAAAAAAGGTTTATAAACGTGTCACCATCCATATTTATAAGTTCAAAACCATATCATATTATTAATTTATATATTTATCCGAAAATCTGTTATGAACTTAAACAACGACATTTGTTCATTTATTAAAAATAGAAAGCTTAGAAATATTAGAAAATACTGGGCGCTACTTTTATGCTAACACAAATCGCGTTTATTAAAACAATTGGTTTTTCATTTCAACACGATTCATCCCCTTGTCTGCAGGTATCTATCTATATTTTTATACACTCTTTTGGCTCGTCAATGGAGAGCAGCACGTGATACGGTGTTCATTATAGTCACAATACCCCGCACGCCAACCTAATCCGAGCTTAAAAAACGATTAAAAGCTGTAAATTTCGTAAATATATTTGATCATACGATTCTTATTAGTAATTTTTCCCCGGATTACGTTTACATTTTCTCGAAACTCAACATCCAGAAAATTCGGGGAATTCCCATATCATAAACTCTAGTATTGAGTATGTAAATTCCTCAATGGTTTCCCCCTCCCAACCCTCATCCACGCAAATTCAGCAAACTCACATAAAAATAAGAGACAGTAAATAAAGCCTGCGGTATTTTTTGCTAGGACAAAGGAAAGGAACGAATGTAGATCATTTTAATCCCGAAGAATCCACCAAAATATCAAACATGTAGAGAATAGTCTGTAGAGCGAGGAATAACATAAGATTTATACTAGCCCAAAGTCGAAGAGAGAGCCAGCCCAAAGACAAATAACATTTAATCCGACGAGAAGATAAAGAGGGTACAGAAAAAAAACAAGTTGAATACTGTGTGTTTTCTTATCTTACATGGAGAGGTATGGTAGGGGAGGTTCAGCGCAATCCTCCCCTCACTGACGTATCTCTACCCAGAGCTGCAACAAGAAGCTCACATACAACGGAATCTTTGATAAAATAAAGGATTACCTGTAACAAATGTTCTTCTAGAATAAAGTGAAAACAAACTAATAAATACCGAGAGTTGTTTATTCTTCTGAAATAACACAGTTTTGGTTAAAATTATCTCAAATTGTGTGAGAGAATAAATCCGAGCGACTCCAGTAAAAGTCCATTCTAAATACAATTTTTTTACAATAATTGAGTTTAACAATCAGTACGACCTATTAGGCCAGTCGGTAACATATCGGAATGGCATGGTTTAAAACAGTATTTTTAGTGAAATTGTGACTTTCACTTTTATTGAAATAAATTAATGGCCTCTTCTGAGTATTTTGCTTGTTATAGAACTTAGTTTTACTGTGTTCTCATATAACACTCAATTTATAAAGTAAACAATAAGTTAATGTAGTTTAAAATGGATAGCTGGGAATATTGTTTCCTGATCAATAATAATATAATTATTTTTATTTTTACGAATCCAAATCATATTTTGAAGGTATTTTACAAATAAAAGATTTTGGAATTTTAAATTAAAACAATAACTGTCTGAACAATTTTGTTTAAGAATTAATAATATATATATATTTTTTAGGAAAACCTACTTAAGGTGAACACTTATTTACCTATTTAATTGCAGTGCGAATAACGGTTTCTTTTTAATAACTTCAGTTCACAAAATCTACGTCTTTTAACTATATATTTTGTTATTATATTACAAATTAACTAACAGGATGAAAATAAATAAAACTATTTTTCACTCAAGACTGAAATTTCATCCATGGAGATTGCAAGGAGAAACCCGCAACCCGCATTTAAACAAATTATCCAAAGCTTATTATTATTATTCTGATGATATCTCAACAATAATAAAGATAGTAAAATATTTATTGTGTCAAATTTAAGGTATCAATATGCCAAAGGAATACGCAAGACCCAAAATTTAATAAAACCATAAAAAAAAATTGGGTGAAAATTAATAAATGTGGTTGAGCTTCAAAATATTAATTGAAAAGGGAACTTAATTTTTTAACTTGGCATTAATAATCGCAAATAGTTTACGCTTGCAACAATATGATTATAATTGGGAGTTTATTTACGAAAAAACTGAATACCCCCCCTCCCCACCCATTTCCATGCACTTTATATTCCACTGGAGATAAGTAACTCTACCTCCATTCTATTCTTGTCAAACCACCATTAAGTACGTCTCGTGGGATGCAGAAGGGGTAAAGGGAGAGAGCTCTGTTACCTTTAAATGATCTTTTAAGATCTGAAAAGTTTATAACAAGCCAGCATCGACACAAAGTTCAGGAGCAGGGGCTGTATTGGTTGGCGCGGGTGTTTTTGTGTTTTACAGTAGTATTATAATTTGTTGCGATCTTTTTTTAGTGGCGAAAAAGGATAGGAGAAAGCATCCTTTTGATAATAAAAAAACAGGAAGCTTTGAATTTGTATCGATAAACTCAAAAGAGAGTATTCATAGAAGTAGAGCAAACAGTTTGTGTACAGCAAGAAACTTGTGACAATGTACAATCATAATGAATACGAAATAGTAGGGTGGAGGCGGGATGTTACTTGAACAAGTGAGATTAGAAAGTTGAAAATTGCATATAGGTAGGTAGTACTTTGGATATAGACCAAGGTTAAATACGAAATCTCAACTTTTCAACATGTTTCCAAAATATACCAAATATTTTCCTTGGATCCACTTAAGTTTTAATATAACTCTCCCATCTCTCTATCTATTTGTTGCACCACACGACTTTAATAATTATTGAGCACAAGCCTCTCAATGGTAGGCTGGTACCTACTAAACCCTTTCTTAAATATAATCTTCACAAAAAATATTGATAACTCACCAAAACATTAAAGTAAGAGACGTACCAAGTTCTACACTACAAAAATTCTTATTCAGCCTCGAAAATTAGGGAGATCTAAAGAGTGTCAAGTTCAACTTCCAATTTATTTCCAAAGAACTCGTTACTTCTCGTCTATTTGTGCACTTTGATAGACTGGCATACCGGATTCTTTAATGTATGTTTACCCATATATCTTAGTATATTAAACTGAATAATTGAAATTGTTAAAGACACAGAATGTAAAAAAGAAGTAAAATTTTATTTCGAAAGCCATTGCAAGATTAACTTGGCACTCTATTAGATATTACTTATTTCCGTGGTTGAAATATAATTCTTTTAGTGTAGAACTTGGCGCGTTTTTTACATAAAGGTTTTTGCGAAATTACTTTTATGGCCACAATCCCATTATAATTTTAAATTAAAATCATAATATATATAATTAATTCAATACTATGTATTGTTTATTGAATTAATGGAACATTCTTATAAATGTATTACAATAGCTGCCAAATTTTAATTAGGCCTATATATACAATTGTTTTAATTTTATGTAAAAGGATTGCATAATTTAACAGTACATTGTATTGAATTCACATGTGTTTTAACCTAAGATATGCTCTACACACTACATAGAACAGATTCACATGTGTATTACTCAAAAAAATAGGCTCTACACGATATATGTATGTATATAAGTATATATATATATATATATATAAACAGTATACAGTAAACATTATATATATATGATTTTTACTGTGTGCTAGAAAGGTAAGCAACTAAATAAACAACCACGTATGTGTGTTTTACGATAACATTTGGGTCAATTTGTTTATCATAATCAAACTTGGCACGCTTATAGCCATTCTTTGAAAACTTTTGGCTGTGGTTTTTGATATTCATTATACGGCCATTTTCGGTTAAAAAATCCTATGCAAAATAAAATTAATTTTAGTTAGGCATATTTATTTTATAAAATTAACAAAAGTTAATTTTATACTAATTTTAAGGATTTTGTTTCACTTATTTGAGCTAATAATCAAACTAGGGTGAAAGTTCATAAAATATTTGGAAATTTATATAAATGTATTTGTCGCGAAAGAAAACAATGTTTTCTTTGGGAGCGTGAACGTTTTCAACCTCGAGATTATGTTTGATATATGCGTTTTACGTGTCCCCGAAAACAAAAAGGTGGGTTTTGTATTTCTGTATGATCCCTTGCCTGTCTATTTGTCCCTGGGGCTCAAGAGAAAACGATTTGATGGATTTCTTTCAAACTTTAATATTTAGATATTACATTTTATTATGGTTATACCTTGAGGCGTTTTTTAAGTATTGATTCAAGCCCTCAAATTAGGGTAATTTACTGACAACTGATTTTTGAACATTCAATTTAATAAATAGTTTTAGATATTTTGTTTAAAATGGATATTTGGCGAGTGTTTTACATGATAAATAAAGTTGTAGACCTATAATTGTTTCTTATGGCGAAAGCGTATATGTGTCTACAAGCTATTATTAGTATAATACATTTTTTTGGTATACATAATTATAGGGCCACAAATAGTAGTTAGATCGGGCCCCACATTGCGTTACTAAAATATTAAATTATAAAAATAAGCTAAACGAAACTGAAACCACTCATTGCAATATTTTAGTGATTGTTACATTACGATTTTGTATGTTTGGCATACATCTAGAGAGCTAAGTGTATTCAAAGCATTTGGGAGGAGGGAGGGAACGCCACAAATTCACAGTACAAAATAAGTTATAATAAGGTATTAGTTTTAAGTATTAATTAACTTTATTATTATTATTAACTTAAAAACTAGTATTGTTAATAAGAATGAATATGTTGTAATATTTTCAAAGAAATGTTTGCAAATTATATCATTTAAAGGGCTCTAAATTAAAAATGCGAATGCATTTTAGGTCAGAAAAATATATGAGTCATGTGTTCTAACACAAAAAAAAAGTTATTTGTTTGAATCGAATTCTTGCGATCTATTTTAACCATAGTTTATCTGAAACCGGGCCACAAAATACCAAGTACTAAAAAATGTATTGTCATAGCCAAAATAAATTTTGAATAATCATACTTAGCCTTTATAAGTTATAGTCATAAAATGATTGATTTTTATTTGTGGTTCTTATTAACTGAATAAATTATTTCAAAATTTTTAACATTTTCTTACATATCTAATGTGGCTGACACAAAATTATGTTTCATAAACTTTTAGCTTTGCGCATCAAAATAGGCTTACTTACATAATAGATTATTATTATTATTAGAACCGCGTCTTACTACCCGTTCGGGTTGTACGCACTTACGCTAATGTGTAACGGTAGGGTGATTGTGAGATGAAATGGAGGACCTACAGTTTAACGTGGGATCCGAACCACGGTGGAGACCTGGCATTCCCCACATTTACATAATAGATCCCTTAAACAATTTGCCCAACCAAGTATTATCACCCTCTTGGGTTATCCCCATTTAATAACGCTTATTGAGTATCTGTAGATAAAGATGGAATTTTAAATAAATGTATCCACTTTTGCGGGGAGGATAAGGGGGAAACAGTTTAGGAAACACTCTCATTACACCTATTTGGAATTCGAAACATGACCTCACTGTGACCGGAAAACCAGAACTCGATATTTAGTTCACGTGTCTATTGATCTGAGTATAAATTATATACATATGGTACATTTAACGTAACTCGGCCAAACGGGCTGTTTTTGGTCCAATATGACCAATTATTTTGATTAAATAAAAGGTGTCTCTCTTCTAAACCAAATTTGGTTTTCAATAGGGATTATATGTAGAGTGTTACGGCTATTTTTGGTATGTTTAGGCGTTCCTAGAAAAAACGCTATTAGTTAGTAGTATAAGCCCAAATGATATTTTTAATGTATACAATGAATATTAAAATATAACCGTTAGATTTTATGGACATTTTCGAGTTTAAAAATATGATTAACAATAAGAATATTTAGCACCACGTCTTACTACCCATTCGGGTTATACGCATTAAGTACTAATTACTCTAATGGATTAGGACTTGGGAAGGTTGAATTAGATGAAGTGAACCCACAATTGCGTGAAGGGAGAGTGGAAAGCCATTTAGGAAAAACCACCCCCAGTTCACCCGATTGAGATTCGAACCTCGATCTCCCCGTCCTCAGCAGTCGCGCTTCAACATGACAAGCGCGTTAGTCAACTACGCCACAGAGGCGGGTCGATTTAAAAATATTAAAATCATGAATATAATTTTGGAAGAAAAAACACACAAATACGGTTGCAAGCTTGGAGCTGAGTTGGGTGGCCTACCATGATTAACGCTCTTAATTCGCTGGTGATATTGATCGGGTCGCGTAATTACTTTGCTCAGAGCAGTAATTACATTAGATAAATAATTCATTAAAATTTTACACATGATTTTAAGCTAATAATAAATCTTAAGTCCACATTCTCGTTAATAATAGAGAGGAAATGTTAAATAATTAAATACGATCTCCAAGCAAGATATGTACTAGTTATTATTACGCAATGATTACTATTATTATATTATAATGCCTGGCTGGTGGGTGTTGATGGTAGCACCTAGTGGCCGGAACTGGTTAGTCTTTATTCTACTATTTAAACTCAAAATGTCTCCTACCACATACTATCTATGTTAATTTCTATTGATTAACACTGACATACCTGGTTTGGTGGCAGTATATGGTCTAAGGTGTCACTCTTGTTTTATACTAGACTGACGATGACAGGGAGATCAGGATTCAAGACCCTTTCGGGTGTACGGAGGGTGGTTTTTATAAAATTGTTTCTCCCACAAATGCGGGTACAATTCATCTAAATATAACCTTCGTAATTCATATAACTATTCACCTAATTAATACATGCGCATATCCCGAACGGGTTCTAAGATGTGAGGCTATTTTTTTTTATCACTAGCCTATATCGGTGGGCACGCGGGCTTTGTCGGGTTCGTCTAGTCCTATTATCCTTTGATGAGTATGTTGGTGTTTGAATCCCAATTAGATGTGAGCCTAGTAAGGGTGGTTTTCTATAAGTTGTCTGCCCTCATCCCTTAGAAAATGTAGGTACATTTCCTTTAAAACAAAAAGATCATGACAATCCCAATTCAACAGTTTCGTGATGCGTGTTAATAGGGTTTAAAACCACACAGTTCTTCAGCCGTTGTGAAGTTTCATTTGTAATAAAATGCTTTACGATTAACAGTAAGCTATATCCACTCAGGAGTAACTTTTTTTTATATCCAGAAAGACAATAGTTGGGAAAGATTAAAGCGTGCAGAAAAAAAAGTCGTGGAAAGTAATTTCAAGAATGTCCCAGTTTCATCTGCGTGGAGTAAAACACCGGATAACAGTTTCGTTCCCCTTGCCCCGTCTGCAACCCACCCGACCCGACTTGATTCCCTCCCTCTCAGCCGGCGGGGGAATTTGTCCCCATAGTTTGAACCGGAGAGTTGAATTGGAAGGAAAACACTGCGATGAAAAGAGATAAAGTGATGCCTCTCCCTTATCTGTTTCAACCTACAATACCATTTCTCGCTTTTTCAGAATCTAAAATAATTTAATCAAAACCGCCAGGATGCAAATAAATGCATGGAAAAAAATTACCGAAATAAAGTTTTATCAAATTATAATATCAATATAAATAAATTATAAATTAGATTTTTGTGTTCCATTCGAGCAATAAGTTGACTTTTTTTTGCAAAGTTTTCACGGTCAGCTTTAAAGTGGGGTCTACAACGTCATGTTTTACAGGTGCCAGTCGTTAATCGCGTGCCTATATGACAGTGTAAACCTCTATTTGCATGCAGATACAAGAGTTTGCATGACGCATGTTATGCTTGCACGAATATTCCAGTGTTGGAATAGTTTGGCGCCAGTAGGTAACTGTCACGCCAGTTATAAGCCTCGATTGGTGCTCCAGTCACAACTTGAAGAAGAACAGGCGCTATTCATTGCGTACAACAGTTATTTATTTATCTGATGAACCAAGCTACCCAGCAAGGGAATATTTACACGATATTCAAAAATGGATGTAATCCTTTACTTGCATGACAGTTGGGCTGGCATGGCTATTGGTGCAAGATAAACATGACAATGTAAACAGGCCTTTACTGAATGGAATCGGAATAAGATTATTACATTATATATAATGGCTGCCAACATTTATGGGACTACCGATCTGTTCAGAGAGGAAACATGGGATGTTTGGTTACTGGTTACATCATATAAACTATATATTTGGTTTCTAGCAGTTATCTAACTTACCCGCCTCAATGGGCACGCCGGCTAAACGTCAAGCGCTTCTAGTCTGGTGCACTGAGCATGGATAAGTGGGGCTGGAAATACACCCACGCATATTAAGGGTGATTTTCCTGAAGGTTTTCATTCCATACCACAAATTAAATATCGGTACATTTCCTTAAACTCTATCTTCCTCCTGCCTAGAGCAGGGTTGACACGGTTATAGTATTCTAGGAGCGAGCCATCAAGTGTAGTTTCTTTGTTGCCAGTGAAGGCGGACTATTTTAAGTGTAGCTTCACTTTCCACCATATCTAAACTCAACTCAGTCCAAGTAAGCTGGGATAGAAATTGGTCACTCCCCTGAGTATAATCTGATTGTATAACGCTGTCAGAGTGCATTTGGATTGGGTGTGTCTGTTATAGCTAAAGCCTGAAACCGGTCAATTCTTGAATTGGCTGGATGCAGTCAAATCACGAAATATTGATGAGTGGAAATTTGAATTCGTGTTATAGCGAGTTAAAGTGCGAGTTGATCACAACAACCTTACCATTGGTCCAAGTTCTGGATATTATGACCCAACCAAACTTAGCCTAACCAACAAAACACTACCTTAACAAATATATCCTAACATTTCCTAACTTAAACTAATCAAATCACTAGGGAACTCCCATTGTCATAACAGATAAGGCTGCAAAAACTAAACTAAAGGTAAAGAGATAATATTATAAGCCGAACCAGATGTAATACTTGTGCTAAAAAAAAAGTAAGGAGGCTTCACAGTATTAAGAAAATGTTGTTCATTTCTTATCTGTGATTTGTTAAATTTTCAGAAAATGCTAACAATTACATATAATAATATAAAAGTGTGATAAATAAAATTATTTACATTAGCCAGTTTCCTACGACCATGTCTAATACTAACCATTCAAAGCATAAACTTCTAGTAAATTATTATATATTAGACTTCAGGCTTTGATCATCCATTATACACAATTTAAATAGCGTTCGAGCGTACCCTGACCGCGTCAACCCAACTTAACCCACTAGTGTAATAAAGTGTGGATAGATAGGACTTGACCGAAAAAATGACCCTATATCTACAACTTAATGGAAAACCACACGTCCACAGGAGAAAAATAATCTTCATCTAGTGATAAACATACATAACAACTAAAACGTAAGGATTTCAATCTAAATTCTTTGATACATCAATACGCTAGATTCTTATTGATATCGAAAGAATAGAGAATCGTTCTTAATATTACAATTCTCAATACTTCGATTCTTAGCTTTCAATAAAAGTACTGGCAACCAAGATATCTGCAAGATTCAGAATGAGTGGTAATCTCAATTTAGTTTATTTGCCGTTATTGGACTACGTGGTGGATTTAAAAGAGTTGTGTCTTTGACAATACCTTTATTTTAATTGTTTGTAAATATTTAACTCAATGACGCTTTATTTATAGGAAAAAAAAGATGTTTTACTAGTTCTTATCCTCTTAATCTGTTTATTTATTAGAGTTAATTAATATACTAAAATTTTAGCTCTCTAAGAACATATTTAAGGGTAGCACAAACATCACAAAGATTAAGCAAATTGCCACTATTTGGAGAATATTTTGATAAAGTAACTTTAGCAGCAAAATTTCTTAAACAATAAATATATTTACTGGCAGCACTAAATAGCAGGCACTTTAACTTTTGCTGACATTCAGTGTTTCACTTTTAGGGTTGGAATATTGTGAACGATACTGTACGACAATCTGTAAATATATTGATTTTGGTCTTCTGATGTGGTGATGGATGTGTTGAAATCTTGCATCAAGGATAACACTCTTTCTGTGAATATGCTGGAATGACCTTTACAATATCCAGAGCTGCTTTTAATCATCCATTTTATTCCAATCTGATCGAGGTTCCTTCAAGTATGACTGTGGGAGAACCATGATTTCAAAAAATGGTTTTGTTTGGCACTAACAAAATCCTTTGAGACATCTTCTAGACTGACTCATCAATTTCCATCTCAACTCTTTTTGACAGATCATGTGATACTTCTTCCTGTACTAACATCAAACAGCCCATACAATTCTTTTCTTCTTCAGAATATAATGGATAATAAATGTCCAAGCCAACAAGCTCTTTGGTAACATACCACAGGTCTCATGAAAATTATTTTGCTGCTGGAGTTCAAGCTCCGTGATCAATGTGCCTGAGTTTAGAGACCTTTTTCATCAAACTAATGTCATTTTGGGAGGAAATAACAATGTCTG
Organism: Timema shepardi; assembly: GCA_902151425.1. Taxonomy (NCBI): domain Eukaryota; kingdom Metazoa; phylum Arthropoda; class Insecta; order Phasmatodea; family Timematidae; genus Timema; species Timema shepardi. The sequence continues at coordinate 374,415 of CABFVX010000171.1, read as the reverse complement.
GAGCTAATATGATGTACACAACCAATCCGAAGATAATGAAATGACCAATTCCCTTTTCTTACCCTCATCGGAGTTTAAGCTTTTGACAAAATATGAAAAGTTTAAAGGAATAAATGAGTCTTGCAATCCATCTTGCGTGATGAAGCTCTCCAAGCTGCAATATTCTTAAACCGCATTATGGTATGGTTACAATTAATATGTGAGAACGCTCAAGCAACTCCTTGTAATCACTTCTTGGCTGATGTTTTTCAAGTTGATTCAAACATAAAGTCTCAATTTCTTCCTTGTAAGGGTCAATTTGGAGCTTAAGTTCTTCATCACTAATCAAAGTATGTTTATCAGAACTATCAATTTTGATTAACTGAGTTTGAGGCCGCTGAAATAAGGCAATATCAAGCCCTGTTGATTTAGATGATAGACATTCCGAATAAACCTTCTTTATCATTATCTCAAGAATGTGATATTGACAAGCCAAGTAGAGGATGTAACATCCTAGCTTCTGCTGCAAGAGAGTGCATGTCCTATTGAATCTTCCAGCATTGGTAGCTGTTGTGTCAAACAACATGGCCTTTACTAGATTTATCATATCTCACTTTTAATTTAATCCACATACCTCATTGGCTAGATTTTTTTCCATTATAAACTCTAATTTAAGAAACACAAAAAGTTTTGCTACTCCAGCACCAGAAACAATAATAGGAAAATGGTCCATATTTCCATTCCCTGTGATACTTGGCAAAATTTTTCGATCCCAATGAGAGCTAAAGGCACCGATTGTGAGAACATCTCACGAATCCCAAACTGTGCTAGTTCACGGTATTTAATCCGTGCTCTGCGGATTGATGATTGATTTATAGCCAACTATTTTACACTTTGTCCAAAATCTTTTGCAATGTAAGAATGCTATGAGAACGTAAGTAGCCTCTCTATCCGAGGTCTTAGTTCGATCCATAGCTGCCGCTGATGACCATGACAGCTTCTGTTGCTTGGTAGTAGATGGCTTATCATCCCCACTCCACTTATACTTCCCTTCAGACTCTGATGTTTCTGTAACATCACCTGAACCGTGTTAAAGATATGCAAAGGATGCGGTTGCACACAGTTGTTACAGATCTTGATCACTTTTTTTTCTATCTTGTGTCCTAAGTCTACTTTGCTCCAAACGTTCTTCTTTTGGGGGGAATAGATTTTAAGGGCTCACAAAATACCTACAAACCAACAAGAGATATAGTTCTAGGATGTAGACTTTCTCAGCACTCATGCTCCTCTCCCCCTCACCTGATACTTGACAAACAAAAACTACTGTATAACAAGTCAAATAATTAATATATAAACAGTTAAACACGCACAAAGAAAGACAAACACTACCCCACACGTGCACATAGAAATTAAATGATGGAAATTATGCTTACTATACAACAGTACGCTCAACAACTACGAAGGGTTGGAGGAGGGGGAGGGGGTGTGACGTTGCCTGCATGACTCATCCCATAGCTCAGGTGGAAATCAGGTCGTTGGCAAACAATTCAAACTTGAAGTTTGATTCAATCGGTGCTGTAGCCAATCGGGGATGGCATAAAGTATAAAGATCCTCAATTATAAATAACAATATTGTAAACAAGCAACGTTGTAGTAGACAATGTTTTAGAAGGTCTACTGTACTTAAAATGCAAACATCCTGTACAAAATCTTAACATTAAGATTCTTCATTAAAATATTGCACATTGATTATATGTATGAAGAAGAAGAAATTTAAAGGGTATGACCGAATAAATTGTAATTTTGTACTTTAGGGACCATGCTAATATGTATATATATATAAAATAAAACCATATAAGAGAAGAAGAAATATATAAATATTGTTGTACCAAAATATAGTTCTTCTCTTATAGTGTTTTATTATAAATATACATATATATATTTATATTTTGATATATATACATATATATATATATATATATATTTTGATATATATATATATTATTAAATTATTAATATATATAAAATAAAACAATATAGGAGAAGAAGAAATATCTTAGTACCTATATATATATATATATATATACACATAAAAACAATATAATAGTTGATAATCTAAATAAAAAATAGATATTACGTTATGACTTTAAATAATATTTATTAATTTTCTTGTTTATTTATAAATTTAGTTGTTATTCCAAGTGATTGATATCCCATGATACTGCCCTAGTCCTGTGTTCCTCCCGGAGGCTACAGTGAAAAAATGTTTAACCTTAACGGCTAGTGAGGACGCTGTGCTAAAAAAAAGTGAAAGAGAATCGTGAACCTACAACCTCACTTTGATTTTTGTTTTTAGCCTGCTATTCAACAGCTAGAAAATTTACTAGAACTACTTTAATGTATCAATACGTCAAGTCATGTGATATGCAGTTATTACTTTTTATTGATATAATTAATACTTATAAAATAACACTACTATTATAATAAAGTAAAATGTCACCAAAGTTGACTACGAGGTACTCGAAAGTGGGTTTACTTTAAAAATAAGGGTATAGTAGTGGCCATAGCTTTAATAAATCAGTTTAAGGTGTTTATTTACAGTTAATTACATTTTATAAAGGTTCAAACATATCAAAACATCCAATAATAAATGAATCAGCTAATAATAATATTGCGCGTCTGGGCTACATCATTTTGATTCCAGTTTATGGTGGGTAGCGTACATGCACGTGCTCCCCATGGAAGCTCTTTGCATGTCCGGATGAGATGAGATGATGGTGACAGTGATTATGAGAGTGTAGAAGCAGTGGAAACACTTAGGTTTAACTAACCAAACCTTGTTGACCATTGGGCTGGTTACCCTTTCACTAAATATACTCAACATACCAGCTGGGAATTGAATCCGGGACTTCTAGCCTCGTAGCCAGCTCCACTGACAACTACACTACGGGACCGGTTTGTTTTTCTAGTATTATGTGGGTATTTCTTTTCCCTAAAACCTATGAGTTTTTTGATATATTTTTGTCAAAGGCTGTTAATCATTTAGACCAGCAGCTCCGGGTTCAATGTTATTATTATTATTTGTACCATGTCTTACTACCAGGTCGGGTTATACGCACTTACACTAATGTGTAGTGTTAGGGTGATTGTGAGATGAAATGGAGAACCTACAGTTTAGCGTGGAATCCGAACCACGGTGGAGGCCTGGCATTCCACACATTCACAAGTTGTGATTAATAAATACACGTCTTGTCAGAGGTGAAGGAAGTGTTTGGCAATCAGATATTTATTTAGCACCGCGTCTTACTACCCGTTCGGGTTATACGCTTTAAGTACTAATTACTCTAATGGATTAGGAATTGGGAAGGATGAATAAGATGAAGTGAACCCGCATTTGCGTGGAGGGAGAGTGGAAAACCATTTAGGAAAAACCACCCCTAGTTCACCCGACCGAGATTCGAACCTCGATCTCCCCATCCTCAGCAGTCGAGCTCAACACGACAAGCGCGTTAGCCAACTACGCCACCGAGGCGGGTGGCAATCAGATAAATCTGTGCCGGTACCGAGGATTGAGCCCCAGCACAGGAGTCTGACACTTTACCCCTAGACCACCAGGTCACCGAGTTGAATATTCTAGTCCCTCCCCACATAGTCCATCAGGATGGTCTAAACTGCTTTAATGAGGTGTAAGTTTCCGATAATACTCGTAGAGGAATGGGCCCACCCACATCAGTGGGCATGTGGACAAGACGTTGAGCCCTTATAGTCTGATTTACCGGGAATGGAGAGGTTGGGGTTCGAGTCTCGGTTGAATATATTAATGTTGATTTCCCATGAAATGATTTTCTCTACAAATACGGGTGTATTTCCGCTAAATTATACTTCCTACTCTATTAATTACATTAACTGTGAGCTCTTCACGGGTTCGGTCGGTATAGCCCGATTACGGGAAGACGCTGTGGAGTATTTTTCTTAGCCCATACGCGCTGCTAAAATAAATTAAGAATGAAAAAGCCATTGTGGTCCCAATAAAAGTTTTATAATCTATTTGAACGCATCAAGAAAAGGGTGTATTAAGACACCGGATCCCGCTTCAGTGGTCACGTGGTCTAACGCACTACTCTCTCATTTGACTATACTGACGATGACGAGGAGATCAAATTTCGAATCTCGATTGGGTGTACTAAGTGTTTTCTGAAATTGTTTTCCAATCTCTCTCCACACAAATTCGGGTACACTTCCTATAAATATAACTTTCCTAATCCATAAAACTATTTGCTTAATTAATACATAAGCGTATAACCCAAACGCTTAATAGAATAAAATGCTAACACATAAAATAAATACTGGATATGGCAGATTGTATTAAAGTGGGGATGTAGGGACGTGAGAATAGGTCAGTGTTTTTGCAGTTTTTATATTAAAACATTTGTTTGGTTGAGTAAATAAAATATTGCTTCATTACAAACATAGAGTTTAATTTTTGTTTCCGCATGGTGATATCAATAGTTCCTCAATATCTGTCAGGGGTGTACTGTAATTTAATGAAACAACTTTTTCTCTTCATTAGAATAGTTTGTCATCTAATGCCACTATGCTTATGACAGATATTCAACAAATGTTTATATCACCATGTGAAGAAAATTAAACTCTAAGAACTGAAGCAATAATTGTTTTATTTTGGTTAAAAAAGTTTTGGTAAAAAACAGAAAAAACACTGACCTTTTCTCACGTTACTTCCCCCTCCACCTTAAATAATATATGTCTAAATTATTTTATGTCATTGATTTATTTGGTGAGTACTGCTGAAAGAAAAGTTTGAGTCTGTCAGTTGTCTAAGTTGAATATTTCATCAACATCTTATTTCCCATCTTGAAAGCAATATCCATCTGCAATTTTGTTCATATGCTATGCAAAGTTGGTACTACAAGATTTATTCTTCTCTTATCTCTCCCTCTTGTTTTTCCTTCCCTTTATCACGCCCTCTTCAAACTAAGCCGTAACGTATGCGGGGGTTTCAAAATGTATCTTCTGGAACAAGGTGGTGATTTATAACGTTTCATATCAGAAACTGTCCCTCTAATAAATTGCACTTCAATAAATATAAAGTACCCGCATGAAAAGTTTCACATGCTTTATAAAATGTTGTCAAAGGAATGTAATTTCAAGTAAGTCGTTGTAAACGAGTACATATACTTTAAATGGTAATACGATTGCATCGGGAGCCCTTGAATGAAGATTGTTTTAGTGAACATTAAATGTTTGGTGTATTAATACGATATTTGGCCTACTTCAATTTTATTCTAGAGCATCACAATATTAACCTTAGGTATCTATTTTTTGTGTATCGGATAATGTACACTAAAGTGTCCTGTCACGGGATCACAATCAACTTATGGTTTTATTTATTTATAAAGTGTTCTGTCTCACGACAGTTTTTTTTCCAATGAACTTAGACAGCCAATGTGTCCTGTCCTCTGCCTCTTCCTACAGCTTCCATAATTGCCTTCTTTCCTTCAATTCATATAATATTTGAATACTTTTTTTCATAAGCTCCTCTTTACCTCAACATTATTTTCTATGACGTCTTGCAGAAGAAAGTTCTTCCTTAGAACGTGTCCGATCCAGTTTGATTTGTACCTAGGAATCACATCCAAAATGATTCTCTTTCCACCCACTCTTCTTGTGACCTATTCATGTTTCAACCTGTCTGTCCACATTGTCCTCTCAAGTCTTCTCTAGAAACACATTTCAAAGTTCTCCAAGTATTTATTTTCCATATTACTAAGAGTCCAACTTTCTTCTCCATACAGTGCGATGCTCCAACTGTAGTGTTTCATCAGTTTCTTCCTCTGTTACAAACTCAACTTGCTGGTCAGCAGTAACCTCTTCTTGTTGAAAGATTCCTTGGCGTGATCTTCGATCTAATTTACTTTGTACAGTAGCCATCCTTACAGAGCAGACATCCCAGGTACTTGAACTGCTATATGTTTTCCAGCTCCTGTTTTCCAATTTTGATTTTCAGTTAGCGTAATGTGATTTTCCCTTAGTGCTAACATGGTGTGTGGTCAGGATTAATTAAAGCTCAAGGTAACTGAACGTACAAATGTGAGAAAAATTACGTCTATTAACTGGTAAGTACTCAAACAAAATATCCACAAAAATGAAACTCCTAAATTTAATGTATTATTCGTATTTGCAAATGAAGCTTATTAAGACGGAATGGAAGGGAGTAAGATTTAAGGTAAGTATTTTAGTATGTTTGAAAAACAATATTACTTTTGGCCAACATAAATAAAACATATATTCAGTAAATACATTTAGGTTAATTTGCTACAGAAAGTAATACCAAAAGCTATTGAATATTTTTATTGGCATCGTGGAATTTGACTAGAACTTTTCTTTCACTTTAAAATATATTTTGTCAAATGCCACTGGAGCCATGACAAATATGCAGGAAATGTGGGTACTAGGATTGAAGGAAAATTAAATTAAATATGTTGACTGAAATGATATTTAACTTAATTTATAATTCTTATTGTTTGACATTTTTTTAATAAGTTTATATTTCAACACAAATAACTGTAGTCTTTGTTACTCTTCTTTGTGTATTTAATTTAACCTTTTTAACAGGCATATGGCGTACAAACTAACTCAAATTATATATGTACACCCACCTTTTATGGGTATTTGTACCCATCTATACTATAGTATAGATGGGAATTTTAGCCATCTATACTATAGTATAAAGTTATTACTAAGAGATTAAGGGTGAATAATTTTATATGATTGTAGAAGTCCATTATGGACAATATTAATAGTTTTGATTATTTGAGCTACATCTAATCGTGTACCAAAATGTGTAGCTTAGATACGGAAATAGTGTATTAGGTTTTACATTCAGTAAAGCTAGAATTGTGGCAAGAGTGTCTTATCTTTCACATAGAGTAAATCCTCGATTGTGGCAATAATGTATTAGATAAGGTGTAAATGTATCTTGGCATGATTGTGCCGACTGTTTGGAACGTGACTGAATTAGATCATCCATGTGGTGAACTGAGTCTCGTTGACCACTGACTCCTGGCACTGTGTTAAATATCGGGATAGGGAATGGTCGTGCAGACCACTACGTTAACACAAGAATACGCGCGTTTTAATACATCCAACCCAATATATGATTGCTCTGAGCAGACAGTGTTTCACCTTTCAAACTAAGAGAAAATTTAAAGTATTCGTAAACCGTAGTAAATCGAATGTCTCCATCTAACAGGGAAGAGATTTGAGATCTTGGAGGTAGCCAAGGGCTCAAAATGGGTCACACAAAAGGTAGTATGTGATATAAGTTATATATGTGTATACATTTTGCGGTAAATATAGGTAAACTCAATAATGAAAAACTCACCTTTTGCTATGATAAAACACCTCAATAACTATGATAACGTATTTAAATACTTTCCAGAACCTTCTTTCTCACTAATCTTTGAAAGACACCAAACAAATTTTGTCAAAAGTGCCCAATCGTCTCAACCCTATGTATTCCCCCACATTATCACCCAAACAAAAATATTTAGTAACATTTTAAAAACAGAGTTAAAGATAAGTAAAGTTTCAATGTTCTTGGTAAAAATTGACCTTCCACGTTACTATTTGTAAAATCAATATGGTAGTGGAAAAAATGTCCTAAAGCGTGGAAGAAGATGACGAACGAGTAAAGCGGAAAAAACTAAGATATATATCTGCCCATTTCCTGCAGGAAATCTCGGTCTCTGAAAACAGATTTTTTGTGTGTGTGCGCGCAATTTTGAGGCCGAAGTTTCCACTCAATCACGCAGGCAGCGGTCAGCCTGTCTAGTGGAGCAACAACGATACGTTAAGAAGGGATTGCCAAGCCTCGTTACTCTGGTGGATATTAGGGGTCTTTATCAGAAACAGGCAGCAAACACAATAAGGAGGATAACAATCTAGAGATGGCTATTTCTTACCATTAATTAACAATTAGGCTAGTTACTTGCATTGGTGGGCACGTGGATTGGGGTGTTCCCCTCCTCCATTCTGGTTTACCCTGCATGTGTAGGTCAATGATCGAATCCCTTCTTCATGTAGTTTAGTTGTTTTTTTAAATGTCTCCCCATTTTTCTTCTATGCTAGTGTAGATACATGTATTCTAAGCTATACCTTCTTGAGCTCTACTCAATTATTGTATGGATAGCCCTAGCGGATAGTAATATCTGGAAGTGGAAGATATTATCCTTAAATATCTTGACCAATTAGTGTTTTATTGATTAGTTCTAGTGAGAGTAGAGTCTATGAATACCTTTGAGGTCATACATAAAAAGCACGAGAATACGGATGATAGGATTAACTTCAATGAACCGCGCTAGTTTTCATTTAAAAAATGATGAAGAGCCACAACGTGGAACAAATCACCCAAAACTAGCCTGAAGAAAGTAGAGCCCTTTAACACCCACATCAGTCAGGTACGTTAACAATCCAGCGAATGGGTTTTGGTTTTTTCACCACATACAACTACCCATCTGCATGTCTACACTTTTGGACTAGCTATAAGGAAGGTATAATGTAGAGAAAATGAACCTGAAATTGCATGAAGTGAGACGGAAAAAACATTTCACAAAACCTGGTAGAGATTCAAAACTAACTTCCTTATATAAGGAAAACCAGTAAAGACGATACAATGGCTGTTCTGCGTGTCCACGGGTGCGAGTTATTGCAGAACAACTACCGATGTTCACCTAATCTCAGCCAGTAGCGCATCAGCACATTAATCTAAGGATGTCAGTCTTGATAACTGGTAGGGTTGGGAAATAACGTTTGGTCCCCACCACTAAATATCAAATTAACGGTAAAGGATGTGGTTATTGTGCTTGTTCTAGAATTAATTAGAATAAGTCACTAACATCCCTCTCCATGGCACTACGGTGCACGGACAAACAAACCAAGCACAAGTCCACAAAACACGGCCACTTCAGCAAATTAATTATTTCCCCAGAGGAAGGTGGGCAGGCAATCAGTTAAGTGAAAGGAGCTTAGTTACATTTTTACTATTTAAAACTGAACACGCTCTTTTCAACTTTCAGGAAACTATTCATGGAACCCCGGTTGGATCCCAATAGTATATAGTCCTCATGATGTTAAACCAAACGAAAACAGGTAATTCGTATTTCTATAAATTGTTTTACAAATGTCAGGTTATAACGGTGCATATTATTCAAAATACTATCTGGTTATAACAAAAATACAACCATTTCAACCCCACTCCTTGATTTTAAAACCACTTGATGTTATTTCTCTCAAGGCGGGGTCCTCAGTTTTAACCCCCTGCGAATACCTCACGGAGAAGGGCGGTAGTCGTTATTTAGACAATTATTAGCCAAATGCTGCCGGAGTTAGTTTAAAATTTAATTTTAGTAGTTAAAATACAATACCGAGACTATTTTATTTTTAGAGAAATAGCACTCAAAGAAAACTGAAAGATTTAAAATTAGCTTTTATTATTCATTTCCTATAAATATAAAAATGTTTCTAAACATTTTTTTTCAGCAGTAGAACATATTTAACTAATAAACATCCTATGTAGAAATATTGAAATAATGCCCCAATATTAATCTTTCTAGAAACTGGTATTGCAATTTTTTCAATTAATCTGCTTAGTAAAATAGAAGCTAATTGCTTCATTGAAGGTTATTGCTGAAGTAAGTAAGAGAGGTATGGACATTATATAAATACAAATAATGAGTATTTGTGTTGACGTTAGAAAGCAATATCTAAGAAATCTAAAAAACTGAAATCGGCAATCATACTTTGGGGAACCCAAGGATTTACACTTTGGGTGTTTTTTTTATCTTTACATCTGTTAAGATCCTGATACCTAGAGCCAAGTGAACAATGGTTATTCTTTATTAATATCAGTCTATATTAATTAGTAGACTGTTGCTAATCTTCTTCTATGCCTCGATCCGTAGATTAGTCGGCAGCACTTTATCCCTTCATTAGTCCTAGACACTGTATTTCTTTTCAATTCGGAGTAGTTATTTAAGTTTAGATCTAGGATTATCTGGCTAACTTTTGGAGTCTTGATCGGCCTCTTGCATCCCTTTTAGGCGTTTTCTCTTATAAGGTATCTACTATGTTTGGACAGTGTTCACTGTCCATACAGATGTTCAATCCAACGTTCTATTATATATATATGATGGCTCTATACAAGATTATGTTATTTTCCAGATAAAAAATTGTGAATTTGTCACTATGTATGTCCGTTTATTTCTAGGACTCTTCTCCGGCATCACGCTTAAGAGTCTCTGAGCCATAAAGAGCAACGCTCCAAACAAAACTTTTTAAATATAATGTGTTTTTTTAAACTTTTAACCTAATACAGTTAGATGTTAACAGTTTTTTTTACTAAATGCTATTTTTGCTTGTCCACTTTTATCTCTTGACAGCGTCTTCCATCCTTGGCTGTTCTGCTACCTAGGTTCTTGAAACTGGTGATTTGTTTCAGATTCTCCTCAGTCAGCTTTGTGCATGCTGTATTCATTTGTCATCTTACCATACACAATTATCTCAGTTTTCTTTTTATTGATTTTAATAAGACTTTCCTAGGAATATGTTATTAATCCCTTCAAGAAACTTTCGTAGACTTTCCTCAGATTCAGTTAAAACCACTATATCATCTGAAAATGTAAGCATTTTTTATTCTTTCTCTATTACATTTTATTCCCTCACTAAATTCTTCTTTGCGTATGTTTGTGTCGTCTTAACTGTATGTGTTGAACAGTAATGGAGATAGTTTGCTTCCTTGTCATACCCCCTGCTCACTCTTGTTAATTTTTCTTCACCCTCATTGATTCTAATAGCCACTTTTTGATTTCTATAAGACTTATGGGCTATTGTTCTGTATCTGTAGTCCAATTTAATACGTTTGAGAATTCCTATCAGCTTAGGCCAAACCACATTGTCGAATGACTTTCCCAGGTCAACAAATCCAATAAATTGGGGTTAGGGGTTGATCACTCTCTACACAGTTTCTTGAACCTGGGTATAGCTTCTATGGTTGCTTTACCTTTTATAAATATAAATTAGTCTTCCTTTAGGTTCTGGTTAATTTTGTTTGAAATTCTATTGCTTACGACCCTAGTTAAGATCTTGCAAGCGTGTTACAGCAAGATAAGTGTACGATATTCTTTACATTTTTTTCTGATATATGGTATTTTTAACTATTGGCATGAGGACCGTTTTTCAAAGTCTTAACGTATTTTTAATTGATTTAAAATGTAACTGATAAGTTCATAGATGAATCATTTTCCCTCGTAATTCAGTGCTTGAAGTTTTTCCCCAGTTATGACATCGTATCCAGTGGCCTTTTTGGTTTGATTTCTTTTTACAAGCATGTTGATTTCTTCTAAAAATATTTTTGGTCATAATAAATACTGTAATACCTCCACTGCCTCTGATATTACTTTTTATTTCATTCCAGATCCATCATGTAATTGTTCTAAGTATTTGCTTTAGTATTGTGCTATTTGGTTACTATCCATAGGATATTCTTCATCTCCCTTTTAGATTGCATTTCCTAGAGCCTTCGCTTCTCCAAACTTATTCTTGACTAACTTGTAAGCCTTTTACCTATTACCTATCTTAATTCCTTATTCAATATAAGCACAGTGCTCTTCTATCCATGATTCCTTTGCTTTATTTAATTTTCTGTTTATGAAACTTTTAAATATTTTGTATTTTGATATGTCTATTTCATTTTTACACATTTTTGGTATTATCTTATTTCCTCTATCATTTCAGCTAGAATGCCAAGGTGTCGTGGTGTATTTTTATTGTGGCGCAGATAATATTGGATTAATCAATTTTATGAGATTTTCAGGCTGTTCCTTTTTTCAGCAATTGTGCCTGACTCCACTTTATTCAACCTTTGCTGTAAAGATTTTTTTGTAATATTAACCTGTAGCGCTCATTATTAGGCTTTGATATCTTGAATTTTCGTCTGGTTTAGGTTCTTTTCCTTTAGATCTTACCATGTTTGGCTTAGTTGCAGTATCTTTGTCTTAAAATAATGTAGTCAATTTGGCATATGACTGTGCCGCCAGGTTTAATACATGTGTGTCTCCTCCTTTTATCCTGGTTGAAAAATGTATTAGCAATCGTTATTCCTTTTACTCGGTGAAACTCAACCAGTTAGTGTTCCTATTCCCAAGCCCTAATTTTACAACTGTATTTTATAGTCACCATCTCCAAGTACTTCATTTAAGTCACCAGTTACTATCAATTTCTCTTTTTCATTTACCATGCTTAGAACTTCTTCTAATTGTTCGTTTTTTTCCACTTCTTCATCAGTAAATCTTGTGGTGTGCATATGTATATTTGTAAATCATAAGTTAACCGTGTATGCATAAGCCTTTTTAGTAATTATCTTATCACTATACTTTAGGTAGTTTCTTGACTTCTTTCTGCAGATTTATAGCACAGTTCTCACTCCAGTTATTCTTCTGCCGTTTCCTGAATGAAATTTCCTCTAGTCGCCACTCCAGAGGTCTCCTTTCAAGGCCATTTAATTTCACTCACATGCATTATGTCAATATCAAGTCTTTTCCTTTCCATTTTCCTATTTTACACATCTCAAAAAATTATCCAGGCTATTACTGTATGATATAAGATTTTAAAAATACAACTCCTTACTCCTTTGGCGGAGTCCCGAACCAGAAATATAATTGAGATACGATCTTACTTTTGAATTATTTTGTTTCAAAGACTATGATCTTTCTGCTGATTCTTGAAAATATTAATTTTTGTTTTATCTTGCCTTTCTCATCGTAGTATTTCAGCCATTAAAGGCATCCCGTCTATACTGTTGCGTTCTGATACTTAGCCTTACCGTTGTCATTCATCTTCAGCCAAAGGATAGTATTAGTGACTGCCACAGCCCTTCGACATTCTTTGAAGATAGGCTACTCCACTTCCATTTCCGGTGGGATCCTTTTCCGCCGCTGAAACCACTGACCAATCCTAACCTGTTAGGCAGGAGCCCTTAGAAGGTGTCATCAGCCGGGTCAACCGAACTCTGTTTTTTTAAAGATGTTACTCCTCTAACAGCGATTTGTCCTGGATTATGACATGCAGGGCATACTTTCCCAATAAAAGATTCCATGCCGGCTGTTAATATTTAATATGTTTAGAATAAACGTAGTAAGTAATAGAGATCGCTCTGCCACGGAACCAACAACTTGTTCTCATCCGGTGAACAGACTCGACCTGAGTGGGGATGGCCAGAAATGCTACAAAACAACAAGACTTGTTTAAGGGCATGGCCTAAACGTGATGTAGTGGCAAAGATTGGTTTAGGATTCCCTATGTTTATACATTTACGTTTTATTTGGTGCGGTTTAAAGATATAGCTTTGAAACGAAAAACACATATTTTAAAAAAAATTAAGAAATAGTTTTACATTGTCTAAAAACTATATTTTTGATCTTTAAGTAGTTTTTGTAAACGTGTATTTTTAAATCATCTCCAGCTTAGGATATTCAGTTTATTCACGAAGATGGCTAGTAGGAATATGCCTGCAGGATGTAAATTAATAAATTCCACTGAAGTATATGTCTATATAGAATAAGAAATAAGATAATGTAGCTTTGAAATGTGAGTAAATTCTGTCCAGGATTAAACAAAAGTAAATTAGAGATCTCGCAGGGTGAATTGCTCATTTTCTTGCCTCTTTGACAATGAGAATTAATAGTTTTTTTTTAGTTTGTAACATTTTGGCAGGGAGTTTTATAAAGGTGAGGTTACGGGAGTTATCTTTCAAAAGATATCAAGCAAGAAGAAACATCTCAGTCCATTCCAGATAAGTAAGCCAGTGCCCACTTTGCCTGGCATATTTTGCTCTGCTGATTGGTGGTCGCTTCAATAAGTAGAGTAAAATCAAGAAATTTCTTAAAATATCAATTTCAAATATATATGTCCACTGGTAAATTCTGACACATTAATAAAATTAACGAGTGTAGTTAATCTAAATTGCGACATTGTGTAATAAAAAATAAGATTACATAAAATTTTCTGGGAATAAAAAGGACAGTATTTATATATAATGAATTTTCTTTAACTTATTATAAAAAATTCATTGTTTACACCTCATATGCATGTCTAGCTATACTAGATTTCACTCCCATACCTTAATTACTCCACCTTTAACAATTATATGTAAAAAGCATAATATAGCATGTTTGACCCCTTATGGCTCATGAACTGTGATTATTTGAAATCATCGAATCACTTTTTATAGATTATAATTACACACTTGTTAAAATTGTGAAATAATATTTAATTGCCGAATGGCCTTAGGTGCGTCAAGTTAAGATGCGACCGGCGTAACCAAATAGTTTTGAATTCACCAAGTAGAAAACGTGGTTAAGTTCGAAAAATGAGTTTTACCACTTTTGGTAAACCTAGGCAATTTTAACTTTACAAAATATACTGTTACTATACTATATTATATTATAGTGAGCTTCGAGTGTTTATTCTTTTGAAAATAGTTGTGATTAGTGTTTATAAAAAATGTATTAGTCATGCATGAGAGCAATTTCATGAAAGAGTTAATGTTTACCTGGTCAGCTCCCGCTGAGAATTCAATTCTAGTAAACAGTAATAGACAGACTGCGGATTTATATTCAATAAAAATTGATCAAATATGCATGCAGCTATGCACTTAAACAGAGTTCCAGCAAACTGCGATGTAAAAATCTAATAATACCAACAACTTATACTTAATCTGTTGTCTAGAGATAGAAAAACTCACTGTAAACCCGAAACTTCCTTTGTCACTTTTATTTAAATCCTTCTTTTGATCATCAGTGCAATTTATTAGACCAATCCTTATTGATACATATTTTTGAATTCTAGGATATTTAATTATTTTGTTTTTTAATTTAAAAATAACACCTGGACACGGAAATCGAACCTGGGACCTTTGGCCTAGCGCCAATGCTCTAACTACTGAGCTATCCAGGAATATTTCCGTACCCAAGGTCATTCTTCACTCATATTTTAAAATGAGGGATGATTCCTGGATAGCTCAGTAGTTATGTCATTGGCGTATTAAGCCAAAGGTGCTGGGTTCCATTTCCATGTCAAGGTGTCATTTTCCAATTTAGATAACTTGATATCTAGATACGTCTATAACAATAACCAATAAAAATAATAGATTTGTTGTTTAATTATTTGCATTATAAATTTAATGCCGTAATTTCATTAGTAAGCGTTACTTTACATTATTTTAGTGGATAAAACTTAATTTTTCATTGTTTCTTTAAAATACATAAACGGTAAATTAAAAGTCACAGACATTGACATATCAAATCAATTAAAGCAATTTTTTTAAATGACATATTATAATGCAGTTAAAAATATATATTATAATATTTAAGAGATCTAAAATGTTGTATTAATAACATATCTGGGTTTTACATGCTTTTTTTATAATTATAATTTTTAAGTAAAAAATAGAATATATACATTCGCTGGCTTCATATAAATGGCCTAATGTTCAATTAATTAAAGTGAAACATATTTCCTTATAATATCTACTGAAAAAGAGATACAGACATTCAACTAAACTGTCTGCCATAGAATGAGATTTAACTCCCGGTGAAAGTTTGTTGTCAGGAAAGTAAATCTTTTCTTCCTAGCTATCTCTCTATGATTGATAGACACAAAGTCGCAATGAAAACAAACTACTCCACTTCTTTTAGAACCTTTTCTTGTTTCATTCTCCTTGTTTTTCCCACCGCTAGAGCTCACCATTTGCTCCCATAAATCCACCCCGTGGAAGAACTAGGTCACTGAGGCACTATTAAGGCTGATTAATTTGGCGCTATTATCCTTACCGAGTAATCGATATTTCCGACGATAGCAAACATTAGACCAAAATAAAAACATCCAACAAGGTTATATGTAGCTATCACTATATTTCCCATATTTATTTTAACTACAACTCCCTTAAGAACGATAATATTAAATCAATATTTTAAGGTTTACAGTCTATCGTATAAACCCGTTCATAAAATATACAGTTCCTACAAATATTTTTATTTCCAATATTAAATGAGCCGTGAGCTTTCAACTTTGAATCTGGAAACATTTTTGGAAATGTCACAATGAATTTGAAGCTCCCATAATTGGGTTTTACTTTATTTTTCTTGCAAAAATTCGAGAGCATTCCAAAACCTATAGAATGAAGACTACCGTGTTTTAGAGATCATTAATTCTCGGTCTCTTTCTCTACTTCTCTGTCCCCCTCACGCTCGAGAATCGTAAACCAGGAAACATTTCAAGCAAACAAAGATGAAATGAAGCAAAGAGAAGGCGTTAGGAAGAACAAGTTTAATATGCATGTCATCTGAGCTCTTCTATAACTCTATAAACTAGAATGAGAAGGAGGAATAACTTGTGTGAAAGAGCTACCAAAACTGCGAGGGAAAAGAGCTTACATAGATTGCCCTTTAAACTCGACCACAATTAGGAATACCATGGAAGCCGTTAATTACATTGCTTGCTTCCGACCACTGTTTGTGCGCATGCGCTCTTCTAGCAAAACTGTTTTCAAACACCTCCTACCACCGTAAAACCGCGCAGCTTTCCAACCATATCGGCCTCCCCCTCCACCGTTTTTAGCTTTTCTTAACCTCCCAGGTAGATCTGAACCTATTCACAAACTGTAGATATGACCCCCTACCCCATGCTGGAAACTAGTAAAGGGGGGGGGGACATTCCACATACAAAATTGTTCTTGCAAGTCTTGCTCGCTTGCTTTATGCGGTCTTCGTTTATTTTTTGTTGGTTGTCCCACGGGAAGAGGATAAAGAAAACAAGAGAGAGAGAGATAGTGTTGGAGAGAGAAGGATATATGACACTGAAAGGGACAGAGAAATGGATGAAAAGAGAAAAATATGTACGTATGTTGTATGGTTTTATGTGGTGTTAAAGGGGAGTTTCTCCCGACATGGAGTAAACAACTCCAAGATCTAACAACAGTGGTAGACGAGATAAAAAGAATAATAAGATATAATTATTATTGATAGATGAGATAAATACAATAATAAGATGTTGTAACATTGTGAAACGAGATAAATATAATTATATATTATATATTCACTCTTAATTTGAATACATAATTTAGATTCATTCCGATCGTTCAGTTTCTGGCTTTGTCTCAAATTTAAACTTTTTTTTAAGTTTTGGATCCATAAACAATTAAAAGAATATTTATTTATCTTTATATTTTTACATTTGGTATATGTTTATGATTAACTTCAACTAATTTAAATGTAACTTTAAGAAATACGGAGTGGAGCTTAAATAAACTATAATTTGAATAATTAATCCATGTATTGCAGGCCTACTTAATGATTATTACGTAGCTTTAGTTCATTACTAGAATGTGCTAGAGTTTATTTGACTCGTTTAGTGACGCATTTACTTAATGTAACTCTAAATACTGGTCTACATAATCCGTAAATCCGAACCCGTAGGTGGTTGGCTCCCCAGTAACAGATTGGTGAAAAGGCTACACAGAATCTCTACTCGTAATTTCCGTACACGATAAGACACCATCGAAGTTAGATCAACTCTGGATCATCGTTACGTATTTTCATGGAAAAACAATTGCAGGTAAACAAATGAAATAACACCGGTGTGACAGTATTTTTTTGAATGTTTTATGGTTTCATTCACATCACTTCAATAGTAATTTTTATAACACTTCACTAAACAAAAGCTATAATTACTACAATACATATGAAATAAAGCTTTAAAAATCTTAAGTGGTTGTCGAACTAGTCAACAATTTTGGTTTATTTGAGTTTGATCATAGAACAATGGCGTGGTGCACTACACAGGCCTTCTTGATCCTTTGTCTCAAAATAGAGGCATTTGCTTATAGCTCGTAAGATACGTGACACGAAAAACTTACAGGCTGTTATGAAAACATTATGGGATGAAATGAATATAACATGTCACCAAAGAGCATACATGAAAATAATAGTAGTCACTATCACAGAAAAATATGATTTTTTCCTGCATTTTAAACCCACGTTTCTTAAAGATATATTTACCTATAGTTTGGATAGTATTGTTTCGATAAAATATTATTCCAAGTATTTATTTTTGTTGCTAATTTTAATAGCCCTACAACTATTCAATGTTATGCTATACCGTATCCCAAATAGTCACAGATATATGTTAAGTTTGGAGATATACGTGAACGTAGAGTACCTTATAAGTCATTTTCCCAGAAAACAGAAACTTTCCGTTTTGTTTGAAATGTTAAACAGTGTTTGGATACTAGTTTTAATCAGTCATGACGCCCGATTTTAATCAAATCTATTTTTTTCCTGAAGTAAACGCTATTTAATTTCAGGGTTGAATAAATATTTCCTAAAGCCCTTCTAAGAAATCTTATAAAAAACACCAAATACTAAGTTTTAGCCCAATCGGTAGAATGTTTTCGGTTCTAGGCTGAGTAACAGACAAAGATAAGATATTATGAAAACAACTATTTAAGATTAAGAGAATCAGGAAGCTTCGACATTAATCAAATTATTGATTAGAATTTTAAATTATCACAATACTTACTCTGCACGAAGGCCCACGAGAAAGTAATATTATCATCTTCTACCATTGTATAAGGTTATATCATGTTATTAAGGGTATGATCGAAATATCATAAGGACGTACGGTAAGGACAGAAATAATCAGGTGCTACGGATCATGTATACTGAACTTTAGAATGATGATTATGATGATAATAATAATAATAATATATTTATTATTATTCTAAAGTCTAATCTACATTATCTATCATTATTATAATTATCACTATTATTATATTATTATTTGAATAATTACGTATTACTGATTAAAAAATTAAGTGTTCTGTCCTATGACAGGTCCATTCCTTTTTCCAGTGAATTTAGACCACCAATGCGCCCTGTTCTTTACCCCCTTCTTCAACTCCAAGAATGTTCTTCTTTCCCTCAAGTGATCTAAAATTTAAATCCTCCTTCTTCCTAAACTCCTATTTACCCCAAACTTTCCTTCTATAACGTCGTACACAAGAAAATTCCTCCTAAGGATGTGCCCTATCTGGTTTTATTTGCGCCGAAGAATTATATCCAAAATGTTTCTCTTTACACCCACTCTTATTAGGACGTCTTAATTTGTCTGTCCACCTGATCTTCTCAAGTCTGATTAGACATTTAAAATATAAAATGTTAGATAATGAATGATGTGTAAGGTGAAGAACAGCTATAGTAAGGTAGATGAGTTTTTACACTTGCAATAAGTATTGTTCATCAATATACTTTTGTTTTGATTTGAGTCGTTATGTTTGTACCCTCATTACAGCGTCTAATCTATGTCATAGTATATCTAGCAAATGTTTGTCCATTTTATCTGTTATTATACTCAAAGTAAATGTAAGTATCAGTTATAAAATACATACTCGAATGTTTATAAAGTACATGTTTACACATTTAGTATTACTGGTTTTCTGAAGAGGGTGACTGACTTGTAAGAGAATAAAAGAGAACACTGTTATGTAACTCAAGCATTCGCTAGTAACAAGTGACGAGCTGAGCCGCTCGTTGCCAGCAGCGTGCTCCACCCGATTGTCGGTTTTTTCGCGAATCCCTTTGATTGTTACATTACATGTACATGTGTTTCGCCGCACGTGTCGATCACAGTCATCAAGTTGTTATTAGTGTCTACTGAAATAAATATGCATTGTGTGCTACTAACAATTTGCAGTAAATTTTTGCTCACAATGGAGTGAAACAAAGAAACAGCTTTATGTATTACTGAAAAAATAGTGTCTTGTTTCACAATTCTTGGCACAGATGTATTAAGCAGACACTCAAAATCTGTAGAAGAGGTTCGAATGAATATTTTATATTGACCTCTAATACCTTAATTTTTCAAAATATTCACCAATAACATTCCTTTCTCTAAATACGGTTCGTCTAACACCACCATTACTGTATTTTCTTATCCGTTTTTAAATAACAACATCTCATTAAAACAAAAGCAAAACTCGGGACTTCTAGGTACTGACATTTCGGCTATAAATGAGAGCACCGTTAAGCCAAGCATTCAAAGTGACCAATAGTCACACCCCTATCACGAGTTTTGTTCGCCGCGAACATCACATTACAAAGCTCTGGACAAGTCAGTCACCTCCACCTTTTTGCAATTACTAGCACATTTTATAAATGCCTTCTTGATTTATAATGTTGCTCTATCAAAAGTTAATACAAGTACTCGCACAGTTGGTAGATGTTTCTTGAATCATAATGCTGCTTTATTACAAGTTTGTACAAGTGCTTGTAGATTTGGTAAAATAAATGTCTTCATGAATTAAAATGCTGCTCGATCACAAGTTTATGTAAGGATTAGTTCATATGATAAAAGGATTATATTGTTGGTACGCTCACATGCTCAGGTTCATTAGATCTATTCTTGCACTCGCATGAGACCTGGAGATAATCAAGGGCCATATAATGTTTTGTGAGTGGGACTAGCATGTGTTTCACCATTTGATAATTAATTTCACATTGTATTAATTTAAAAACAGTTTTGGCATTTAGATTTTATTTCATTCAAGTTGAACACAACATACTCTTCTAGTGATAGAGCTGCCATGACTCTCTATCCCTGTGAATAGTGACCCAATATGGACATCATAATGTGCCTGAGATGGAGTCCTCACGACTATCCCTGTTAAAAGTGATTTAAGCCGGACACAATGATCCTCTCAGTTTCCCCGGTGGTTCGTGGTGATGGAAGTCTGGTCGGTAATTGGACCTTAGCCTCACGCCCGCTGGACAGACACACAGGATCAACAATTTACTCCTCCCTGGTGAAGCTCCCACGGGCCTGCTGAAGACAATAACTCCTATTGACTTGTCGACAGACTCTATTCCCCTCCCCCCTCCCCCTGTTCCCATGTTCTCAGAGCAGCTTGGTCTATGAACATGAAAACTGAAGCACTCGTGGTCACTTGATCATCATCATATTTTCTGGGCTTTATCTATGTTTAAGTAGTTAGTTTTCTTAATGGATTTTTATGCCAAGATTAGGCTCTAATTAACGTTATATTAACGTAACTTAACCTTACGTAACGATCACTAACCGCTAATATGTTCTTTCTGTGTTTAAATGAAAGCCATGATTTTGAATATGCTTTATAGATATATATTTGGCACTCTCGCAGATAAAAACACTTTTGTTTTAAAATAGACATTATTGGTGACCTCCCTGAACAATTTCGTTGTCATACAAAACATATTGTACCGTATTATCTAGATAAATCTCAATATATAGCTCAATTAAAGTTGTTTTATAACAATACAAATTTAGGATACATTTTTTTAGAACGAAAGCTGAAACACTCAACATCAACATAAAATGTAGTGTTAAAACAGCTCAACCTTGATTGAGCAATCTTACTCAATAGTTGTCAAGCGGATCACTATTTCAATGTGTTATGTTGTGTTATGGTAAGTGTAGAACATGGTCATGCCAGCCAAACATGTTGCGGGAAATGACAAGGAGGTTATTTATTGCGTCAATCATATTTTTTTCTATGTGCAGAAGAGTTATGCTGTTTCGTTATGTAGCTATATATGTATTAGTTCATCTAGACGGGCTTAGTGATGATGGGAAGGTCAAAGCTTAAATAATGGTTTGGTGTACTGAGAGTGGTTCGAATAACTTTCCTCTGAACTCTACCTTATTCATCCCCGCCATATTAGGGTAATTAAAATGCAAATAGTCCGGACGGGTATAGAGATGCGGGGCAAAATAAAAGTGTACAGTTTGGCAAGTTTTTTTTTTTTTCCTCTTTATTATATTCTAGTACAGATTCAACTGGCTACTGGATAGTTCTTGGTCACTTGATTCGGTAATCGACCGCAGTAACACATTTTCCCTTCTGAGTTCTGACCAGTGTATTGTATTGTCACACAATAAACTAAAGAAAAAAATTGTTCGAGGTTGGGAAAGTTTGAATGGCTACGGACTCCCCCCCTCCCCTTTATATCCTATCTCAAAACTGCCTTAGTGAAAGAGCTTTGAAATCTGTCAACAGGTTTCAGTAAATATAGCTGAGAAGAGCGACACGAAGCCTCCCTCCTTGAGGGGTTGTCCCCTCTCGAGGCCTCTAACAGCGAACACAGGGATCACGTGGTTTAAAAAAGTAGTGGGGGAAGCTCCTTAAAGAGAAAACTAATACATTTGTCAATATAAAGTGAATCTGACGTGTGACGATTATTCCGACCAGTACAACAGCCTTAAGGCATCATTCCAGCGATAGACTGGACTACTGATAACGGGTTCAAGCCCCAATCGGGTGCACCGAGGCTCTTTTATAAATGGTTTTCCACTTTCCCTCCATGCAGATGCAGGTACTAAATTAAACCTTCCTCAACCCTAGCATATTGCTATAATTAGTACATATGCGTATAGCTTAAAAGGGTACTAAGACAGGGCGAGACAGATTAAGGAGACAATTATGTTATTTCTTCAAAAAATTCCCCGTTTGAATAAATACATAAATAATTAATCTAACTTACATACATTACTCTAACTTATATATATATACATTACTCTAACTTATGTGTATACTTATATACATTACTTTAACTTATATATACTTATATACATTACTCTAACTTATATATATACTTATACACATTACTATAACTTATATATTATATATATTAATCTAACTTATATATATTTATTAATCCAACTTATATATATATATATATATGTTAGATTAATCTTTTATGTACTTCTTCTAACGGAAATTTTTATTTTTTTGAAAGAACTACAATATTAAGTTTTTAATCATTTTTCGTATACATGTTTATGTCCTAAATTATTCCATTATATAATTTTGGTTATTCAGTGTTTTTAAACTAGAGAATATATTTGAGGACGTACTTGTACGAAAATATTTCATAAAACTCACAAATAAACCTCTAACTAAATGTTAATCATGATGGTTTCGAAAATATTAAATGCTTGTTTTTTTAACATCGTCAATTCCCTGAAAAATGTACCGTAAATAAAGCTGACTAATTGCATGGCTGTGAGCACGCTATCTGAGTGACGTCACACCAGCAAGGGAGGTGGGTATTCTGTTTCAGGGGTGGATAGCTGACAGTTCATGGGCTGCTGGACCGTAAGGAAAGATAAGTGCAAAAAGAATAAAAGAATAAGAATCGCGTTTACTTGTCTCTTACCACGGATAACGCATGACTTAGATGCTAGGGATCCTTGCGTACTCTGGTAGCATAGAGTTGTCATTGGAAAACAATGTTATTGAGACCAGTGAAACTATTTTAATATTTGTAAAAAAATACAACACTTATAAATAATAGTTTAAGAAATCAAAAAAATCACTATCAGCAATCTTGTTTTGGTCTGATGAAGAATATGGAAAATCGCACTTGGATGTGATTTCTGGTTCAAACGTATTATTGCATCTAATTTCCTGGTTAATTGGCATTAAGGGGAATCGTGCACATTATAAATTGGTCGTAGGCTAAATTGATTTGCAAATGAATAAATATGATAAAATGACCCCTTTCAAGACACTGAAATATATCTGCTTTGGCTCTAAAGAATTTAATTAAAAGTAAGTCTTTCCAAAGCCTATGTTACTCGTCAACTCAAAAACACTGCCACCCAATAAAAAAAAGTACTTTAATCCTTTTAACGCGATAAATAAACAAAAAGCTCTTAGCTTCTGTGAGGCAGAAAACGCTGGTCGCAAAGTAGGTTGGGGAAAGAGAGAGAAATTAATTGTTCAGACAAGAGGCGTGTTGTTATGATTGACTTGGTTACGTATTGGTATCGAGTGTTTTCGACCAAGTGGTTCTGCGAAAATAATTTTGAGATGTTTTTCTTAAACAAAAATGGTGGTTGGGGTGGAGTAGTTCTAACAGCTGGTAGGTGAATTTAGGTAATCCTACTACATGTACTGAAAATCAATGGAAAACTACCTTTTTAATTTTATTCTTAGTTATATTTGTGCTTATTTGGACTAGTTATAATATTTACATAACGTGTCAAGATAACAAAATATATCTTTCAAAAAACCTTTAGAAAACACGAGGTACAGTACATATATAATATTAAATATGTCTAGATAATATAGTAATCTCTTTTATCAATAACTAATTGGTTTTTAAGTACCTACTTACTGTCATGTATTTCTGGCTAGTAATTGATGTCCATTTTAATTTACAAAAACTTAAAATCTATTGAATACGAAGGTATACTCATTTAAATCTTACATTATCCATTATCCAAATCATCGGGTCATTGGTCGTAACCATACGCTTTAGTTAGTCTGCTCAAGGAAAGCTTTACTAAACCAAGCTCTGGTATCATCTTGGTCATAAACATTTCGTAAACATAAATGCCAGGTCAACCACAAAAACTCGCCTAAAGATAATACAGTTAACATTCACCCCTGACACTACAGGTCAAAGCCACAAGCTGTGCTTGAAGAAACTTAAAAGCAAATGGGAGGCACATGTTCAAACCCCACCTGGGGAAACTTATTATATCTTTTCACTTATTGTTTTGTAAGCTATTAACATATAGATTTCATAATATAGTTTACATGAATAAATCGTACTTTACTAGAACCCCCAAA
Organism: Timema shepardi; assembly: GCA_902151425.1. Taxonomy (NCBI): domain Eukaryota; kingdom Metazoa; phylum Arthropoda; class Insecta; order Phasmatodea; family Timematidae; genus Timema; species Timema shepardi. The sequence continues at coordinate 349,694 of CABFVX010000171.1, read as the reverse complement.
TAAATTCATAAATAATTCATTTCAAAAGTATTTTCTAACTATTAATTATTCTTCTCTATTTCCTAGAATTATATTAAAAAATTTAAAGTTTTTATAATTTTATGTTTATTTGAATTGGTCCCCACTTCTGATTAAAGAATTTCATATCTCTAGCACATAGAAAATAGGTTAATATATTAGTTTTGGGCATGTTGAGTCCCGTTATCCCACCAGTTCTTAAACTCCTACTTATAAAGTTCATATTTTGAAATGTAATTGGATATATTCAGGAAACCTTAAATAAGCTTGCCAAATTTAAATTTTCCGCCACACCTAAAAGTTTTTTCTTTTTATACTCCCCTCCTCACATTTCCTGCGGTCCAATTTAAAATGTTTAGACACTTATCTCTGACTAACGTAATCTATATATTTTCCTTCAGAATTTTCTAACACACTGGGAAGTAGTTTATTCTTCTAATTTTGGAAATTTTAAACCTCTAAACCCTACACCCATTTCTCTAACTACCTGTACCATTTATAAATTTCAATTTTTAATATTTATTTGGTCATCTTGAGTTGTAGTTCTACTTGACTACAAAACTTACATTTTATACCATACCCAAAAGTTTTGTATCTGTTTGTAGCCCTTCCCCTATTTGCTAGGGCTCCACTTAAAAATTTAAAGTCTAAAGCATTTTACAAATCTTTGAGCGGCCACTTTAGCTGCCTACTAAATTTCAATAATTCAACACATTGATAAATGAATAAACATTTCTAATAGTTTTGGTAGTTTTGAGCCCCCCTTCATACTATTTTCTCCAACTCACTTTAAGAAATTAACAATTTCAAAATTTATTTGGCTATCTAAAGTTTTCTTTCACCTATCTGTCAAATTTTAATTTATTACCACCCACCTCGGTGACGTAGTTAGCAAACGCGCTAGTCGTGGTGAGCTAGACTGCCGAGGACGGAAAGATAGAGGCTTTAATATCGGCTGGGTGAACTTGAGGTTTTTTTCCTAAATGATTTTCCACTCTCCCTCCACGCAAATATGGGTTCACTTCCTCTAAATTCAACCTTTATAATTGCTAACCATTTAGCGTAATTAATACTTAAGCGTATAATCCGAACGGGTAGTAAGATGTGGCGTTAAATAATAATAATAATAATTTAATACTCCATCCTTAAAGTTTTTTTCTAATTATATATCCCCTCCCATTTCCAAAATCCCCATTTGAAAATTTCACATTTTTTATATTTGTTTGTCTTATGAGGTAAAAAAATAAAATGTGTGTATTAATGAATATACAGAAGAAGAATCAATCCTCCTAGTTTCCAAGGTACTTTGATGCCTCAAAGTTGGCCATCCTTGGTTTAGATTACATGCGTGTGTGTGACGCCTTCTTCCCACCTTTTCCTGTTTCCACCACAAACATATGTGATGCTGCACAAGCGTCAGGCAAACAACTTATACCTGTTATCACATGTTGAACTCTCTTACAAGCTTGCATATCTACATTTTAAAATACCAACCATGAAGTTTTATTGCTTAGACAACTTCAGAGAGCAAACAACAAAACTCTTCTTTGTACGTAATTTTGGCAATACCATCAGACACTGTTCTAACGTTACATTTTGGCCACACAAATTTTGACACGGTTATACAATTGCTTAAAAAGGTGGCTAAACAGCTATAGTATAACTATAGAGACTTTAAATTCTCGAGTAAATATCTACTTCATAAGGCACAAGTGTAATCAAGTAATATTCAATGGGAAAAAATAGATTGCTATAAAAACTGTGCTTGTAACCACAGCAACAATAACCTCATCATAAATTATTTATCATCGGGTCAATGATGATTTATGATAATCAGTTTTGAGATTATGGTTGGAACAATGAGACAACATGGTGATCACTTAGTGAATATCGTTACTTAGTGAGAATATCTGGAACTATAAGGACAGTTACATACTAGTGACAATGTTTGTAACCATAAAATATGATGATAGTGTCTTATTCTATAGTTTTAAAAGTATTAATCTTAAAGATGATCACTTATTGAAAGTGGTTGCATAATAAATAATCTTGACGATTCATTAATATAATTTATATTTATATTATTCCTGAGCTACTACTGAAATATCTAAAGTAATCATGGTGACAATAGTGGCATAATCAAGAATCATTATGAGCACACAATAAATTTAATGGTATATACTAAGGAATCATGATGGATTTTAAATGACTATAGTGGACTAGTAAGGAATTATGATAGATTTTTGGTGACTAGTGGTAAAATAATGAATTAAGGTTGATTTTACATGAGTATAGTGGAATAGTAAGAAATCATGATAGATTTTGAGGGACCATAATGATATAATTCTCTATATAGTAAATAAAATGAAACCTTTTTTTGTCTGTAATGAGCATTGCATGATATCTTCACTCAGAGGTCTGAACCTTTATAAAGTATTAGCACCTGTGCAAGAAAGTGTGAACATTGAAACAGGAATTTTAAAAGTTCGACGGGATTTTTTTAATGAATTATAAATGGGTTTGTAAACAAATAGTTCGCGTACAATGCAGGGCTTTAAGGCTCTAACTTTTAAGTTAACTTCTACGAACATACATTAAACTAAAATAATTTACCTCTTGCAACGCCGGGTAGTTCAACTAGTAATTAATATAAGTGTAACGATGTATGTATGTCAAGGGCGTCAGAGACCGATGCCTTGTCAAATGTTCAAATGTTCACAAATCTAGCCATGATAGTGAGGTAAGAATGAGGAAAGAAATGTTAAAACATTTTCGTGTAAGGGGACCATCATATACGTGGGAGTATAGTGGAGAAAACAAACCTTAGAGCCATAAGGCACTAGTCGTCTCCTGTCTGGTTGGGTCAGCCAACGAGAGCTCCGAATCTGATAAAACACCCTAGCTGAAGCCGTATATTGTTCAAAAGTCCCAGGAAGTGCACCCACAATAATATATTTTTGACAAAGCCATCAGTCTCCTCATATATGTTAAATTAACACCTCAATTTAACCAGATGGGAGTCGAAACTCACCTCCCCATCACTGTCAAATCAGACAAGATGAGACTGATGATTATTTCTATCCTCTCATCGGTACAGTTCGGGACCTGTTAGTGGGATTTACAAAACAATTAACCTTCAGTCATATAATATTTGCGTAATAGTGGAGGTGATAGTTTTCAGAAAAGTTTATAGGTAAAGATGCGTGCGCCTAGACCCTGCACCATGGAATTATTATTTCCAGAACATATATGGCAATACCAGCCAACCAGCCGAAATGAGACCGACACCTTAGTCTACGTGCTCACTGATTAAAGTAGGGATTTTTAGTGGTGATAAAAAGAATCCAACTTTATCAATTTTTTTCCCTTAAATTTTGAAATAAAGATAATCTGTTGAAATTTTAGAGATTACACAGTGATTTCCCTACCACTGTCAACTATTAGCAAAACAATAAGATGTTATGGAAGGGGACACGAGGAAAGGCAAGTTTTTGTGCAGTTCTTATGACAAAACTATTTTTGGGCTAAAATAAATAAAATATTGCTCCAGTACAAACATAGAGATTAATTTTCTTCAGGTGGGGATAGCAACAGTTCCTGAATACCCAACATGTGCATAGCGGCATTAGGCGAGAAACTTTTGAAATAAAGAGAAAAATTTGTAATTATATTCCAGGACACCCTTGACATAAATTCAAGACATTTTGAGTTCAACATGTGAAGAAAATGATTTTTCACCTTATTTATGTTCTGGAGCACTATTGTTTTTATTTTAGCCAAAAAAGAGTTTTTCAACAAAAACTGCAAAAACGCTTGCTTTTTCTCGCGTCCACTTCCATCCCTCCTTAACCATCAGTCAAACCTGTGCCGGATAGCGCAGGTAATGGTTTGCTTATAAGTAAAGTTGAATGTGTTTGTCAATCCCTTAATGTGGTTTGTTCCTTGATATTTAGATAGTATTGTGCCACAAAACCATATGCTGGGTGAAATAAAGTGTTATAATAACAACATATTATGTTTTAGTTATATTCATTTTAATTGTAGTAAGGAGAAATATACATTTTATGATATAAGGAACGTACTTGGATAGAAAAGCAATTAGATTAATTGGTACAACTTCTTTGGTCAAATTAAACAATATAAATTAAGAACATAACATGAAGATAATTTATTCAAAGAAAAACCATTAATCAAGAAATAATTTCTAATGATGATTTTTTAGAAATTTTATTATGCCTGTTTTAATTGACTAAATTTCTTGATTAATAGTTTCTATTTGAATAAATTATCTTCATGTTATGTTCTTAATTTATATTGTTTAATTTGACCAAATAATTACACTAAATAATATAATTGCTGTTTTATCAAAGTATGTTCCTTATATAAAAACATTATGTATTGACAAGTAGCAACTACATAGAGGTAATGTGAAAATATTGATATTTGGTTTAATTTCTTCGTGTAGGGTTGATAGTACACAATACTGAAAGTATAATTGATTTAAAAAGTACTCGCATATGACAACCTCCCTATGTTTCAAACAAAAGTTTAAGTCACAATAAGATAATATATTTTTTTAGATTGATACCTCTAAACAACTATTCGGCGGTGATACTACAGTCCCGGATTCAGACCAAAGATATAAGGTTGACGTTTCCCATAATTTTGGGGACATCGCCAAAGATACGGTGAGTTAGGGGTCAAATACTAATGTGACTGCTTAACCCCAAACTAAATTGTTAGCCTTTTATTGAAGTTTATAAGGGTACTTTATTAATACTTGTGTAGCGACAAGTTCCCACAATCAAGTTTAGAATCACAAAACAAACTACAAACAGGATACAAATACTAAGTTAATATTGTGTTACATAGTGTTTTTCACACCATTATAAAAAAAAGTTACAAATAGCAACTTAATATTTTAAAGTATATTGTATTACACCTTCAAGTTTATATTATCATACTTGTAATTTGTGTTAACATCATTCAAATTTACAGTTTATTAGTTTACAAATTTAAATTTGTGTGTTAAACCATTCACAGGAATATAGTTCTCCCTAGCACCACATATTTCAATGTACTTCATGGGAACATGCTATCTACAGCACTTACAACAATATGTGTTAATCGATCTATCAAAGTAGTAATCTGTTCCTCCAACAAGATTTGTGCACGTTTATCTGGTTTCGGTGTGACAAGGTAGAAGAATTAGCTCTCTACCAAAGTAAAATTAACTTCTTGATTATTTAATTCTTTCCTCTACAATACTAGGAGGAATTCCCATTAGGGATTTACCAAGGGAGGGATGAGGAAGATAAATTTTTGAAGGAATGTACCCACATTGGCGTTGACCGATCTTGGGAAACAAACAACATTAGTACACGTAGCTGATATTAGAATTTAAGAAGGACAAAAATTTGCCTGTTTGAACAGAAATAAATAAAAGGGGCGCGCGTTAAATTAAACCGGGTACTGAGTTTAAATAAATGGATATATATCTACCATAGAAGGTACAGAATTGATCAAAAGGAGGTAGGGCTAAGCCTACATATTGACCAAAATAAGTACAATGTTGAGCAAAAGGGTTGCTTGTTCAAGGATTCACCAAAAGGGTTACAGAGGTGAGTAAAGAGGGTGCGTATCAACCAAAAGGAGAAAATAATTTAGCAAAAGGGTTGCAGGTTCAATTAAAAAAGTGTGCAGATCTGAGCAAAAGGGGTACATATTAAACAAAAGGGAAAAATAAATGATCAAAAGGTGTGCTCCTATTAAAAAGCGTTAAAGAGCTGAGCAAAAGTAGTACGTATCAACCAAAAGGGCAACAAAATTGAGCAAAAGGCGTGCGTGTTCAAATATAAAGAGGTATAGAGTTGAGAAAAAGGGGTACGTATAGGGGCCTAGATCAAAAGGAGTACATTTTTAAAATAGGGGTACTCGTTCAATTAAAATGGGGTATAGAATTGAGCCAAAGGTGTACGTACCGACCAAAATGGGCACGGAGTTACATAGCTAAGCAAAATGCGTACATATTTACCAAAAGGGGTAAGTATTGACCAAATGGGGAACAGAAATGAGCAAATAGGGTGCTTGTTTGATTAAAAATGGGTATGGATCTAAGAAAACGGGGTAGGTATCGACTAAAAGGGCAATAAAAATGAGCTAAAGGAGTGCGCGTTCAATTAAAAAGGGCTACAGAGCTGAGAAAAAGGATTGCGTATCGATCAAAAAGGAACATAACATATCAAAAGGGTGAGTGTTCAAGGGTACAGAGTTGATCAAAAGGGTACACATCGAGCAAAATAGGTGCATGCTTGAAGTTATACATTTCTGGATATATTTCCATACGGGTTCTATGAACTATTTTAAGATCCAGTTCTATTTTAAAATGAACTACATTGGCATCCGGGCTATATTTTTAGAATGACCTACTCTTACATCCGGGCTATGTTTTTAGAATGACCTACTCTTACATCCTGGCTATGTTTTTAGAATGACCTACTCTTAAATCCGGGCTATATTTTTAGAATGACCTACTCTTACATCCGGGCTATATTTTTAGAATGACCTACTCTTACATCCGGGCTATATTTGTAGAATGACCTACTCTTATATCCGGGTTATATATTTAGAATGACCTACTTTTACATCCGGGCTATATTTTTAGAATGAGCTACTCTTCTATCCGGGCTATATTTTTAGAATGACCTACTCTTACATCCGGGCTATATTTTTAGAATGACCTACTCTTACATCCGGGCTATGTGTGTAGAATGACCTACTCTTATATCCGGGCTATATTTTTGGAATGACCTACTCTTACATCAGGGCTCTATGAGATAGTTTTTAATCCGATTTCTATGATTAATCAAATTGCTCCTCATTCTTCTTCATGAGGTTGAGTTTGATCCCATTACAGACACACTGCTTGACAGGAAAATTCTCAAGCCCCGAAGATCAACCCCGGGGGACATCTGCATGTGTAGCCAGGAACTCTGACCACTAGACCAGAAAGGCAGACATTGTAATTCATATATATATTTATATATAGCCTGACTGTGGTACCTCACTCGTAGCCCAGTTTGGGGAAAGATCAGCCAGTATCAATATACCATTGGCGAGGGGACGCCTGAATATACTAATCGTAAATCCTTTCCGTGGAGGCTCTTTCCATGTCCCGACGATATGAGGGGATGGTGATGGTGAGTATGAGGGTGTGGAACCAGGGGAAATCCTGGTAACCGTTGGGGTAAATCCCCTTTCAGGAAATTACCCAAGGTGCCAGCCGGGAATCAAGCCCTGGATCCCTAAACTCGTAGCGAGGTGATCACTACATCATTGGGCCCGTTATCTATAGATAATATTTAGCATCATAAGTATACTATATTTAATACCCTGACTAACGTATCTCAAATAAAACCCGCTCATGGGTTACTTCCGTATCTCACGCCATTGTATGAAACCTGAGCCACTCAGACTCCGTCACACGGTGTTGCCGAGCGTTTGTTCTAACAATATACTGACTTATTTATTTCATATTTCCCTACACAGTCCTAGTAGCATCTTAAATAACTCAAGGTGTCACAAATATTATGTCTGTCTGACTGCCAACCTAACTTTTCCATACTTTTCTGTTCGTTGTAAGCCAGAGGTTTGATAAACAGTCTGTCGACCATTGTTCCCTATGCGGTGTTTGTCTTGTTGCCAACCTAACCCTGCTTACTGTCGGGAACCGGGAGTTATCTCTAGTTTCACATTACAAGACTCCCATGAGGAATAAACTTACAACTCATCCCCCTACCACCGTCACCTGACACTCCCTCCCACCAGATGTTTCATAGTCTTGGCGCAATATCACTCGGATCTGCGGCTTACTACAGCATCTGCTTACTAAACTATGAGGCACGGCTTCAAGTCTCTGGTTCAACATTTTCATTATTCGTGTTTGTGAAGATATAGTTTGCAAAACTAGGGCTGGATGTTTTCACAAATATTAAAACTTATTTTTTGTAAGACTGGATTCTGTGCCTTGCCCGAATATAATAATTTAAATATAGTGCAACTGAAACAAGAAATGAATTCGATTACAGTATCAAGTTGAACTTATATTAAAATATTTATTTATATTAAATATGTTTGTATCTTTTCTGAGGCAGCCACATTTTCTATGTTGCTAATTATTTTAATTAGGGATACAAATTCTCTTATCTTTAATTTAAATAATGGGGATTTTTATCAGACTCTCTTTTTTTTTTAACATTTTACGGCCTGTACTGGTGGGCATGCGGACAAAGTCCCAACTCTCGTCTTTTCTACTTTTCTGGAGTCAAGGAGGTCAAAGCTCAAATTACAACCGATTGTACTTAGATGGTTCCCCCTTCATTCAAAGGCGGGAACAATCAGGAGTGGACTTACACATAAGTCTAGTAGGCACGTGCCTACGACGGCACATTTTAGGAGCGGCAAATTTTGAATGACGAAAGAAAATATTTTTTCCTACTAGTTAAAATAGTTTTATGGCTTCATCGTGTGTGTGATTGTTGTGGTTTGCTTTATCTGCGTACCAACATGACAAGTATCACCTTAATTCACTGACAATCGTTTTAATTGAATGCCACTTATTTGATAAAAGGACTTATCTGGTCATAATCGATCAGTTCGCTAAGCAGAAATCAAGGTGAAAGATACTATAGACTATTTTCTTATTGTGTACATGCTAGTATTTTATCTGTAGTAACATGCTATACAGGCTACTAATACTAACTTTATATTGTTAAATTAAATAATATTTGAATTTGTGTTATGGTAGTGTAAGAGTATTTATTTCCACTTTTTAAGCCTTTGCTTGAATTCTTACTACTTTTAAAACCTCACTATAATAAATAATAAAATAACTTAAGCACTTTTTATCTGTTATTCCACATATAACACTTGTGTATATGGCATATGTGTGTGAGTTTATGAGGGTTGGTAGGGGGTAAACGGGGATTTAGAAGGTTAGAAATTAAGGTAGGAAAAGTAGGCGGCAAATCATCTAGTGTCTGTGGGTGGAAAAGTGGTAAATCCGCCCCTGGGCACAATTATTCTATATTCCGTCTTATTAATCCCTACTCCACACATTATAGAACGTTCCGTATTATTTTTGTGTACGAACAATTGTTGGGAAAGGTCCAAGCCTATGTGTACGGGTTATATAAAGAGCAAGCATAATAGCGCTTGAAAGGTCATGTCATTGTGGAGGTATTTTGAGCTGACATTTTAAGGACTTTTACTACCTGTGACGTAACGACGAATCAAGAAACTATTTCTCATGTTAATGAATTTAAGTTATATTCAGCAAGTTTTAAATATCTAATGTTGAAACAAAAACCATAAACTCTTAAATAATTCTAAAAATTGTCCAACAGTGTCACAAGTTATTATTTTAATATTTAAGTAGTATTTTTCTGTAGCTGCATTTTTTATAAATCATATACAACTTAGGCTATTTGGCTTGGTAGCGAAACTGGCCTGTGGGACTCTTCTTTCCAGGATATGAATTAAAAAAGTCCGTGGAATTGCATCTAGAATAGAAAACATTAAAAAGGTAATTTTAAAAAGCGATTCAATGTTTTCAAGGTGCAAATAATATAATGAAGTGTAATCTTTTCAGAGGAAGAGGGGAAGTGTCATCAGCAGTTAAAAAGAGGTATCGCAGGGCGAACTGTTAATTTTATTCCCTCTATTTTTATTTCGTACATTGGCGTCTAAGTGTGCACTTAGACTGCTTAGGCGCGTCAAATTAAGATACAACCCGCTTCACAAAATTGATTTGAAATCATCAAGTAGGCAACGTCGTTAATGCACACTTGTACACTTTGGTTAGATATTTCGACAGCTTGGCTCCCAGGTCGCTAGTATAGGATCAGACAGATTGGAGGCTGAGAATGGCACAAGCAACAGTTCAGTTCAGAAACTAGCAGCAAAATTTACCTAACATACGCGATCAGCACAGATCATTGGGTGTATGTAGATCAGTGGTTCTCAAATTCTTCTTTAGCACAGACCGCGAGGTATAGACTGTCAACCTAACACTGACTACCTACCAGAGCACCTCTTCCATTCGAGTACCACAAGTAGGAATAGTGATTTAACAACTCATTTAATGTATTATCATCATAAAAACTTGATACTAAAGTTATTTAATTGTAGAAGAGTTAAAAATAAATTAATTAAAAACTACTTATTTTATTATATAGCGAATTAATTTTTTTTTAGCCCTATGGACCTGTTTAAGACCAGGTAACCAGGAACATTAACAGCTTAGTTATTTTTAGAATTAAAATGATACTATAACTTTTAAAGAAAGTAAATAAATGAATACATTTTTTTATTCTCCATTTTAATTAGATTAAATGTGCTACAAATACCAATTTTCCATAGAAAATTTAGAAAATTTCAAGGACCACAGTTTGAGAGCCAATGATGTAGATAATATGTAATGTCTACCGCCCCCCACCCCCCGCCCCCTGTTAAAGGTGTGGTGGCCCAAGGACTTGTTATAGCATAGTGTGAAGGGGGAAACTGGGAGTAAGGAGTAAAAATTAAAAGTACAAATAACCATTTTTGAATTCATCAATCAAAATAAAATAAATCTGAACTAATTTAATATTTATTTTACTCAACAAATAAAATTTACCCAAAAATGAAATACATAATGAACTGACAAAATAGATCAAAAAAGATTAAAGCTTCTTGATCTCATTTTCTTAGAGAATGTCGTTATTGACTTACATACTCGCTCATGTCTTTGTAATTATTTGACGAAGTAAAATCTATTACAATTTATAAAACCACGAGTGGATCAAGAAACTGTCACACTCCGTAATTAGGCACGCATTGACAATATACATGCAAATATGGACACGTGGTCTACATTTTTAGCTCATTTAGCGTGGATTTCTGGAGAGAAAAGGTCAAGGTTTGAATCCTGACTTGACGTACTAAGGTTGTTTTTACCTAAGTGGCATTCCACCATTTATTCATGAAAACGGTTATATATTTCCTCTAAATTATATATGACTTAACCCTATCCATAGTCTTAATTAAAATTGTATAAACTGGACTTGTCGTAAGATGTGGAGTGAAAACAAAAACGTGGTACTACGAGCGAGTATAAGACTAGACGTCGTTAAACTGAGGATAAAAGAACTGCTTGGTAGAATAGGTGGGTAATGAAATAAAACAAAGGATTACCATGTTTCTAGGAGGTCTTAGAAGTAGAATAGGGCCTTCTAGAGAATGAGTGTCCTTTGCTGGCATTTAATATGAGAGCCCTAAAAACAATGTCGGGCCTGCCAAAAGTAGCTGAGTCTCTGCTGGCATTCAATGGTTCTGGGAGCTCTAAAATATAGTATGGCCTGTAATAAAGTATCCGAGCCTCTGTTGGAATGCATCGTTCCTGGGAGCCTTAAAATATAGCAGGGCCTTTCAGAAAGTAACTGAGTCTTTCAGAAAGAAATTGAGTATCTGCTGGCACTCAATGTTGCTCTAAGATATATTAGTGCCTGTCAAAAATCAACTGAGCCTTTGGTTGCATTCAATTATTTTGGAAACCCTCACAAACTTAATAGGGCCTAAAAGAAAGTTGCCAAGATTCTGCTTGCATGCAAACTAGAATGTGCCTTGTAGTTAGTTTATAATTTAGACTCTGGTTTTGTCTGAACATGTTCCACTGGTAACCTTTACACTTCTAGAACACAGCTTTTTAAACCCTACTGAAACTGATGCCCTCCATGATAAGCGTTTTATACACCCTCGGTCACACCAATCCAGAATATATAAAACTAAATATTTATATATTATAGATTTATACTTTACTCCTTTAGAAATTATTATTAAATAATTACTGTTATGGTTTTAAGCTTATACTAAAGATGTTTTTTCAGGTAAGGCTAGGAAACTATATTTATAATATTAAGTATCTACTGACACAACGCTGAACAAAATAAATGTAAACACACCGTATTTTATTTGTGTTTAAAAGGGTTATTTTGGGGTGTTTGAATAGTTTCAATATTTGTAAAGGACTTAAGCACACGAACTTTAAATCAAGACCATAAGTTTATCTGAAATGGCCACCGCCACTGAAATATTTAGATTTCGGACCTTTATGACCTAATAATTATAAAAAAATACCTATAAATGACCTAAAGGTTATAAAAAGTTAAACACAAGCATAAATGGTGCTATACTTACGTAGAACATAATTATTTTTACTTCCGGTCTTAAATTTTATAATTTTATTTTTAAAGTATTAATTTCCTCGTTTGTATATTTGGATCAATAAGAAAGATCGATATTGGGTCCACAAGGGTCAACACTTTGTATTAAAATTTTGACTTCCGGTTAAAACTTTTGACATTTTATTAGGGGTTGCACATCTTCAGATCATCGCATTGCTATTACATTTCTCATTAATATATTTTGACTAATGGAAAATGTAAATATTGACTATTGAGTCTAAAACTATATAGCTTAATCATTTCTGTACAAATATTTCAACCAAGAGCTTAAAGGAAATAGAAAACAAACGTTTTGAGGGACTTACTAGTATTTTATTTTAACTACTCTATGTCACTAGAGAATAATTATTCTGTTAAAACATAAGTAGTATCTCTGTTCAACTAAAGCTTACAAAATTGTGTTAATATATTTGCTAATATCTCGGAAACCATTGGTTTGAAAAATATTTAGAATAAAGGCTTTTTTTTATTTCTAATAGTGCTACAGTTTTGCAATCACAAATTATTTAGTATCTCAAATAGTTGTAGAGAAATAGAAATTTCCGCTGCTGTATAGTACCCTAAATTCATTTACATGGGAAAATAAAAGTAGCCATTTTGTTTATAATCTTAATCAATGCCTAAATATGAAATTTAATCTAAATCATTAAAGGCAATTTTTATAAAATCGATTTTTCTCTTTTCGCCCTTAAGGGGACTATCCTTAATTTTCGCGTTTGATATCCAATTCCAAAAACTCCTCGGGGCAACCCTATGAAAACCCTAAATACCAAGTTCTAGCCCAATCGGTAAAATAGTTTGGGCTCTTTTCTGAGATACAGACGGACAGACAGACGGGCGGGAATTCAAAAAACTGTTTTTTTTTATCTGGGAGTCATGAAACATAGAAATTCATCAAAATCTATATTTCAAATTTTTGACGATCACAATACTTTCTCTACATGTAAGGTAGCGAGAAAGTAAAAAAGTATATGTAATTATGAAATATTGATGGATTTAAAAATATACCTATTCAAAACATGTTCCTAAAATTAACTATAAAATGCTTAACAATGACTTTAAAATGTCTAGAAATGAGACAAATAAAATATTACCTAAAAATCTAAATTGACAAAAAATGACCAAAGTATGAGCTATAAACAAATTGTTTCTACAAACAAGGAATTATAAACAGAATTAATGTTCACATTAGCACTGTCTGTAATGTACAATAAAAAAACTTGTAATCTAAATTCTAGATGAGTTCATAAGCATAATCTATTTCAATACCTCTATTGTGCTTAAATGTCCTCCATAGAAAGAAAAAATGGTGGCGCCATAGTTTGTTTCTTTTGAATTAAAAGTTATCTAGCTGCATATATTATAGGTTAGTATAACCTAGCCCATGTTACGATTGCTAGAATGCTGTACTTGTGTACACTCTACTTACCAGGAGCCATAGAAGTATGTTTTACCTTTGTTCTACTAAGTAGTCATTGATCAGGGGCTTAGATACAATGGAGATGATTAAAAGAATTTATCTTTGAAATATTATGGACTGTAATATGCAAATGAGGGAAATGCATGACAAAAATGAGTACGCTATCTGTTGATTCTGGAGATAAGTGTATTGAACGATAGGTGATTAAATGTGTATAACCTGAACTATGAAAAGACTAAGTATATGATCACACATATAACACAGATTGGGGGCGATAATTTAGAGATTACCGCGAAAAACAATCATCTGACAGGGTTAAATAGTTTAAATATTTAGGAATAATTTTAACTAACAATAACGGTATTAGATTGGAAATGAGGAAAATAATACAGTCAGCAAATGAATGCTATTACTCGGTTAGTGATTTGTTGTCATCTCGCTCTTTGTCGAGGAATGTAAAATTCAGAATATACAAAAACAATAATTTTACAGATTGTTCTTTATGTGTGTGAATCGTGTTCTCTTAACTTACATGCTAAAAACAAAATTAGGATGTTCAAAAACAAGGTGCTTCGGAAGATATAATAATGATGAGGCTACTGGAAAGTGGAGTGGGTTTCATAATGATGATAAACATAGCATGTACTCATCACACGACATTGTTAAGTTAATCAAGTCTAGTAGATTACTGTGGGCAGGACATGCATCGCGAATGGATGATTCTAGAACCTTGTTCAGAGTATTGACTGGCATACCCAGAGACCATTGGGAAGACCTAGACGTAGATGGGAAGATAACATCAGAATGGACCTCAGAGAGATAGGCTGTAATGAGATGGAATGGATAAAACTATCTCAAGATAGGGATAGGGTGAAATGAGGTGGATTGGATAGAACTAAGTCAAGTATTTTTGTAAGTGCGACAATTAACTTTAGATTTCTTAATGCCATATAGTAAGTAAGTTAACCTGAACAGGTAGTAAGATGCAGCGATAAAAAAAAATAAAAAGATTAAACACTTGAGAAATGACAACTTTAATGTAACTGTGGCATCTTAGAGCTATTTCACATAATAGGAATATTTTGTGTTGCATATATTTACATTGGCTCTCTTAAGAAAATGATTCATTTATATTTTAATTTTCATCATTATACATTTATTCAGGCCTACTTTTTTATCACAGCTTAAATTTTTCAACCACTTATCCTACGGTAGTAAAATTCAAAGTTCATCATGATAACTAGGTCAAAACATATATTATGTCTAAATTTGAATATAATAATTCATATTTACTCAAGAATTGAACGATTTTACAAAATTAAGAGCAATGTTACATTGAGGTATTATGATTCACTAAAATTTGACACATCTTTAGAACATCGGATACTCACACACACACATCAAATAAGCAAATGTAATGTTTCACATAATTCAATAGGCTAGAGTTTTTTTTGAACCTCTAGAAACATATTTAAAAATTATAAATTTAGTTTTTTGTTATATTAATTGAATTGGGGTGTCACTATTACATATTTACGTAGGACCAAAAGTGTTAACAGATGATTCATAAAAACCCATAGTTTCGACAGATAAAACAATTTGCATTTTTCCATGTCGAGTTATGGAGGATCCTTTTTGAGAAAGATGAGTCCAATTTATGATATATATCTATATAAATTGGGACTCTACTTTTTCTAAAAGGTTGATCTATACATTCATTAGAAAATATGTGAGCTGGTCTATCTTTATAGAATATAAGCTTTGTGTGTAACATATGTTAAATTGTAGCACTGCATAAACATGTAATGTGTGACATATGATCCAAAGAAGGAATTATTTGGCTATAGTTCACAACATACACCATCTTTAGGCCTATATATCGTAATAGTCAAATGTTTATAGAAATGAGCTAAAAAAAATAAACATATTAAAAGTGTGAATGACGAATAATGGTTAACCATCCAAAAAATGGAAGAACTATTCAGGGAAAAGCTCCCCCCCTCCTAACAAGTTTAAACTAAAAAAATTCCCACTCCATTTATTCCTGCTTTAAGCCTGTGGCCTGGATCAGTATTTTAATAAAGCCATATATTTCCCACCACCAACTTTCTAGGCCTGTCCTAGCTTAATATGACTTACAATCTAACTTAAAACCAGGACAGGCACAACACCTAGCCCCTGGCTGTTAATTCATCACTGTGAAAGAGTAAACCCACATTTCACCAAAGATACATTTTTTTGCCATGCAGGAAATTGAACCCATGAACCTTAGCTCAGTAGACAGAACCGCTACCGACTAAGCTAAGGTGTCGGGTTGAACCAAGATTAAAAGGGTGAACTCACCTCTGTTATTTTCAGATGGTTACCATAATTAGCCATTTTCACTTTTAATTTGGTTTCGGGTGTGCTGAGGGTATATTTTTCAATACGCTTTTCCACTCTTCTTCCACGAAAATGTGAATACACTTCAACTAAATATAACCTTCATAATCCTTAAAGCCATTAGCGTAATCAGTACATAAGAATATAACCCGAATGGGTAGTAAGACACATAGCTAATATATATATAGCAAAAAATTACTAAGCTTTCCATAGAATTCGCCACGTACAAATATTATATTTAAAGAAAAACTGAACAAAATAAAATCTTGGAGTATCAGCTCTGTTTTAAACCACAATTAATTTTAGTAAAATATATAGACACAATCAACTTTTGAAGCTTACAAAATACAAACATTTGGATTGAGAGTTTATTTAAATTATTGTTTAAAAAATAATAATTTCGAGTATCAAATAGCAAAAATAAAAGATTGACTCGCTTTTATATATATATATAAATATATATATATATATATATATATATAGTATTTATTCTTGCACTCTTTAACTAGCTATATTTTTACTTTGTTTCCTCATGTATTATTTAAAGTATTTTATTTAAACATTTTTTTCTCTTTTACTATTTTACTAGTCTATTTAATATTTGAAAATAAAAACTAAAATATTAACTCTATTATGTGGCTAGGTAAATTCATTGTTTTATTAATATTATTTAACACCTAAATAAACACTACTCGCTTGGGTGATTATATGGTCTAGGGCATAATGCTCTCAATAGCCTTAATTGCTAGTTTAAAGAAGGTTAAGGTTTAGTCCTGGGTGTGTGTAATAGAAGTATTGATTCTTAAATAATTTCCCCTACTTATTCCTAATATATTTAAATACATTTACCTCTAATTTATTTCTTTCCTAATCTTTACCCAAATAGTGTAGTGTCTATTTGAACCACATCTTACTCTATGCTTAGGCTAGCAGCATATTTGTACTAATGTCGTTGAGCTGAGGATTAGAAACGTATGTCTATGTTGGTTTAAGTCTTATCTGTATTTCAAAGGAATAATGGGAAATCAATACAGATAAGACTTAGACCAACATAATCATAATTTTCTAATTCTACATTAGATCATACTTTAACATTATCTAAATCAACTTTTCCGATGTTAACTTAATTTAATTCTGAATGATTTCAAAATCAGTCTTGACTTTAATGTTTATGTCCATACCAGGTTATATTGTTTGTTATATATTGTGTATTAGTATTTTAATGTGTTAGCCTATGTTTTAAACTATTAATCAACTCGTTTGGCCATTGTATAAGTTGATGAAGTATTTTAATCTTCTCTAATTGTTCATAATCATGCCCAATGTTCCTCTATAAAAACGTTCTAATTATTTTATTAGTTTAATGTTTTTCAACATAACATTATATAGTATCCACTTTAATTACAACTTAACTTTTGAACCTAAACTTATTATTCTCTAGCTCAACATATTTAAGTCTTAACTCTAAATAAATTATTACCTAAAATTTCAAAATTACTCAAAAAGACCAAAGAATGACTAATGGAATACACATTTTGCAAACCACGGGATAATGAAACTAGTTTTGGTGCATATTAGCAGTGTCTGTGATGTACCAAAGAAAGATGACATGTCATCAAAATCCAGGCTCTTTTCAACGTTCATTTGCTCCAAGTTGTTCTCCCTTGTTCCCTCGTGACCCACCTGCACCATCCTCCAACTGTACCGTCCTGTTGTTTGGGTCGCATTGACCCTCACCCTCATTCTACCGCCTGGTCGCTATCAGAAATGAACTCGAAATGACCATCTTCCTATTCCCAACAGAGCTCGTTCAGAAATAGTAGTAATCGGGCGGTAACAAGAGCCTCCAATGGAAGAAAAGAGCGCTTGGTAGAGGGGGAATAAGAGATAAAGAGTGGGGAGGGAGAATGGCGTAAGAAAACAAAAGGAGACAGATAAATAAAGCAAAAGATCATCGCTACCTTCTTGGTTGCTAGCGTTCTTCTTTTTCTGTTGCCGTTGGTCCAAGGCTGACCCTGGACTTAATAGAAGACTCGCAGCTCTATCTTCATTGAGAGATCTTTTATACCAAAAAGCTTTGCTTCATCGAGAATTCCTTTCGTGAAACAGATGGCTTTGTACTACACGCGCCAATTCATTATATTATACATTGCCTTTAAAAGCTGTTCTTGTCTCATTACTTTTAGATACGTACGTGACACCAAGTTTTAGAATCATATCTTTCCATAGGAATATAAAAATAGAAATCTTTTATTTATTTGGTGAAAAAACTGTTTTTTTGTTACTCTTAAAATTGCAAAAATAATCAATTTAGCTCAAAGTCCCTTCTATCCCTTCATAAATAAAGAATTTTGAGATCAAAACTGAGCAAATTTGAAGTTCAAGAGTGTAAGAGAGTTTAAGAGAATATTAAATGATATCTAGTTAAAAACTGCATTGAAAAGGCCGTGTTTGACCATTTTAGAATGGCTTCACAGATAAGCACTGTGCCCAAATATTCATCCTGTCTTATTAGGGACATACTGTAGTTATTAACAAGAAACTTTGCCACTTTGTCCCCCTAAGTCCCCATAAATATTTTGTAGTAATCATTCAAATACGAATGCAATGCACACATTTCCCCATAACTTCCAAACTTCTTGAAAGTCAGGAGCTGAGTTGGGCCTGCTATGATGCACACGCTCTTAGAGGTGACATTATATAGTGTTTATTCTTCATGTACACTATCCAGTCAATGTTCTCACCAACCTAAGCTACGCTTTATAAAGCTTTAAATTATAATATTTTACACAATTTGATTGTTTGAACCAGTTTTTGGTGTCATTTACCTGACTTTTATTAATATCCTCTCAGTAATGAAATGGTGTGACTCCCACCCTACTTTCTAGAGCTGTAATACTAAGAGCAGCATGGTTAACAGACCCCCAATATACCGATGGGCATGTCTAACAGCTGCAGTAGATCTAATTTCACGTATTCATACGGAAAGGCATGAGAGCTTCAAATCCCACTTTTGATAGATGATCTCAATATCTATAAAATAACATTAATAATTAAGTAAAATGTCATCGATGCTTATAAAATATGTTCGTATATTCTAAAAGGTGCTCTAAGTCCATTCATAAGAACATTAATAAAGAATACCCTCGTACTAGCACTTCAAGCTCATCACGAACTGAGCCCCTCTTCACTATGAGTAGAACCGGCCGAGCGGTGTGGTGGGCAGTGCACCTGGATACAAATTTAGGGGTCCCAGGTTCGATTCCTGGCTGGTACCTTTGGTATTTTCCCGAAAGGGGAATTAGGGAGCGTTTAAGTATTACGTAAGCACGCTTTTTGCCACTTCTAACCCCTCCCCCTTCTTGTAAGCAAGAATAATCAAATGCCTGACCCCCCTCCCCCTCTTGCTTACGAAGGATTTGTCAACTTTTTTCATTTGTTCACAAGAATAACCATTCTTTTTTTCCATGCCATTTTACCTATAGCCTGACAGGAGACGATGACCAAAAATATATATAATAAATTCATTCAATTTATACATTTCTGGTAATTATTAACAAAGAGGAGTAAATTAACATTTCAAAATATATTACAACTAACATTAGAAAATTAAATGATTTAATGAAATGAAAATAATATTACATGTCTATTTTAACGGCACTCTTTTCCATTTCAATTTTTATTTTAGTCCTTCAATTAAAATGTTTACCTAGGCCTGTGATAAATGACTATCCAAATCTCGCTTCTTAAATATTGAACACAAATATTAGCTTTAAATGAGACTGGTCAAATATTACAATACGTTTTATTCTTCTAGTAATCTACACTCATTTTAAGTTTTAGTAATAAAAAGGAAGATAAAATATATCCAACCACATCTTTTTAAATTATTTTATTATTATTTATATTTAAATTGAAAATTCACCACTTCAGTGGACGCACGGTTTGCCAATGATAGAAATAAAGTTTGGGGCTCGAATCTCGTCAGGGTTTATTTAAGGTGTTTTATCATAAATATTTTCTCATTTTACCACTACGTATGGTATATAAGAACACATTTTCTCTAAATTTTAACTCTCTCATGCCCATACTATTAATTAATTTGTGGCACTAGGAACTTAAAGTTAATTGCCACACTTACAAAAAGTACGCCCCCTAGACCTATCTGGAGCTAGCTATA
Organism: Timema shepardi; assembly: GCA_902151425.1. Taxonomy (NCBI): domain Eukaryota; kingdom Metazoa; phylum Arthropoda; class Insecta; order Phasmatodea; family Timematidae; genus Timema; species Timema shepardi. Next base: position 329,413 of record CABFVX010000171.1, on the reverse strand, counting down.
TCCAGTCCACCTCATTACATAATATATATTTCAGGTCCACTCTAATGTCGTCCTTTCATCTGTTTCTCGATATTCCCAATGGAAAACTCTCATCGGGTTTGACACTCCCTGAACAAGGTTATAGATTCTCCCATTTGCACTCCATGTCATGTCCATAATCTACGAGACTTGATTATCCTAACATGTTTTGTGATGAGTACAAGGAATGTAAATTATCATTATTTAACCTCTCATATATTCGATACAAAAATGGATGAGGCTGCTAGTTGCCTCATCCCGGTTCTGTGTTTTCTCATCAATTTTTGGGTGAAATATTTGTATAAGCACCTTGTTTTCGAACACCTTCTTTTACATCATGAGGTATAAGAGACCACGTTTCATCTTTATAGAGAACAACCTGTAAAATTATTGTTTTGTATATTCTGAGTTTTACATTTCTTCATAGCAGGCGAGAAGACAACAAATTACTGAACGAATAATAACAGGTGTTTCCCGACTGTATTATTTCCTAATTCCCAATCTAATATCATTATTGTTAGTTAAAATTGTTCCTAACTATTTAAACTCATTAATTCTGTCAAAGATATGTTGCTTGAAAAAATCCCTAAATTATCGCTCCCAATCTGTGCTATCTGTGTGATAAGGCTTGCTCGCGAATATTCAAGAATAAATAACTAATAATGTGATTCTCTAGTGACATTATATATATATTATTTTGAATTAAACACAATAACAGAATTAATTGATTAATGAAATACATACTATTATCGGAACATAAACTAAACGCCAGGATCAACGATTCTGGTTTTCTGTTGATGAGAAGTTTGGGCTTGGCTCTTGAATGGTTGTATGGATGTGGGTTATTATGAAAAGGTTTTCCAATCTTCCCCCACCCAAATATGGGTACATTACCTCCAAACTCTACTTTATACATTCCTTTCCTATTGGTATAACTAAATGTAGATATCTCAAATGAGCAGCAAGGTGCACATTATTTGTTTAAGAAGCAACATTTAGAAATAATCAAGCACGCCTTACAATGAATTATTCAAATCACTTAGTAAACACAAATAATTATCTATCTTAAACCGTCTAAAAATATTTTTTATTGCATTGAAAGTGCAACTTATCCTGTTTTCCCTTTTTCGCGTTGAAAATATGATTACCTTGATTAAGGGACATGAGAAACTCGTCCCGAGTTAAATGAGCCTTTCCAATTTTCTTCCTCTTTTGAAAAGCAAGCTCGGGACGGGAATGTGACGACACAAAAGCGGCAGAAGGTGAGGCAGGGAGGGGGCAGAAGGGTTGAGTTGAAAGAGAAAAGGACGCCTTGGTAGATAAGACGTCTGGGAAATAAGCAGCCGTGAAATGTGCCGAAGATTAGGCGTCTTCCTAGGGTGTGAGGGTCTATGCGATACAGGGGACTGTGATAGAGCCACGGACTTCTATTGGCCAGATTACATTGATTTGGATAACACGGCCACTAGGATCCTCTGGGGCCAAAAATTTATTCTTTCATTTCCTTTTCAAAATTGAAAATAAAATAGGATTGGATTTTATGTTTTATTAAGTCAAAAATATACCCCTACGTTTATTGAATTTATTTATAATACAAGACAACCGTGATATTTGAATGGATGTGCTGCTGGTAAGACCAGAAATGAAGCCCTTCGGCAGAAGAAAGAATGTAGGAGGGTAAATATTTGTGCACGCATGAAAAAACTCTCTTTTGTAACTTTATATCTTTAAAATAATTCACATTAAACACGCAAACATTGATTTACATTTGCCTGGTTTCACTTTTATTCTGATATCTAGGAGCTATCATTACACTATAATTTGTAATACATGTCGGTATTCCTCACTCCCCTTTTTATCTTCCCATTTTAAACTTGCCCTCACATAAAGTAACATTCCTTACGCCATGCAATAGGCCTAGCCTTCATATGATATAAAGAAAACAAGTAATTATGGATGTGACTGCAGATAAGTGCTGACTCCTTCCCATGCTTACCTAGGGACATAATCTAACGACGTGTTAGACAAAACACGGAATGGTAATTAAAATAAAACTTCCTATCAGTAGTGTGTGGCTCACATGGGACAATTATCCTTACACAAAAAATCCATCCTCAAGCCACGGAATTATCGTCACACTATATACTATCACAACACAGAACCAACCATATTTACATCGCACAATATTATACTCACATCATAATATTACCTTAACATACATGATTTATTCTAGTTGATTAACACTCAAAATGCAAAGCTTGAAATATTATGTTTTTAATATGTCATGTTTTTTATTAATAAGAAATACACCATAATAATGCTATTACAACACCTGCCTGGTTTAGTAGCGATATTGATTGGTCAACAAGTATTCAGGAGAAACTTCATGCTCTGAGTCTAAAATATAATATCATAGAAACTTCCTATTGGTGTAGCTCAATTTTACCTTAAATAGCTTTAGACACCTTAAGTATATATATATATGTATATGTATATTTAAGGCGTAGATACAATATAAAACATTTATGACCAAGATAAATAAAACATTTCTCCAGTAGAAACATAATTTAATTTTCTGCACATGGTGGGTGACCTCAACAGTTCTTGAATATCTGTCATGAACATAGCAGAATTAGGTGACCACTTCTACCTTCATTTAAAAAGTTTGTCATCTAATGCCACTATGCTCATGAATTATGACTGATATTAAAGATCATTTGAGGTCACCATGTGAAGAAAGTTAAACTATATGTTTGTAATGAAGCAATATTTGATTTATTTAGGACAAAAGGATGTTTTCTGTAGCAATTGCAAAAACACCGGGCTTTTCTCGCGTGCCTTGCATCCCCACCTTAATGGCTGGCGTAAGATGATTCAGATTGATCGTGAGATCTATTGGTATAAAGCGCAGTTAATGTCGGCATAATATCGCCAGATGTTAACTATTGTGCTGGGCTCCATATAATATGTTTTACAGAGCGTGTTTTATTGGAATGTATCTATATTAAGGACATAGTCTTTTAAGATATTTATGCTACGGGTAAAGTCCGAACATAGACAAAATCAATACTATCCAGATAATGTTGACATAAGACACTATCCAAAGTACGTGGATAGTAAAAAGGGAGAGGTGTTTGAAAAATATTTTTCAAAGTTTATCCGGATAATAGATTATCCGGATAAGGCCAAAGCTGAGATATATTACTTTCTGTTTCTGAATTTATCTACTTAACTTAGATAATGTTGACATCTCCCGGTAAATCTCAACATTATCCATATTTAGCACCCTGCCCGTAACATATACACTGATTTAAAGGTTTTAGTTGGTCTGTATTGAAATTACATATTCTAAATCCCTGGGATGATCCCGTCCAGTTGCCGAGGAAGGAAGTCACTATACCTGATACCACTAAATGTTTATGCTTAATCACTAGTTTGGTATCTCATCGATATAAAGCACATGTTCTTATGTTGTGCTGACATGTGAAAAGATAGAGTACAATTTGTATAATTTATTTCCCTTCTTTTTTTAAAAAAAAGATAATAATACAAAGCACAGTTGATTGAGTGAAGGAGAAATTTGGGGATTTACTTTATAGCCTAGTCAGATAAAAGTAGGCCTATATAGCCTACCAGGTTGTCTATCATCATAATTATATAACTTTCCATAGTGGTGTACATCATAGCTAACCTACCTAAGGAGGGGGAGGAGGGGTTAACAGTGTCGTTTAGTTGTCATTTGTTATTATTTTATTCAAAACCTAGATTTGTGCTCTTTTTTCTAGATTTGCTAAGGCTCTCATGTTGTACTAAATTGCCAGGGCTTAAATCTCATGTGGGTGTACAGTGCCCTTTGCCCCTAAATAGCATCCAGCTCTACCTGCAAGCGGATCTGGGTACATTTATTCTAATACTCTACCTTCTTCATCCATTTCACGTAATTCTGTTGTACGCCTTAGTTTTCAGGGAACCATTGTGAGCTGTATACCAACACGCCAACTCATCGACGAGTGAAGTAGTGTCGGAAAAAACGGGGGTAAGCGGTGAATATTAGTCACGGCTGGTATTGCGGGTACATGAGATGAAAAGTGATATAGCAGGTGTGGGGAGGGGGGGGAGGTAAAGGGACTAGTCCGTATTTATTAGTGAGTCTTCGTACGTACAGTACATAAAACACTGCTCTCGAATAAGTTTCATTCTTTTCAAGCATTTAAAGTTTCCGATTTTGGTGATGTATTGTTTAATGCGAGCGAGGCCACGAGCAAATCATAGTTAATAAATATAATTTGATGATTTTATTTATTTCAAATGAGGTATTATGATTATTATATATTTAAGAAATGACCTAATCTATTTATGTGATACCTATATTATCATAATAATTATTTTTGGAAAAGGAAAATAGATTAACTGTAGGTATATCTTTGTAATTCACTTGTCAAATGGAACACCACCCATGTAAACAATTATACAATAAAAAGGGATTAATATGTTATCTATAAAAAATATAGATAAAAATTCCACACATATAAAATAAAATGTATAAATGTTTTCACAACTTTAACAAATTTGTTAATGAGACAGACCAACTAAATAAAAATAACTAATTCTATCAATGCTTACGTCAAAGACTCTTTCGACCCTGTATCGTTCGTCTACATGTATTCTTCTTATCGACCAGAAAGTAGAAGCTTTGTTTCATTGTTAAATGTTCATGTATCAAGTTAAGTTGGTTAATAAGTTGTGTGAAAGTAAAATCTCTACTTATAATGTAAAATTCTGGCTAGACTATTTGATTTGCGCTTTCTGAACCAACTTAATGCATTATACAACTTACAAACTCTCTTAATTCTAGAACAAACACAATATTCAGTTTAAATCGTTAATTTTACAGGGGAAACCCTAATTCCACAATGATTGTTCTTATTCTATGTCAGGAATAAAGCCTGAAACCTTAGTTTAGTAAGTGAACTGGCTACCTAAGGTGTAAAACGAATACATACCCAAACAAACAATTAAGGTTGTTTATTTTTAATTTTCTTGTACATAAAAACCTTCTATAATTATCAGAAAAACTCTAATTAATTAATTTATAATAATGCTTGTTAATTTTTATTTGTCAAAACTAGTATTCAAGATATATTGTACAATTAGTTTCGGTGATAAATATAAAGTTGATATTTAACTTCCTCACAATATTAAGTTATATACCTACCAAATATTTGAGTCCAATTTAGATCATTTTACAAATTCATTTAACCGTGTGTATGGTTATTTTATGTATTTACATGATCACGCCGATGATTGTATACGATTCAAGCTATATATGTTTAAAATAAAATAACTACAAAAATATATTTTATTCGGAAGAGAGCGATAAATGTGTCTTGCTCCATTAAAGTCGATTCTTAAATTTTATACTAAGATATAACTTACTTTACTATTTACATTTTTTTAAATACCAGCTTGTCTTTCTCTGTGTTAATAGAAGATTTTCGGCGAAGAGACTTGGTTATGTTCAGGATAAAAAACTAAAGAAAAATAAGTATTCGCTTCAGAATGTATTTTGTTTATTATTATATGCGTCTAGTTTTACAAAGTTTGAAGACCAAATACTTTTCAAGCTTGAGATTAGTTTTGTGAATACAAAAACCTTTATTTTATTACAATAAATAGATAGTATTTGATTTAAAAAAAAAGTTATTTTCGGACTTGCTGATCATATAAAAATAAAATAAATTTGTTAGCGTCAGCCAAAACTTTGTTATTTTAAGTTTAAAATTAGACCTCCACAAACCCCATTCTTTTAACAGCAAAGTGAGCGCCTACTAACCAAAAGTGAGGACAGCAGCGCCAACGAGCAAACCACGCAGCGTTCAGTAGCCGCTGCAATAAAAGTGCGGCAATATTCATATTCCATTCCGATTACCAAAACGGAAGCTCAGATAGTTTTTATAAAAACAAACAAAAGCAGGAATTACTTTTGTTTGAGAACGTAACCCCCTCTCCACGTGACGGGAGGTACAGAAGCACACATTCACACATAAAAAAGTGATTCCAACTTTTATCGTGTTCTTTTAATACCTGCTGCTTCATGTCGGCGTTTAATAATGGAGTAGGGAAGCCTCAGGGTTGTTTCCTGGAGTTTTTGAAAAGAGTTGAAAAGTATGTAATAACGAGAAATAATAGTGTCAGTTTCAGGACAATCACTTTTTATTTGACCTAGCTGCAACTTTGTTTGAAAATAAACTATAATACCAGAAACGTGAGTTAGTACATTTTTAAAGAAGCTAAGCGCGGTCGAATGGTGTGCTCTTAACAATAGTTATTCTGGTTTGCTAGAGTAAAAACAACCCGTATCGGTTCCCAATAGGACAAAACGGCAATTTGGTTTGACCTGACATCCTGGGCCGTGAAGTTTGAGGTAAGAATTCCCCCCAAGGGTAATGAGGATGTTTTCCCTAAATGGTTTCTCACTTTCCCTCAGCAAAAATACGGGCACATCTTCTGTAAATTCTACCTTTCTCCTCCATAGCCCAGTGGTGTATTTACATGCAGATAGCCTAGATGATAATTAAGACGCGATGTGTGTTTAGTAAAGCATCTATCTGCCTGATTCAAAAAAAAAAAGTTTGAAACACTTCACTTTTTTACAAATCGTATAATTGATCCACACCAAGATCTACCATAATAATGTTTGTAAAAGATATTACACTTTCAACAATTGTCACTGTAAAAAGAAAAAAGATAGACTTGTTTGTACGTGTCTCACATATCTTTTGAACTAGTTGTTGGATCTCAACCAAACTTGGAGCGCGCATAGGGAACCAACAATACCGCTTCAAATATCAGTTTTATTCTTCTTTCAGCCCAATTATTTTGATAGCAAAGCTGTTCAAAGTATTTATATTATATTAATGACTTAGGTCATGTGTGTTACTAAAGTAGCAATCTAAATTCTAAAGATGTATAAAACAACATGCCATTGTTCACGGTATCAAACTATAATAGTTCTTTAGACTAGCCCAAAAAAAAATGAAATAAGGAAAAGGGTTGTCCAAATTGGTCCAGAATGTTTGGGGGCAAAAAACTAAATATATCAACACATATCGGTGCATAATTAGGTCCTTGCGTCCTTTATACGATAACCTTACAGCTCCTCAGATTAAACAGACCTAGAGACAGTTGCGCACCCAGATATTTACTTACATGTAATGAATATAAAGAATCATTTCTTAACTTATTTTTTTAAAGAAAATTTTTAAGGGGACTTTTATACAATTTATTATAACTCTATCTTATCTGAGGACACAGGAGGATGCAAATTAATACTAAATTATACTTCGAGCCCGAGAGAATGAAAGTGTCTAGTTTTAGCATTAGAAGGCAGTTGTGTTGTGGTGGCTGAGTCACTCGGTATGGTTGTTTTACAAAAGATTGTAGAAATTAATTTTAATTAAGGCTATTTAATGTGCAATTTTATCCATACCAATTGAATGTATCCGAAACTCGACTCTCCCAAGGTGTTGTTAAAATGGAAGCTCCCCATCACACAAAAGTTCCAAAGTAAAGTTTTCTAAAACCATTGGTGAGTTCTTCTCCTCGCTGCCATTGTTTCGTGCTCGCAGATGTGTCCCCCTCACTTCACTCAGCAGATTGAGGTTTGATGGAACAGGAATGACATCGAGCTAAGGGGGAAGTCGGGGCAGCATCCACAATCAATTCCCTTGAGTCGCATAGAAAGAGTTCGTGTTGTTAAGACTGTGCGCGTCTAAAAAAAACCTACAAAAACCAATGACGACAGCCATTGTAGTCAAGGGGAAAGGAAAGTTCACTTCATTTTTTTTTACCTCGGGTGGGAAATCCTTTTGAGTTGGTTCCCGTGTTTGTGGTGTCGAATGGGACTGACGTCAACTGGGGCACTTGTAGTCGACCTTTTGTTTTCTACGAGATGGGCTACCTTCCCGCGTGGGTGTAGAGTTCAATAGAGGTTTGGAGAAAGATTGTGAAGCAACTTGAAAACAAACAACCTCTCTCGATATAAGTAGTGCTTACATGGTCCTACACAGTACAAACGAACACACATACACACGAACACACATACACACGAACACACATACACACTCACACACATGCACACACTCACACACGCATGCAAACACATACGCACACACACCCTGTATTATCAATTACTTAAACAATCTTACTTAAAGTGGGATGACAGGGTTTGCAAGCTAAAAACAGTTTTTTTAAGTTTTGAATTACAAAATGTATTTTGTTCTTTATAACATTTGATATATTTTATACGCATAGTAATCATAACAGTTATTAAAACTATTTGTCATTAGAATAGGGTATTCGACTAGTAAATGTTTAAGTAAAGAACAAAATTCCTAGTCAAATTACGCAATTCTCATGAGAGATAATCTAGAGGCAATCCAGTATATTGACGAGTGGTGATACAACTGAGCCACGGCACTGTTGATGTAGGTAAAATAGCTGATGCAATCTATAAAAGGTTAGTTTTAGAGTTATTAAAGGTTTTACTCAAAGATGACTTGGTTTAGGAAGATTCATTGAATGGCCTGCTCTACCACCATATTTGAACCAAATCTTTTTTTTTTCTTTTTTAATCTTTGGGGAAATTTTAAACTCCATTATTTACTCAACTCCTGAGAGCCTGATATTGAGGTTTTTAGATCATGTGTGAGCAATGTGATTTCACGCAAGGTAGAGGTTGCGTGTACCTGATACTTGCATTGCAATGAGGGATTGAGAACTATATGGCAGTAAGGAAGAAAATGCATTGTGTATTTGTTGATCTGTAGAAAGCGTACGATCGGGCGAATAGTAATATGTAATGGAATGTTTTTAGAGAGTATGTTGTGGATGCATGGCTAGTAAATGCAATTAAGGCAGTGTATGATGTATGTAAAGCGTGCATTAGGGTGGATGGGACTCTAAGCAAATGGTTTTATACTGAACAGGGTGTTAGACAAGATTGTTTTATGTCTCCAGAGGTGTTTAATTTAGTCATTAATAAATGTATGATGGTGTGCAAATGGATAATGTGAGAGTGAAAGTGCTGTTATTTGGAGATGATGGCGTATTCATGGCTGAGTGTGAAAGTAACTTTCAGAATACATTAAATCGTTTGAATGTGGTGGCAGGCTGACTGTATCTTCTTATAAATGCCTCCAAAACAAAGGAGATCGTTTTTGATATGTACCGATCAAAAAAAATTCAGATTAATAGACCTATAAATAGACATTTGTTAATACAAGTGAACGATTTTGTGTATTTGGGCAAAATATTTTGTAAATATCATTGGCTAGTTGGTAAAATCGACAGATAGGTTAATGCATCTTGGTGAGTAGTTGGATGTCTTTGGACTATTGCAAAGAATGAAGTAGTATCAAAAGAGTTAACGATGACAGTATATTAAATTGTCTTAACGCCAACATTTTTGTATATTAGTGAAATATGGGTTTGTCAGGAAAAACACAAGAGCAAGGTAAATGCAGTTTGAATGAAATATCTAAGAAATGTATGAGAGAACACTCTTATGGACAGAGTCAGTAACGAATTGGTGGTGAAGAAGTGCAGTTTGAAAGAAAATCCAATATATCAATGTAAAATAAGCGTCTTAAGTTAGTTTGGGCATGTTCAGAGGATGAGTATGGATTGAAAAATGAAGCAAATATATGAAAGTATAATGCTAGGATCAAATGGAAGTAGTATACCATGTAAGACGTGGTTAAATGTTATAGACAAATGTGTGGAAAAGAGAAACATTACAAGTTTTAAAAATAAGAAAAATCATGAATGGCTTGGTGTAGGGATGTTGTTGAAGCGAAAGGAAAATGCGATTATAAGGAAGTGAGGATAAAGTTGGTGAGTATGGATTGAGTACTAAGTTTTTGCTTATGCGCTAAATGCACAGTTGTTTTCCTACTCTCTATGGGAGCAACGTAATTAGGAATGTATGCATTAGGTATATATGAAAAGAGAAATAAAATGTTTATCAATAATCATTTTTTAATCCCTATAAAGTATCAAACCCGGGCCCCTTAACTCAGTAAAGAACAGAGATAGTACTGACTTAGTCATGATGCTGGTTAATATAATTAGAATACTTAAAATACAAAGCCTTAGAGATTTTAATAGAATTAATATTTAATTAGTTTTAAATTTCCAACTCAAATTTAAAACCATTTATTAACTCTATTTGCATGGGCGATTGCACGGTCTATCACTTTCACAAGATAATGGATTATAATTGACGTGGAGCTTGGGGCTTGAATCCCTGCAAGGTGTACTGAGGTGTTAAATTGTTTTCTTCTCTCTACCCACGAAATAACTCGAGAAAAATGTTACCCAGAAGGGGTAGTAATATATAGTGCACATTGGTAAAGTTAACTATCTTGCGGTACGAATTTCGGTCGGATGTATGGAGGGGCATTTCCCTTAAATATCTCTCCACTATTTTTCCATAAAAATGCTGGTATATTTCCTCTAAATTCAATATTACGAATTTGTAGCACATTAATGTAATCAGTGAATCCGAACGAGTAGTAAGACACAGTGCAAAAAAATTGGTTTTCAGATTAATGTGTAGTTTAAAACAGTATACAATATTTCTATGAATATCTATATATAATAAATCATTCTAGTGGGCTCAATAACTGTTTATTATGATATTCTCGTCGACATGTGAGAATGGGATATGACCTACTACCTAATCATCCACCTAGAAACTATACTGGATTCAATCAATAATAATAGTAACGCTAACTTAATATGGCAAGGCAGTAAATAATGAATAGTATAATTGTTTATAATTATTTTGATTCCATAGGTGTCACTAATAATTAAATACGCTCTTCGGTGACCGCATGGTCTAAGGTGCAACTCTCACAAAATACTAGACTGCTAATGACGGGAGAACATGGTTCGATCCTGGTTGGGCATACTCAGGGTGGTTTTCCCTGGATGGTTTGCCACTCTTTCTTCACGTAAATACGTGTATACTTCCTCTAAGTTCAACCCTACTCATCCATAGCCCATTTGAATAGTTAGTACATAAGCGTTGAAACCAAATGGGTAGTAAAACAAGGTGTAAAAAATATATATTTTAAAAATATCATCAAGACCATTTTGCCAGTGTCCATGAAGCTATAAACTTAATGCATAGCTGTTCATTTAAGAAAAATATCCCCAGTTTTTAATTTTTTTTTCAATTTTTCAGCTCTTCTTACCACCTTCAGGAAATTAAAATTAAGATAAAACGTGCGTGTGAAGGGAGATGTAAAACTATTTAGATAAAACCACCCTCAGTACAACTAGTTGGGATTTGAACCCTGGACATCCACAAGATTGGCAAAACCGATTAGATAAGCATTAAATATATCCCACATTCTTACCAATGTGAGTTTTTGAAATTTAAATTAGAATAAAAGTGTAAATTTTATCAAAGAGAATAAAATAGCTTTTTTAAAAAATGAAAATTTCATTATACACTACTTTTAAAGGTAATGTTGAGCTTTCATTGGGTGTTCTATTCCCTTTTTTCCTCGGGAAGTACTTCATTAATAGTTCTCCCGTCGTGATAAATATTATCTATTATAAAAACATCGTAAATATCATCGAGTCGTAAACCTTTCCTTGATGAAAGTGGTGGAGTAGGGAGGTGTGTGTTATTTGAGAGAGTCACCACCACGGGCAGCACTGTACACAGACGCTTGGTATCCCTAGAGCCACTTTCATTGATCCCGTGTCAGGGATTGGGGCTTCTACGACGTCGCCCAAGCCCTGTCGACATTCTTGAAAATCACCATATCGTCATACAAATGATTGGTGTGTTTTTTAATAAAAATAAAAATTATCACTTTAGAATAAATAAGTTTGGCACTTCATTGAATAAATAGTATCATAATATTATACATATTTTATTTATTTAAGTTACTTGCAAACTTTCTAAACTTATAATAATAATAAATATTTATTAGAATAATATTTGAGTATACTATACTCATTTTTACTGACTATGAATTATATACAATACATTATGATAATATAATATTTTACTATTAGAAAATATTAAATTTACTGAGTATTTTTTTAATTCTCATTAATTTACTTGAGTAATTAAGCCTTAGTAAGGAACATATAGGTCAGTACTCCAATGTTCTGATCAATTATACACCGATTAGTTATTATCTGTTTGTCTATATTAAAAATGTAGCCCACTCACTAATTATTACTATTATATTGCGTTATTAACTATTTTAAACATTATTTATTTTATCTTAACATATCTTTTATTTGAATTTGTATGGTCATAAAACATAGTACTATCTATATTATATACTTTAATTGGTCAGTCCATCAAACTATTTAATTTAATTACTTTACAAAAAAAAGTGTATAGCCCTATGGTTAGAAATACGCGGCGTTAGAAAAAGAAGTAAAAAATAAACTTTTGAAGTTCATTAAGTAATTAATATATAAGCGTAGCCAACATAACAACTGAACAAATGATTGGGTTTGGTGTTATTGACTTATAAAAACATCAGATTACTATGTCGTTACAACAATAAAGTCCCACGATGTTTATAGGTTCGATGTAAATTTATATAAGCAGTCTTGATTCATTTTGACAATCACAAAAAAGTGTATATTACTTTTGTTTAGCTTGAAATTTAGAATTTCTTAACAACTTAGTGAATGAAAACAAATAGGTTTTACACCATAATATTACTAAGCGTTATGTTTGACTACTATTTGGATAGTCAGCATGTCATATAATATGAATTAGAATGTAAATGAATAATTTACCTCTCTAGCTCAAGATGTTATGAAACAACGTAATGACTTAAAGATGTATACAGATTAATAGCCTTCGTATATAGGTGGGTATTCGTGGATGCCAATATAAACAGTCAACCAAGAAAATTACAAACGATTAGGTTAGAGGGAATTTGGCATTGGTAGTAAAAATATATATGCTTGGTACAATTCATACGTTAAGCTAATATCATCATAAAAGTATGAAAATTATCATACAAACTCTAGATCAATAATTAAGTTACTTTATAGTCCATTAGTTAGTACTCTCACCTTGGATCCGACAATCCAGGGATCCATTACCATTCACTTAGAAGGCTTAAAACAACAAATTGTAAACAATTATATATTAGATGTGGAAATAGATTGAGGTATTAGAAATAATATAAACCAAGATAACTATAAATAATTGAAAGACAAGGCAAAATAATATAATGCTCGCTAGTGCAAGCTTATATTATTGCTAGTTTTACATGTATTGATATATATATATATATATATATTAAATATATTTATATATATAGCTATATATGTATTGATATAAAAATATATGTTTATTTAAGTACATGTATATATTAACATATATAAAAGTAGAGACGTGAATCGAACAAGGAGCCTTTGACTTGGAACGTCAATGCTCTGACCACTGAGCTGTACCATGTCGTCCCGGTCTCAAGGTCATTCTTCACTCCTATTTTAAGGCAGAGTCTGTGGGGGATGGGAGGAAATCGACAGCTACAAATGTGTGGTCAATTAAGAACATGAGCTATCAGATTATGTAACCATCTTCGACACGGTAGAGCTTTATGCTGCCGATAGTACAATGGCAAATGGGTTATAGTTGTAGCATTGCTAACCAGGATCACTAGCAATACCCTTATTTTGTTTGGAAGAACAGTTTAGAAAATTAAAATATATTTCTTTGAAGCTAACATTGATCACATTCTAATGCATTATTTGTGTTATTCTAAAGGTATTGTTAATATCTATCAAAAGTGACCACTTCAGATAACAGGACTTGATGTATGAATATATTAAAACAGTTTTAGTAAGTTTGGTAATCAACTTTTACTGTTCTTACTACCCAAATCATAATATAGCTACGTAGGCACTTTAATCGCGCGGGTATTTATAGTTTTTGGTTAGGTGGACCTTTATTCTTCCTCTTCACGTGAGAGCGTCGCATTATTCGCCCGAATACCTTTTAAGACGTCATAAAACAAGTGTATTAGGGGCGCCAGTGACGTCACACACTGACTCGGGCACCGAGTTAATGAATCATCTGTTATCACGCGCGCCCACCCTGTTTTGTTTCTGCCCACCCCCTAGTTCTCAACTACTCTCATTCTTCACTCCTACTAGTTCTCACCCCTATATTCCACACCCACTCTCATAGTTCACCCTCCTGTTGTTTGATAACTCCTTCATCCTTCCCCTTCCAATATTTTCTAAACCTTGATAACAATGAAAGACCATGCTACACGCTAAACTATTACTCAAAATCGTTTAATGAAACCAAAATGGCTGTGTGGGGTTGGGAATCGTCCTCCTAGATATTATTATATGTTCAGTTCTCATTTGGCCACTTCAGTGTGTGTGTGTGTGTGTGTGAGTGTGTGTGATATTCAAAGGGTTCACACACACAAACACACACTAAAAGTACCATTCGGAAGAAATATAAAAATAACAGTTTCTATACATTGTAAGCCTCTACATTTATAGTTGCTTTATTGTGCTCCACTATTAGTGAAAATTAGTTTGACGATTGTGTAACAAAACAATTGAAGAAATCAATTACATAGCACACACTTTTCTGGACCAAGTTCTTTAACTGAAGTAAGTTAATTTACCTTCTGTGATTCTTCAAGAAACTTTAATTTGCATATCTGATATAAATCCTACGGTATTTTCTCAGTTTATAAAAGCTGTCCTCAAATACTATTTCGTAAACAAGTTTAGTTTTATGATGAAATAGTTTTGAAAGAATTGAAATAACGACAACTAGCTACCAAATATATTGCACTTATCTTTAGGATTACATTTCTTTGTTATTCTTTCCGAACAAGTTGAAATGTTCAAACTATATATAATTCAATGGGACTTACTCAAATACTGCCGATTTAACTCATTCCATCTAGAAAGGAGTATAAAGGCTCCCAAGGGACGACCCAAATCCTAATCCACTTTTTGGAAACTGCACGGAAAATATCACAAGGGCGAATACGTCTCAATGTCTAAGTAGAACACGTTTAAATAAAAAAGAAAACTCGACAGAGGACTATAAAAAGACTGAATAATAAAATATGCACTCCATAACAAGTAGAGATATAGTTTGAGAAGAATAAAGGAAATGTAGCGAAGTAAGTGTATAAAACGAACGAATACAAAACTTGGTGTACAGCCAGAATTGAAAACACGATCAAGGCTAGTCAATAAAAATTAAATTGGTTCAAAATTCGAGAATATATTAGCTTTAAGTAGGGGTACTTAATGTACCCTTTATGAACCAACGGGGTCAATAACAAACCAGCTACAAACTAACTTAATTTTAAAACAGATTTAAATAAGGTAATTGGAAAACTCCAATTTTATCAATGATGATATTTATGTCATGTCAGGAATCGAACCTAGTACTCAACTGAAAATAATATAAGCAAACGCGCGTGTTATACTTGTTGATGTTTAGCTTAGTTCGGCTCTACACGATGCGTCAAGTTCTTTCCAGTTCTGGGCGCCAATGTTTTATCCAACAATGCCGGCAAATAAGCAGTTTGGGGACGTTTGCCAATTGTCTCTTATAGTCAGTGAGGCCAACTTTCTAAGCAATATTTTATAATACATTCATGACCTTAGTTTACTTGGATGACAGCTCAAAAAGTTACTAGAAATAATTCCTAATAGAGCCCTACGCCAACAGCTGACATCTGTCACTTTGGATAACTGTTATGAAAACGTTTGTTAATGTATGAATTTTATAGTTAACCACAGTAATTTAGGCCAATATTATTCATATATTTATTTGAGGTTAGACCCAAAGTATATTAAGCGTTTTATTCCACTTAAAAAAAATTACATCACTTTCACAAAAGGTATAACGAACATAGTCTCAATATGGCGACCGACGAATTTAACCCATGTGATTGAACGTGGCGGAAACAAGTTATTTACAATAATGCACCCCCGCAGTGGATAAAAATATTTTATTTAGTTAAATATTTCTAAATACGATAAAATTATCATAAAATAATTTATTATATATATAAAAAATTACAAGTAAATACGATGCTTGTATGAACTATATTACACATAGTCAATAACGTTCAAAAACGAAGCATAATTATTTTTATTATGTTTAAAATGTTTTTTGAGTTTATGAAAATAAATTATTAAATGTATTGAAAAAGTATGAGAAAATTTAAGATTAAGTTATTTTAAATGTAAAATATAAAATTTAATTAAAATACCTAATATTTATAACAAAACAATGATCTTTTACAAGTGTTGGCAGCCCAAAACCTAAACATACGATTTTTGAACCTATCATGAATAGGCCCTACGATGTGTGCCTCACATGGTGGCCAGATGTGTGGATTCCACCATGGAGGACGATACTGTGGGTGTTGGGTTTATCATTATTTAGCACGCTTAAGTATTAATTACACTAATGGGATAGGAATTGGGAAGGTTGCATTTGGAGCAAGTGAACCCGCATTTGTGTGGAAAACCACCCTCAGTTCATATTACCGAGTTAGAACCTTGGTATACCCGACCTAGGCAGGATAGCTCAATACAAAACTAGCGCGTTAGATAACTACGCCACCGAGACGGGTCTGTGGGTGTTGTGGTAGCCCTCATTGTGATATCTTGTGTTAGTGTATTAAATAACAAAAACAAGAAAAGGCGATGTGAAGGTTATGATTCTCATGAGCCATGTGTCAGGGGTCCCACAATATGGAATATTTATCATATAAACTAATTAATTCAAGACTCACATTTTCCCATTCCATCTTCAAAATACATCACAGACACAAATAACACTGCAAAGGTATAAGCACACAGATTAAGTACAACTTACACGGTTGGCTGAATCAAATCTGTGGGACACAATTTGGCACAACGTGTAGAGGAGTCACGAATGCGATGAGGAAAAAGTTACAACGTTGGATCTTCCTTTTGACGGGAGTCAAAAATACCGACAGCAACCCGAACATGATCGCATGCCAACATTGGAAGGCCGGTACTAGAAATAGGCAACCAATATCTTCCAAACAATGCATGCAATCAACTATCAAGCGTTCAGCATTGGAAGGCAATTGCATCGTGTAGAGGTAGCATTGGTCAGATCTATCAGACTATGAACGGTATACAATTGGTATGAGGCTACAAATTGTATAGACCTACCACAGTAGCCCCATGGCTTCTTTAGTGCTGACTGACATCTCACAGCTGACAGCTGACGGCTTTGAAAAGTTACCAGACCAAATTATGTAACCCTACGCCAAACCATATAATCTGCAAAAATATGTGTTTAGCAGCTGTCACTTCTAACAGTCAAAATTTAGGTATATACCTAAAGGTTGACTGTCAAAAGTCAGCTGTGAACTGTCAGTCAACACCAAAGAAGCCATGGGGCTACTGTAGTTAGTTTCAAACAGTTAAAAATTAAAAATTACTACTTAGGACAAATAATATATAATAATTTTTTTTACAGATTTTAAACTTTGTGTTTGTGTTTCTTAAATTTATATTACAAACACAAATATACTATTTTATATTTACTATTTTATTCAACTTTTAAATGTATATTATGCAAGCTCCTACTAACAAAATGAATGCTATGATAAAACTTAAAATTATTGGCAAAATTGACAAAAAATATCTACAGTTATTATTACCTTCTAAATTATATTCAGTAACCGATGTTGCTTAAGAAAAATAGAGCTGTACCACCTCATATTTATAAAATAAATTTTTCAAGGCTAGATAGTTTGTCACCCTAATAACATACCTAACCCCGGCATGTACCTACGTTTTCTAATTGTTGTTCAATGAATTCATAAATCAGAGTAGAGTTTGTTTATTAAAAATTTAGATGTTATAATAATTGTGCTAAAAAGCTGAACGAGTTACGTTTTCCTTATATATATATAATATATATTATATATATATAATATATATTATATATATATTAGCTTTTAATATGAAACAAAAGGCATAATATTAGTATTGCCATCTTTAATAATCGAAATAAAATAATTCAATTTTATATGAATTTTCTAGCTCTTCTAAATTTTTATTGCCTTTTTTTTCTACAATTAATTATTTCAAAAATGCTTTTAATATTTACTTATTTAGTTATAAAACTGTTATATTAGTAGTATTAATTATTACGTATTTTACTTTAATATAATAAGATTCAATATTTATAAAGTAACCGTACTAAAATAATATAAGTGAAATTTATGAGTATAAAATAACTTGTTTAGGAACTTAAAACAATGTAAACAAATTAACTAAATCAGCGAGTTGTGATCAATATTTCACAATACGCTTACTATATTAAAATACCAGCACATATTTATTTGATAATTTTAATTATATTTTGTGCTATGCAATATACATCAAGGCAAATTCACTTGTATCTATTTCATAGCTCAGAATAATATCATCACCATCCTCCACAGCTCATGTGCCATCCATCGTAGTGCTATTAGAAGAGCTACAGAATACAGGTTTACCAATAGTTGTCGTTCCCCAATAACACCCTGTACTCTGCTAGGGACAAGGGGTGTTCCTATGGGAACCCTAACAAGGAAACCGACCTCCCCTCCCAGGAAAGTGAGCAATTTTAGTTCTGCAGCTTTGTACACGTCAACAAACAAACATCGCAACACTCAGCTTACGACCACTTCCGTCAGATAGTGCCAGCAGCTTTGTTCAAAACGCCCGATACCTGTTTGCGAGATATCAGTTGCTCGATGCGACGATAAGGGACTGACTGTTCTATTAACGTGTAGGTCTATCACCTATTATACTGACGATCAGGGCTAGCGCAAGGGTTTCATGCACTTCAGGCGAGACTTAGAATGTGTGCCCAAGCTGTGTCCTGTATATATTAGTACACCGCACCCATCCTGAGTGGCGTGAAATAATAATAAATATATTATTATTACTATTATTATTATTTTAGGATGCCAAAATACCGCTCAAACATAAAGTAACTCTCGCAGTAGACTAGACTGCCATCACGGGGAAAACAAGGTTCGAATCGTGGTCGAGTATATTGAGGATGGTTTTTTACAAAATGGTTTTCCACTGTTCTGCCATTAAAATGTGGGTATATTTAATATAAATATAGATTTTCTCATCCCTAAAACCATTAACGTAATTATTACATAAGCGTATAACCCGAACGGGAAATAAGACGCGGTGTAGAAAAATAGAATAAAAGGTAATAAATAAAAAGTGTAAACACCGTTCCTACCACCTTAATCAATGTGTGCAAAAATATTATCTCTCTTAATGTTTTTTGAAGCTTTTAAATAAACATAAAACTGATTCGCTGAAAAAGTGACCCCAAACGTCACAAAACCACTGTTGCTAATCTCTTTTTTAAATATATTCCTAATATTATATGAAATATTTAAATGTTATTTTTTGCTTTTGGATTAATTGCTATCTTATTTAGTTTTTTTTAAAACTAAGAATTATATTTTGTTGGAATGCACCCTGAAGCTACCGCCTGGGTTAGCTCTGCCAACGGTGTCTGCAAAATAGGTTTAATTACAAACATTCCTCCACGGGACTACGACTATTTAATTATGTAATGAGAAAGTCATTACTGCTTACCGCAAATTAAATAGGATGACATTTGCAACAAAAAATATAATTTAATCTGCTTGTTAGACATCCTGTTTGATGTGTACCGCGTCTTACTATCCATCTGAGCTTTCACACATTTATATTAATGAGGTAGGTATGAGGAAGGTATAAGTCGTCTAAATGAACCCACGTTTTCATAGAGTTTGAGTGAGAGACCGTTTCCTAAAAAAACACTTTAGTACACTCGGAACAAATTTGAACAATTATCTTCCCCGCCTCAGTGGCGTAGTTAGCTAACGCGCTTGTTTCTTGTTGAGCTAAACTGCCGAGGACAGGGAAATCGAGATTCGAATCTCGGTCAGGTGAACTGAGGGTGGTTTCTCTTAAATGGTTTTCCATTCTCTCTCCACACAAATGTGGGTTCATTTAATCCAAATTCAACCTTCCTAGCATAATTAGTACTTAAGCGTATAACCCGAACAGGTAGTAAGACGTGGGGATATATTAAATTAAAAACAATGACCTCGTCATCCGAAACAAACCAGATTAGATGAGACCGACGCTTTTGTTACCGAATCCGTCCGGTGGTGATGGTAATATTATACTAAAATAGTCTGATCCTAGCACTAGAGGGACATTGACATTCATATTAGTGTAGTTCTACTTTTTGTGTTGCAGTCAAAAGCTAAAACCAGACAATTTAAATTTGTATAAATTTGATAAAGCTGGGAAAAAGAAAGCTAGGCTTGGTTCATATGTTCGCTGAAAATAGTATCAGAATCTGTTTGGGTGACACAGCAATTCACATCTAGCAGGAACTATGTTGAGTTGGCCCATGTTGCTAGACCAGAAACAGCTGATTTCCGATATATTTAAGTTCATAATGGATAAACACATCTATGATTAATATCATCAGGAATGTTTTCAAGTTTTTGTCTTGTGTGGTGAAACAAATCAAAACCAAACAAGAACGACCCTGCGTGCTTTCCATTTAAGGTGACATGCCCTTTCATTTGGTGTGGAAATGCAGATCCATGGGAACAAAGGGTTATCTTCAAGGATTTTTATTGTTTCTCTATTTTTTTTCGTAAACAGCTTATTCAAGAATAAAAGCATATTGATTAAGTTATACTTTTTATAAAAAAAACCTCCTCTGTAATTTTAACAGTGATAAAATATCAATAATTTCGACATTTCTTAATATTAAAATTACGGCTACTTAAAAAAAATATTTAACAATTAATAAACATTGATAAATTATCTTAGAGACCCGCCTCGGTGGCGTAGTTGGCTAACGTCCTTGTCGTGTTGAGCTCGGCTGCTGAGGACGGGGAGATCGAGGTTCGAATCTCGGTCGGGTGAACTGGGGGTGGGTTTTCCTAAATGGTTTTCCACTCTCCCTCCACGCAAATGTGGGCTCACTTCCTCTAATTCAACCTTCCCAATTCCCAATCCATTAGAGTAATTAGTACTTAAAGCGTATAACCCGAACGGGTTGTAAGACGCGGTGCTAAATATTATTATTATTATTAATAATATCATCTTAGAAAAGGTGTTGAAAATATTACTGTAAAAATTTCACTTGTTCTCGAGAAAACTGAAATTTCCAAACATATAATTTGTCCGCAAGACCTGTCCGGTAGCTAGCGCCATCTACGTATTCCGTGATCCATCTGTTCTTGTTGGGGCGGAAGGATACTTTGGTCAGTTGTGAAGTCACGCCTTTCATCCTCTCACCCACCATCTCACAAAGTAGGTTTTAGACTTGCATTTGTCAGGGGCAAGGGCCTTAATGCACTATTTCAAATCCTTTCACAACAGTAGATATAGCTCCCCATTAGTGGGCCCATCTCGCTTTGTAGACGCATGCGCACTCGTTGAGTCAGTTGGATTTTAAATTAGATTGGATCTCCCACGCTGTAGTTGTCCCGCAGAAAAAAGGAAGGCCCAAGTTACTAAACTGTCGCGCTAAACGGAGAGTGCTGATTAGGATGAAATCTTGTGAGTGTTTGTTTTACAGCTCTTCACGTGATTAGGTTTCTTTTCTGCTCTTGTTTTAAGGTGAACATGTGATTCCACATTGACCGAAAATGTGAACGTGTAAGATTATGTATTTAGTGGGCAATCAACTTGCATGTAACCGGAAACAATGGTTAGAGCCATTGGCGTCAACTTAATATATTTTGGGGGATGGCACCATTTTCTGAATGTGGACTCTCTTCCACCTCCTTGATCTTACTTCCAATCACGTATTGGTCCATTGTTTCGGAAATTTGCGAATTGTAACCAATGCATTCGAAATAAACGTACTGATACCTTATTTATGACACAAATCGCGACACAACAAAACAGCTGAAAAGTGACTGACTCGGAGACTGCACGACATAGACAATAGAAGGTGGAATAAACCGAAAACTCTCATAGTGGGAATTTGAGCAATAACTTCCGCGTTCGTAATGGTTGTCAAAGTAAAAATATTGAGTATCGACTGCTGAGTCGATACCACGATAGTATTCGATATCAGCGTTCGATTTCAGGCGGGCACTTCGAGTCTGTGATTCTCGCGAACGTACACTACAGCTATCTATGTGCGAGCCAAGCAACTTTTAAATGTTAGGCTACTTAGAAGGAAGATTCCATAAACTGTTCAAAATGCAAATTAAAAACCAAGGAACACCTTTATCTTGTAATACATTTGTCAACAAATTGTCGTACACATGAATAAAATGCGGACTTGGAGAATATTGAGGGAGCAAAATGACGCTTTGCCCTTCCTAAGCAATTTTTTTTGGTAGAAAAAAATCCCGTTATCCCCCCGAAGTTGGCGCCACTGGCTATAAGTGTAATGTGAGTGTGAGAGAGGGTTGAGGAGGAGGGAAAGGTCTGTTAAGAAGAATCTGACTCGCTTGTCACAGGTTTGTAGCCTTGCGTTTTATCGAGCTCTTAGCACATGTCAGTAAACACCTTGGAAAACGTGGCTGGTGTGCGGCCCGGATTGAAGGGAGGGCGAAAGCTGCCAATGCGCCAGCGCATCCACAAACCTTAGCAATTAAACAATATCTCCCTTTTGGCTCTATAAATTGCATTCATTGTTGGATCTTTAAAAAAATGCTTACTATATCAATATTTATTTATTTCAACCCAATATATTGCTTACTTACAAATGCGGCCAACCAATATTTCAGACTGTGATTTTCCAAACATAACACACACCAGCTATAGATCGCAGAGAGCTTAGTGGCTACAAAGGGAGCTATAAATACAATTTTATCATGGTGGCAATAACTTTTATTTTTTTATTTAAATAATATATTCATTCAACATTGGGATTTCTTACAGTTAATTTTGTATAAATAAAAAGTGTCAATACATCGAAAAGAAAAATATTGGTTTACTGTTGGGGCGTTCAATTTGTTTTACAGATTCTGAACCTCCACTGCAATAAATCTGGCCTTGCTTGTGTGGACATTCTATTAGAAAAAATATTTCTTTTAAAATACAATAGAAGTTATTATTATTATTAGCACCGCGTCTTACTACCCGTTCGGGTTGTACGCGCTTACGCTAATGTGTAATGGTAGAGTGATTGTGAGATTAAATGGAGGACCTACAGTTTAACGTGTGAATCCGAACCACGGTGGAGGCCTGGCATTCCCCACATTCACAAGATGTCTTGTCAGAGGTGAAGGAAGGTTTTGGCAATCAGATACATCTGTGCCGGTACCGAGGATTGAACCCCGGACCATCAGTACAGAAGTCTGACACCCTTCCCCTAGACCACCAGGTCACCTACTACAATAGAAGTGAATGAAAATGTTCAAAACAATAATTACGGTACAAATCATCATAATTATTGAAACAAACAGTTCTATATTTAATTTAGTTGTTTTCAGGTTTATTTTAGAATTGATTCAAATTTACTTTTTCCCTTAGCCGAATCTTTATTGGTTTTATTTCTTAGCTTAGTTCATTTTTTTAATTTTCACATAAATTATTTAGTTAGGTGACCTGGTGATCTAAGGGAAAGGTGTCAGACTTCTGTACTGGGGGTCCAGAGTTCAATTCTTGGTCCTGGCACAGATGTATCTGAATGACAAACCCTTCCTTCACCTCTGACAAGACTTTATTACTCACAACTTGTTAATGTGTTGAATGCCAGGCCTCCACCGTGGTTCGGATCCCACGATAATATGTAGGTCCTCCATTTCATCTCAATCACCTTACCATTACACATTACCGTAAGTACGTATAGCCCGAACGGGTAGTAAGAGACAATGCTAATAATAATAATAATAGTGCTTGCTATTACTTAATTCACAATATCTACATTTTCTATGAAAAATCTGCTACGTTATTTTGTACAGCACACTCGGTTGGCTCTATACTAAAGTTCCATTAAAACCATTAAATTATATATTTTTGTGTCAAATTTAAAATGGTATGAGCAGTGTTATAATAGCTTATAAACCCGCTTAAGTGGTAAAGTGGTTCAAGGCGTTTCTCTCGTGTTATACTGGCTTGTTGAAGATGGGAATATTTAGTCTCGAATCCCGGTCAGGTGTATTGAGGGTTTTTTCTCTCAATTATTTTCCACTTTCCTTCCACACAAATGTGGGTTGACTCCATATACAATTATTTCATACTCATCCCTGCTCTTTTAGAATAAAGATCAAATACGCGTGTAGTCTGAGTAGGTAATAAGAGGCTGTGATCAAATTAAATAGCTTTTAAAATTTCAGATGGTGGAAGTTTTATATTTTAGATATTAAATGTATAATAAACTATGTTCGTGCTTCAAGTATTGCTACCCGTCTGGCTATAGGATACAACAGGGGTGTAGAACCTTTTGGCATTGGAAGGTCACAAGTCACCTCGCGTATTCCTCATAGGGCCACATCGCACACCTCATGTACAGTACATTAATATTATAGAGCGCCAATCATAGATAAACACGTCAATATGAGCGGTTCGTCTTTTATTTTCTCGCGATACCCCATGGAGAAAGCATTGTGGTTGTCAAAAGAATCGAGCTTGAGATTTTGATGAATGTCGACGTTTCATGACCCCCTGAAATATAAAAAGTTGGTTTTCAAATGGTGTCTGTCTGTTTGTTCCTTGAGCTAAAACTGAAACTATTTTACCAATTGGGTTAAAATTTGGTATCTAGGGTTTATCATGAGGGTTTTTTGGAATTAGACGTCTAACCTTAAATTTAAGGGTAGTTTACGAAAGTTCAAAAAAGGAAAAATCTATTTATCAAAATTTGCTCTAATGACTTTGATTACATTTATATCTAGAATCTGTTTGTATTTATAAATAAAATGGAAATTCTCATTTTCTCATAACAATGACTTTGAGGGTACTTTACATGGGGAAACTTTGCATTTCTCATCATGTATCTGCAACTTTTTGAGATACGAAACAACTTATCACTGTAAAGTTGTAATACTATTACATATAAATGTCTGAACTATACGCAAATATATATATATATATATACTTTTTAATTCAGATATTTTAAAGTGAGCCTGATTCTTAGGTTCTTTGGTGGACGAACTTGTTTATTTTTTCTAAATTTTTCAGTAACGGTGATCCAAGTTTCTTATGACATAGAGTAAGTAAGAAACCGTGTATATTATTTAATTTTTAATATTTGGTGTAATATTCCTACAACGATGTAGAGATCTATTATTTCGTTTCACAAATCTTAAGCGTTTTTAGTTAATGTCTATTTTAAAATAAAAACAATATAAAGTCTTTGCGGTGCACCATACCATTTATTTTTTTAACAATATGCTTTAAACATAACGATTTTTTATTTTAAATAATTAAAGTACAAGATGAAGAATGTGTTATTTTTAAACAATTAAGATACACGAATGATTTTTAAAAAGGTGTGAAGATTCCGCACCGAACCACTCAAAATGCTCCAGGTACACCATCCATGGGCGACATTAATACGATAAGAATGAAAAAATTATAATTTGAGAGCGTTTTATAACTTTGAAATGTTTATATAATGTTAAATGGACTGTCAATTACAGTAACATAATTTCTTGGTATACTTGTTGGTAATGATGTTCAACTAATACGTTGTGTTTCATTATCTTATCTTGGTTTTAACCAAGCACGTTAAGATATCATATGTAGGCTTATAAAATCCTTCAACTAGATAAGATAGTTGTGTGAGTCATCCATTTCGATGAAATTATAATCTATGACGAACAGCTCATTCTTAGTATATTAATTTCATCTTGTTAGTTGAAAGTTGTATTCCACTCATTGCATATTTAAAAAAAGTCTAATTTCTATATTTAACGTGCCTTCGCTGGACCGAATGATTGTACCAGTAGATGACTTACAAACTAAAATTTAATACAAACACAACAGCCAGACCCCCAAACATCACTAAACCTTGTGAAACGATAAGATACAATACTGGAATATTTGAGATGGTTCAATGGGCTCTTTGAATTCGCATGTTAGTTGAATGAGCTGATGTGTGTACAGGACCATATTGGGGATGTATAATATATAGGGCATCCACGGTAGGAGAGGTGTTAACAAACAGTTAGTGGAAGGTTCTTATTATAAAAATTGGCTGAAAGTAACTAACGTCAACTTATTTGGAAATAATTATCATTTCCTAAATAATGCAAGCACAACGTCTTAATCCACTCATTCATAGATGGGAGTAAATTTGGTTGTAAAAGACTCCAAAACTTAAACTGGTTTATTCAAAACTTATAAAGTTTGAACTAAAAGTTAAATATATTTAATAAATTAAAATGTGAGAATCCCTTTTTATATTTGTGTATTTGCAACATGTTGATTAATAATCAAATAAGCATCCCCAGCTAAATTTGAAAGAACACAGATACAATTATGTAAGCACAATAAATTAAGTTGTTATTTTTCAGCTTAGCATCATGAATCATTACGAATATCTTAAATAACGAGTTGAAATAAAGACCAATAGGACTGTTGTTCTGTGTTTGGTTGTTTTGCCTTCATTAATAAGGGACTGGTAACATATAATTTGGAATTAATAAAATACTACTAGATACAAAACATTTTACAAAAGTAAATATTATCAATTCAATTCTTTGTGAGGAAACTTTAATAGGATAAATTGGGTAGTGGTTTATTAATTTACAAACTCTTCTGATTGAAATGAAACATTTTCTTTAGTCTAGTTTCAATTTTTATAATATTAAGACACCTATTGTCTAGCCGTCATTGTTAGGGTTATTTGCCCCTCAATGATCCATAGAAAGTTTCACAATATTTGATATAAAAACAGCGAGTAATACATTAATACTTTTCAAATTTTAAATAGGAATTTAAACTAAATGTGTTAATTGCATTTATGGACAAGCAGACTAAACCTGAAGCTAGTGAAAAGGTTTTTATGGATTCCCGGTTATAAGTTCATGGCATCGAATCCAGACTGGCATTTATTGATGCTGTTTTTCCCTTGACGGTTTCCCACTCTCCCTCTACACAAACAGATATATATTTCCAAAATAATTCTACTTAATTTATTCCTGCCTCACTAGTATAGTTGCATTTGGAATACCCGGTCAAGAATTATCATCTCGTCATAGCGGCCACAGCTTGCACCATAAAGTTTGGTTCTAGAGGAATTAACATATTGTCGACAAACATTTGTGAATATATTACATTTTAGTTGGTAGCAGATTCAGTTAAGACAAATTTATCTAACAAGCACATTCAGTTTGGCTACACGTATTTAAAACAATACTAGTTTTATTGATATGGTTACACAACGAAAAAAAAATAATACGATTTTGAATTTGAAATCCAAAATGGCGTTCTTGTAGATAAGTACTCAAGAGCCTTTGACATTTTTACCGTCAAAATTATTATAGTACGGATTTACAACAAGCAGGAACAGATTTTAGATGATAACATAGTTAATCTTAGGTTATGAAGTATTTACTAAAATCTTTTATTTTACTAATGATGGATAAATAATCATGTTCACTTACCCATGTTGTCACGTTAAAACAAAACAATGTATATTTCACACAAGTTATTTTACTCTCCAAATTCGAGTCGGTGACCTCTCCTTTAACAACCATTTTTTGTTGTTCAAACTTAGTTTGATATATTTTTAGTTCCGCACCAATTCCCGCACAGCACTCACGATTCACACTTAGTGTAAGTAACTATTACACTTTATTCGAGAAGACTAATGCAGCCAACACCTAGTTAGTGTGAGGATTCATTTAGATAACAACCTTTATCTTGGAGAACACAAGCATGACGTCATCAGGCGGAACGCTGTGATACCTCTCAGATAGTGAGGCGATCCTCAGGAAGTACCTGTTAGATCACAGGACAATTATTATTGAGGTGGACTCAAAAGGAACATGGATCAAGTGCAATATGTTTGCAGTTTTTAAAGAAAAATAAATGATGTAGTGCACTGCACAGACTTTCATACTCGTTTATCTAAGTTATACTTATAGATCATAATATATGTTAAACTAAATAATATACATTTTGATAAAAACATAATGGGAAACAAAACCTATACAAGAGTATATATCGCGCCACGTTTTACTATTCTTTCGGGTTATACGCCTACGTAATAATTGCTCTAATGGTTTTAGTGATTAGGAAGGTTATATTTTAGAGGAAGTGTACCCGCATTTCCGTGAAGGGTGAGTGCAAAACCATTTTGGAAAAAACTCAGTACATCCAACAGAGATTGGAACCTCAATCTCCTCGTCATCGGCAGTCTAGTCTGTTGGGAGAGTAGCGCTTTAGAGCACGTGGCCAGAAAAGCGATTACATATTAATATTTACTGTTTCAGAAACATATTATTTATTCTGTTTATTTTTGACTGCTTTTTTCCAAAGCTCTATAAAAAACATATATTTTCCATGACTTGTAAAATATTAATTGTATTAAATATTCTTTCAAATAAAATGGTTTATTTTTATATCATACAACTTTGCGTAAGTTATTTAGTATCTTAACTATTCGCGGCGATATGACTGGAATTGGAAATTTCCCAAAAATGTGTAAATTATACTCAAAGTTATTTTCTTGGGAAAATATGACGTGCCATTTTGTTACTTATGTTAATAAATACCTATATACGAATTTTAATCAAAATCGCTATAAACGATTATGAGAGAATCGGGTTTCTCCCTTTTGGCAATACCCTGAATCTTAGTGTTGTTTATATAAATCTAATAATACCTCTGGGTAACCTTAATGCAAACCCCATATACCAAATATTAGCCTGATCGGTAAAATGGTTTCAACTCTAGTCCCAGTGACATACAGACATACCGAGGGCATTGTAAGAACACTTTTTCAGGTTTAGGGGTCATGGCACGTCGACGTACACTCCGTCGGTATTGAAAGGTAGAAACTTATAATTCACTGTGCCCGCGAGGTATGCTATACCTCCACACATGACTGCAGAATAGTTGGCCTAGCTACGACCAAGGCCTAAGTTATAGAAGGCCTTAAGTCGTTAAATTATTTCTTGACTGTTGAGAAGGAGTGATGGGGGAGGGGTTATGTCTTTTAGCGATGCCCGAATGGTTTGATTTACTAAATTAATTTTACTTTATTGTTCTGATAATGATAAAATCAATAAATAATATTTACATACTAAGTTAATTAATTATATTTGCTCTCATTAAGATACGGGCTGGTATTTTTTTTAGCTATTAAAAGTTTAACAGCGTCAAACGTTATTTGGGCACTGTTGCCCACATTAATTGGTTTTACATGGTAAGTCTCCCCTTTTCCAGAATCTTCATTTCTGTTTATAGCCAATTATAAATTTATTAATTATTAATTATTATATTCCACACATGTAACGTAAATAAAAGATTAACTCTAAAAGATGTTTACTTTATTTGTAAGAAGCTGAGTTTAAAAAAAACTTCTGTAATTTAAGGGTCCCAATCCTATTTTAAAATATAATATATTATTTCCGGGTGGACAAAAAAAAATGATAAAATCTCATTCATTGGACATATTTTAGTTATAAAAGTGAATTTATTTGTTTCTTCATAGTTAGATGACTGTGTATAACTTCGTGGGAGCATAGTTCAATTCCATAATTTATTTAATGTTACCATAGCAGCTATAATATAACTATTAGTAAAACGCCTTAATAATTAACACTTCGGTTGAGAAAAGGTATGGTTTATTAAGATGTGCGTTGATTATTATAATTTTATAATAAATTTAATGTAAAATGTTAACTGTGATTATTTTTGTTAAATCTGTTTTTTACTAAATCCATTCTGGAAATCCAAATAATAAAACTGGCCATGTCGTAGGCAAGTAATAATACTATATCAGAGTGAGGAGGTTTAAATAATAACTGAAAGTAAGGATAAATATGGTTTTGTTTTACGAGCTTAAAACCACTTTAAATAATATCTTTGCTTTTTTAAGGTTTGGAATATAAATATATTCAAGTAAAAATATATTGTAGTTTTGTACTATATTTAAGAATATCTGTCTATAGCCAAGGATACCTGGAATTTCACAACCTATTGCGGTGCATTTATTTCTATTCATCAGAATGTCTCCTAAGAGAGGATTTCGCATACATACAGTCAAGATTTGTTTTTCTTTTAAAGATACGGCCGGATTTATTTATCTTAGGAACCATTTAACCAATTGCGGTGTGGTTGTTACTTTTGTACTGGATCAATATCCAAGCAGGTTTTAGCATTATTTGTGTATAATCAGGTGCTTCGGTGGGAGTCCCGGTGAAGGGTCAGTCGAATGTTTGTATACATTTATGGAACAACACAATTACTGTGGTGTAGTTTTGATTATTCCTTAGTGTATTTATACAGGCAATTTTTAGAATAATAAATATAATCGCATGGTTTGGTGTGAGCCCCGGTGAAGTGCCAGCCAGATATTTAGATATATCTATGGAACCACTTAACCGATTTAAATGTAGTTTTTTTTTAAATATTTATCCAAGAAAGATTTAGCATGATTTAATCATGTTTTGTGTTGTGAGTCGCGGTGAAGGACCAGCCGGATATTTGTCAACAACTGATTCCGTAATTAATTCTATCTTGTAGGATATCAACCGGGAAAATTATAGTATTATAGATTTAGGTTTTAGGGTTTGAGTCCCTGTTAAAGTTTTTGATAGATGTTGTGTATACTTTATCTAGAATATTTATAGCCACATAAGCGATTGCAGTGCAATTTTTTTTCAACTAGGCTTACGTAGATTTTATATCCAGGCAGGTTTTAACATTAGTTTAATCAGGTGTTTTGCTGTGAGTCCCTGGAAATACTGACAGCCCTAGCTATAATGGATTTTGTGGATCAGCCGGAAGGTGAAATTCCGTTCTTCCGTGAAGGGAATAGTACAATCCAGAGTGAACTATAGGAGAATTATTTATAAGTAACATAATCTTACCTATTTCAACCATATTTACTACTAATTACTGGGGGATAGTGATTAAAAAGATAAAAATTAAAGTCGATGTAACCACATTTGCTTGGAGGGAAGTTGGGAAACAATTTAAGAAAACGTGTCTCAATATTACCGGCCAGGACTAGAACTCTGTTTCATTCATCACCTAAAATGGACCATATAAGAGTGCTTTTTGTCCGCATGAACACCGAAGCAGTATAATATACATTATTTACCGTAGTTCCTAGAATATTTATTTTACTTTGTAATTTTGTTTAATATAAGATATTAAATATTTTATTTTGTGTTTCGAGCAGATATCACACTGGTCTTTAATCTATTATTAACTCGGGGCTTTCTTTTTTAAGTTCAGTCAATAATGTTTTTACCACACTGAGATTATAAACAACTCTCAGACCCGCCCCGGGGGCGTAGTTATCTAACGCGCTAGCTTACTGCTTAGCTCGACTGACAAGGATGTGGAGATCGAATTTCTAATATCGCTCCGGTGATCTCGGGTAGTTTTTCCTAAGTGGTTTTACACTCTCCCTCCACGCAAATGTGGGTTCCCTTCCTCTTACTTCAACCTTTCCTATTCCTAACCCATTAGAGTACTTAGTATTTAGGCGTATTACCAAAACGGGTAGTAAGACGTGGTGCTATAAAACAACAAAAAACCTACCCTAAAAAATTGCTTTATACACTCTTTCCTTGTCCTATTGATTTAAGATTGACTATATTCCATTCACGGTAGGAATTACTCTCTGAAAGGTCTTTTTTCCTACCAATATCCTACTATAGTAGATTTATGGTAGGAAAAAAGGCCTTTCAGAAGTCAATTCCTACGCTGAATGGAATATATATGAAGGCTACCTAAGAAACAGTGAAGTTTTCGTGGCACTCAAACATATTAAAAAATAGTTAGTTCTCTGTGTGCTGGCTGGCCGCGAATATCCGCGTATAGAGTAAAATAGTTAAATGGCGCTTGTCTAAAAGGAGGGTTGGAACACATTATTCACTTCATCAAGTCATGCTTTAGCAAAATACTGACAGTTTCTAATGCAGTTAACATTCATACATCTTCTAAACATTTATGTTTTGCAGTAAGCCAACAGTTATTACTCCTTCCAAGTTAATTTCAAGAACAAATAAAAGATGTATTTTGTAGGCTGCATTACTACTTATGCAGATTGACGTTCGCTTGTCTCTTGCCCACTCGGGAGAAGGGGAGGGGGGAGCTCTTCCAGCACGGCCAGCAGCGACCCTCGAACCCCGGTTGTCGAGCGTGGACTTTGTGGTGGAGTGCATCTCGGGTTTATTGTCTACGAGTCGGAACGAGTCAACTGCGGCTGGCTTGATGACTGATACAACTTCTTCTTTGCCATGTTGTAACAAGGTTACATTTTGTATGTGTGAACGGTATACTGAGGCATTAATTCACATTTTTCGTGGGGGTTGCGGTGTTACATAGAAGTTGTAAGCCATTAGCTCAGTTTGTATTATCTGCCTTCTATTTCCATCGTGTTGGACAAGCAGTTGAAGACTTCAGTAGTTTTAGGCAGTTTCTTCAAACGATCCAACGATTATGTTTTACTAATATCATAAAACTCTGACACGATATCCCGTGAGTGCTTGGGAAAATGGTATATATGATTGTATGTCATCTGAAAAGTTTTCTTATAATGTAGTCAGTGAGAAAAATATATTGGTATTCCCACTTAAAAATCCAAACCTGAAATCTTTAAAGCCTTGTAATTTTAACAACAAAAAAGTAACTGCTTCAATAACTACCATACCACAATCAACTGTAATCAACTGTAACAATTGAAACGTAACTGTGGTCTTACCTTACATAGTATTTCTTTCGTAAGAGGAGTCTGTCATCAGAATCTCCATGATTGTATGGTGCAACGCCTTCGCTGTTGAATGTTGAATTACCAGAAAACTCGTTCTTCGTAGTGCATATCAGTAGTTTTCTACCTGCTTCTAAAATCGATATAATATTTTTTATCACCACGTTTTACTATACGTCTGGGCTGTATGCTGATATCACTCTTGCAGGAATATGAAAAAGATATTTCTTGCTGTCAACAATAACAACATATTTTCTGGTGGCTAAGGGCCGCATGAGCTGAGCTCTTAGATCTGAAAACTGATAACATTAAGAAATACTTGAAAATAAATTAAAACTAAACTATTATTAAATAATATTTTATTTTGGTTTATCTCAAGACAAAGTACCAGACAAACCCCGATATTACGTTTTTTTACACTGGCAACGTAAATCTTTTTTTGAACTTTTTTTTGTTTCAATGTATTCTTTTCACGCCTTACAAATGTGAAATGAATAGGGTTTTGTGAAAGACAAAATATACCTGTGCCAATAAATAAAGGGATAATACCTGTGAGTAATTGATAATACAATCGAGTGATGTGAGAATAGCTTTGGAATTCTTACCATTTACAAATTAATACTTTATTTCAATTGACCCTAATTATTGAAACAATGTACTGACATTAAAAGCATACAACTTTTACTGGTGTTTAACAAACGAAAGTGTATTAGAAAAATTATTAGACCGGGCGGTCCCGGCACAGATTTGTGTGATTGCTAAACCCTTCCTTCACCTCTGACAAGACGTGTAATAATCACAACTTGTGAATGTGTGTAGTGCCAGGCCTCCACCATGGTTCGGATCCCTCGTTAAGCTCTAGGGCCTTCATTTAATCTTACAACCACCCTAACATAAGTACGGAAAGACGCGGTGCTAATAATAGTAATAATATAAGAAAAATTAAGACTATGTTCAGGTTTAAAAAACATATTTATCTAGAATGGATTTAATTAAATATTAAAATTAATGTATAAATTCATTGAAATAAATAATAATTATTTAAATAAATAGTATGACATGAAAATAAAATTATTTCGACAAATAATAAAATGGATTTTTATCTTTCTATAACATTATATTGAGCATTATTTATTACTATAATTTGTTTAGAAGTAAGTTTATTGTCTGAAAGAAAAATATTATCCTACATTTTTGTCTGAAATTAATTTATCTATAAATAATGCATTTAAGTTTGATATCCAGCTAATCACAGACTGCTCTATAGACAACATGACCAATGCATTTTATCTGTCTTCATTCCAAACTATTATTATTATTATTATTATTATTATTATGTGTTCGATTTTACGACAGGTTTTCTGCCTTATCTGTCAGTGCCTACAATTCACTTATTTCCTTCATGTTATCCAATATTTGAATCCTCATTCTTTCTAAACATATTTTTCTCTCAACCTTTCCTTCTATGACGTTGTCCAGAAGACAGTTCCTCTTATAGGACCCCTACACGATTAGTCAGACCGTCATAATTAATTATTATTTTATTAATACTGACAGTCTGACATCTTGTGGAGGCCCTATAAATCATTTGTCCAATCCACTCTTACTTTTACCAAAGAATCACATTCAAAATTGTTCTCTTCTCACTCTCACTTATTAGGACTTATTTATTTGTCACCCTTTGTCCACCTGATCTTTTCAAGCCTTCTCCAGCATCACATTTCAAAGCTCTCCAAGTATTTCTTTTTCATCTTGAGACGCCCCCATTTTACTGCACAGTAAAAAAGAGCAAACTTTAATAAATTAAAACTAAGGTGGGAGGGCATGTTAGAACAAAAAGGAAAGTCAATATGTAAATATAGTTTTAAAAGCAATATATACTTTATTGTTGAATATAATAGGTAAACAATCTGAAGGTAAAGTGGACCCAGACGGGGAACACTAAAAATAGCAACAATATTATATATTAACTTTAGATAAGAACTAAAATTTTACAAGAAAACAAATTAATTTAACCAAATAACTTCATTAAAATCATAACAAAATCATGTCTTAATAAAAACCATAAAAAAGGCCTAATATCTATACAGGGTTCGAAAGAAATATCTCCCCGATTTCCCGCCACTGCTGGTGGTGCGTTAGTAAAACGAGGCTTGGCATAGGTACGCCATTTTATAAAGAATAATCTGCCATTTCATTTACCATAATTGCATGGAATGGTGAACATCATGCGTTCGTTATTGAGACTTATTTTAAAAATGCTGATTCTGTCATCGCCACACAGTGATTATTTCGTACAAACTTTAGCCTAGGTTGACATGCTGCGGTACGCGATAAGAAGACAATATTGTTATGGGTGTAAAATTTTAGAGCTACAGGCTCAGCTTTGAAGAAGAAACCAACTGGTAGACCATGAAGCATTCGAATACCCGAAAACATCCAATGAGTGAGACAGGCATTTACACTATCTCCACGACGCTCAGCTCTTAAACACGCTGCTGCGTTAGGAATTTCTGATCGAAGTGTAGGGAGAATTTTACAAGCGGACTTAAATTTTCATCCATACAAAATTATGGTCGTAGAGCAGATAAATGAACGTGACTGGATTAACCTTGTCGATTTTTGCCAGGCTATTCTTGAAAAGGTTCCAGTGAACTATATTGTGCTATCAAGTGATGAAGCCCATTTTCATTTATCGGGTTATGTTAATAAGCAGAATTTTTTCATACTGGGCAGAAAATAATCCCCTACAGTTACACGAGCGTCCCCTACACTCTGAGCGTGCTACTGTTTGGTGCGGTGACCTGACGGTGTAGTGGTAAGGTGTTGGACTACTGTGTTGGGAGTCCGGGGCTCAATTTTTGACCCCGGAACCGATTTATTTGATTGCCAAGCCCTTCCTTCCCTTCTGACAAAATGTGTATTAATCACAACTTGTGAATGTGTGGAATACCCAACCTCCACCGTGGTTCGGATTCCACGTTAAACTGTAGGTCCTTCATTTCATCTCACAATCACCCTACCGTCACACATTAGCGTAAGTGCGTATAAACCGAACGGGTATTAAGACGCGGTGCTAATAATAAAAATAATAATACTGTTTGGTGCACCATTTCTGAACTTAAAATAATAGGGCCATACTTTTTTGAAGAAAAAAAGCAATCAATTACAGTAACTTCCGATCGTTATATCAACATGTTACGCGACTTCTTGAAGCCAAAACTTAACAAACTTGGAGATGGGGCTGAAAATTTGAAAATATTGGGGATGAAAAAACCATAGCTATGAACTACAGGTTGATCTCCTCCCACCAGCCTAGTGTACTGTTAGGATTCGAGCTCTACACATACCCTAACTTTAGCCAATCTGGACAAGCCTTAATATAATAGCATTGTAACGGGGGGCTTGCACGCGACCAGATAGTCCGCGTGCCATTCACACGTCACCGTCTGAGCTGCGAGTACTTTTGAGGATATTGGGGTAATATGCTGATTAAACAAGATTGAAAACACTCACGGATCACTCAAGGTTTTAATTGTTAAAAATACCACACAAAAACACACACTGAATTAACTATACAGCTAAACAATTTCACCAAATTACGTAATAAAAGTAATATTCTGTAAATTAATAAACAAACTTAAACACAACAAATATAACTACACTAAATAAAGTAAGAAGCTTGTTGGTAAAATACTAAATAGCTAGTTTAATATCTAAATATTTGTTTCTTATAATGTTAGTTCACGGTACAGTCGCCAAAGTACTCATGGCACCCTACCACTGGTCCTTGCGCAGTGCACACTATACCAGCACGCGTCACACGAACACTAAACACGCGTATCCCCATTCGGACTCACTGGTTGGAACCAAGAACTGAAAACCCTCTGGCTAGCACCAAACAAGTATATGTAGGATGGTCACAGCTAAGGGTCTGGAACTATCCATTTCTAGAATATTGGGCTAGAATAAAATGAACCCAGACTCTTCCAGACGTGTACCTTTTCCTCCCCCTGTCTCCTCTAATTCCCATCTATGTGAGACCACCGCTACATACCTGCTAAACAAAGGAGGTAGATATAAAGAACAGAGATCACAGTTAGGGCAAATAGCGGTCCCACTCTCAGACAATAATTTCGTTACAATATTTAATCAAACTTAATATAACATATGGTAAAAATTAGAGATGGGGAACTATATTCCTCTATTCCTCGATACCTAGCGATTCTTAAGGGTACCGAGAGGATCGAGAATTGAGAAAATACCTCGATTCTTGATGACTCGATTCCTTAAGATACGTGCAAATGGTCGTGAATGCTTTATTAAGAGATAAATGAATATCAAATGTTAAAAGGCCATTTGTAACGCATTCTTTCGTTAATTATTTTATATATTTGTATGGTAAAGCATATAAAAGTATTGATTAGGTTTGAAAACCTAAAAATTGATGGGTTGCTTCAATATGTAAACATATTTATCGTAGTAGCATAATGTATTCAAGAAAAAACACAAATAAAAATCCATATTAACAAATACCAACCTTGTGTTAAGAAATATACTACGATTGCTTTGCAAATTTACTGTCACAAATTAAATGATGATGATAATAATAATAATAATATAGGTAAAGTTTATTTCAGAATTTTAAAGCCAAAATTAAAATCATGACTAATTTGTAAAAGAAAAAATATTTTAAAAGTTTAATTAATATTTAATAGACTTTTACCTAAATTTTCATAAAAAAATTAAATTGGTAAAAAAAGTTTACCTATCACGGCAGCCCTGTTGGTTTCTATTAACATAAACCAATAGGTCGTTCTCACTTCATGTCAAGCCTATTCCACTAAGAATTGAGTATCGAGGAATCGAGATATAATTTAAGAATCGAAATCGAAAGTCGGAACCGAAAAACTGGTATTGTCCAATCTCTAGTAAAAATACATATCCAAATAAACTGCTTAAAAGATAATTTCGTGTTTGTATTGCTGCAATACAGCAGGCTGGTATTTTGACCATGACCTCCCCGTCACTGGTATACCGACTTCTCACACAACCCGTTTAGGTTGCATATCTCCTCGTGAGAGGCTATCAATAAATGTCTACAGTAAGTTAAGTATCTGCTGAGTAGAACTAGAATAATTCCAAGAGGTAGAACCAAACCACCATAAACCAGATCGATATAAGCTGCCTCGCCTAGTGTTTCAACCTTAAAATAAATTGTTTAACTGTGTGTGTTATCTTGGTAAGCAGGTGCCAGGTAGGTTGGTGGCTCAGACGTATGGCACTTCCGTTTGTAACTAACTACACAACGCTACTATGACTTGCAACTGTTTCTCACAACACATGATTAATGATGCGAATTAACGCACACGTATGAACCGTATCTAAATTCAAAATACTGTGGTCTTCTACTCCATTAAAATGGGAATATAAATGTGACCCTGTGTAAATTATAACACACACTTTTGCAATGTCATGCGTTAATAAATGATTATATTTAACACAAAGGGCCTCTTAACGTTTTAGTCTGAGATTTTGGTATGGGGAGGAAGATTAAAAATCAAATGAATCCACTTTGGCATGAGAAGTTGGTGAAAAAATCCTTAATTACTAAATAAATTTTGGCCTCATTACCCCCTTTCCCCACTGTGACTTTAGGGTTATAACCCAATAAATACGAGTATTTTAAAATTACTGACTTTCAAAAGTTTACTAGAATATTATTTAGTATAACTTAAATTAATCTAAACTAGATGAGTCTTACATAACATAAACTGACATAAATATGTTTTTAACGGCAAATGATTCTAAATAAACATTATCTTTTTTAAAATTCAAATAAGTAAGTGTATTTTCCATTTCACCCTAAAATGAATTAGATAAATTGGAAACAATTTTTCAAAGAAGTAAGTCATAGCTATGATTTCTCAGCACATTTTGTATTGGCAATGAATAATAATATAATTTTAAACTATTCCATAATAATCTAAGTCGTTAAATTTACTTTTAAGTTTTGAAAATAAAATGCGCGTCACATGCCAGAGGTGTATTGTTTTTACCTACCTATCTGTCTCGCCTACTAGGTCATGCTAACATTATAATAAACAGGTTCACATGTCAGGTGTGTGGTGTTTATATCATATACCTGCCTGTATTTTCTATTAAAGTGTAGAGGGGACAAGGAGGTTCAGACGTCAGGTGTGTGGTGTTTATATCATATACCTGCCTGTATTGTCTATTAAAGTGTAGAGGGGACAAGGAGGTTCACATGTCAGGTGTGTGGTGTTTATATCATATACCTGCCTGTATTGTCTATTAAAGTGTAGAGGGAACAAGGAGGTTCACATGTCAGGTGTGTGGTGTTTATATCATATTCCTGCCTGTATTGTCTATTAAAGGTTAGAGGGAACAAGGAGGTTCACATGTCAGGTGTGTGGTGTTTATATCATATACCTGCCTGTATTGTCTATTAAAGTGTTGAGGGGACAAGGAGGTTCAGACGTCAGGTGTGTGGTGTTTATATCACATACCTGCCTGTATAGTCTAATAAAGTGTAGAGGGGACAAGGAGGTTCACATGTCAGGTGTGTGGTGTTTATATCACATACCTGCCTGTATTGTCTATTAAAGTGTAGAGGGGACAAGGAGGTTCACATGTCAGGTGTGTGGTGTTTATATCACATACCTGCCTGTATATTCTATTAAAGTGTAGAGGGGACAAGGAGGTTCACACGTCAGGTGTGTGGTGTCCATACCATCCACCCTCTGTCTGATCTACTAGGATATGGAGGTGATATTCCTCTTGCACAATTCTTGCAGCTCCTCAGCCTCCTACTTCCTAGTTCCCCAGCCATCTGCTCCTAGCCATTCTTCATACCCTAGCCTATCCGTCCCGACATGGGCGTTGAAGCCACCCATGACTACGTATTTGACTACTCTCTTACTTGCTTCTGCAGGTCTTCTGCAAACTCGCCTTCTCGTTCGCTAGACAGCCCTCCAGTGAGGCATACACTTGCACTACGTCCACTATCCTATTATTCACGACACATTTTTACCTTCATAAGTCTTTCATTTGTTCCCTTCACGTCTAGCGTTGGCCCTTCCCTCTCCCCTACCCCTAATACGTTCTTTCTTCCATCCTCATTTACAATCCAATATAGCTTATATCTGTTCCTCAGATCCTTCCATTTTCCCTCACTCCTAGTTTACATCAGACTCAGTACACCAACCTTCCTTTTCTCCATTAGATCCATTAACTCCTCAAATTTTACCGTCAATGTTCTCATATTTATTGTACCAATTCGTAGTCCATTTCCTTTGCTGGACCGGTGTCCATGTTTGTCCTTTCCGAGGCTTCGTGTTCCTATTTTGAAAGCAATCTTGCACCCACTACTAGCTTGCTAGGTCTATTGTAGTTTCACCAGAGCCTCACTAGCCGTCCC
The DNA here is from genome assembly GCA_902151425.1 of Timema shepardi. Taxonomy (NCBI): domain Eukaryota; kingdom Metazoa; phylum Arthropoda; class Insecta; order Phasmatodea; family Timematidae; genus Timema; species Timema shepardi. The sequence continues at coordinate 288,989 of CABFVX010000171.1, read as the reverse complement.
TTTTCAAGGTTTCAGCACCTACCAAAGCGGTCACGGGGCAATCATAGTCCCCAAGTTACTTCTATCCCCCCACAGGCACTCCCCTACTTCGTCCAGTTACCTATCTCCTTCGACGTGGACGAGGGGTTAGAATTTTGGGCGATGTAAAATTTGGGGATATCAAATAAAATAAAAATCTTTAGGGATAATTTCAAAAATATATATTTATTTTCTCTTTTTGCCTTTCAATGAACTATTCTTAAATTAAGGGCTGGATATCTAATTCGAAAAATCCCTCGTGGAGACCTTATGAAGACCCAAGATACCAAGTTTTTAGCCCAATTAGTAAAATATTTTCGGCTCTAGCCCGAGGTATAAACAGACAGAGGCATTGCAAAAACTACTTTTTAGTTTCAAGGGATCATTAAACGTCAACATTTATCAAAATATTTAGTTCGAATTATTTGAAGATCACAATACTTTCTCTCTATGGTACCGAAGAAAGTAGAAATAGCTCTAAGTGTTTGGTTCAATTTCGTATAGGTTTCTTACATTGTATATAATACCATATATTTAGTTTTCGGAAAAACTAATAATTTTATAGTAGGTTACGGATGACTGATTTTTATAAAATGTTTTTTTTTAAAATAGAGCTAATGATTTTGTTCAAAACAAGTGGCATGATCTATTTTACAATATTATCAATATTAATAAAAATATCTAAAATAAATTAATTTAAGGGTATTTTCCTTAAGATAAATAATAATTATTATAGAAAGTTTGAAATGTTTCGAAACTGACCTTGGAGATTGAGTTAAAAATGGTTATCTGAGAATAATTTTTCATAATAGATAAAAATAAATTTTTATCTCTACAATCTACTCATGATTTTAGGGTAGTTTACAAATAACACATTATGAACATTTGAAATTTTCTAAATAATTTAAACAATTTGGCTTAACATTTTTACCTAAACAGTGTTTATTGCGATTAATACGATGCTGTGTTTATTTTAATGAGGAAGTCTTACTTAAAGGTAGTTTAATGAAAACCTTTATTTTTTTTCGAAGCTATGAGAAAGCTATGAGAAAGTTTGTACAATAGTGTCATACCATTTATTCTATATAAATATATTATTATTGACATAATATATACGTTGTCAATATAACAATAATAATAATAATAATAATTATTATTATTATTAGAACCGCGTCTTACTAGTTGACAATATAAGTTTAATATATAAATCTTTCTTATACAATTTTATAAAACTTGCTACGATTTGTGTAAATATAAGCTAAATTATAAATAATTTAATTAAATATGTTGTTAAAACTTCCATTTAATTTTTAATTATTTCCTGTTAATCAGAGTCATAGTTCATGTAGGTTGTGACGTTTTAATTTATCCGGGAATATATAATTTATTTTATCAATTTTGAAAATCTTACTTGAGCTTACTTTTGAAACATAAAATAATAAAGAATCCCCATTAATATACATTGTTGACGTAATTAAAAGATTAATTTTTGAATTAATGAATCAGAGAATACGACGAACAATTTTTCTCTATTCTCCATAGACCTGCTTGATCGTATACGCAACCAGTCAGTAAATATTTCTCAGGAATCCACGGGCCTTATCATTGTGATGTGAGCTATCAGAGAGTGATTAGATAAATATTGTGAGTTCACTTAGGTCTACGAGTTTACCTTACAGCTTAAAAGTATGTCACGAAACGTAATTAATTATTTTGGGTGCTAACTATTTTCATAGCGGAAACGGGTTGACTTGAAGGGTTGGTGTTTTAGAACCCTTTAGTAGGAGTCACCAAACACAACCACGAGCTATCAGGGTCGACCAAAATAAGTTTTATGATTAATAGAAAACTAGATAAGTCTAGAGTAATACAGATGTAATGTTTTTGACTGGGTTGAACTAAATACTACAGCCTGTCCGGGCAATATCTCTTAAATTACAATTGGGTGAATACGAGGCAAGCATAATTTAGAAGAAATGCACCCTCATTTAAGTAGAAGCGGAGTGTGAAATAATTTAATAAAATCTATCTCTAATAAATCTAACTGGGATTTTGACTCTAACTTCCAAGTCACCATAAGATCAAACTAAAGATCTTGAGGCTTAGTCCACGTTGCCACTAATGCTGGTAATGTATTTAATATTTATGTCATTGTCAAAGTCCGAAGTCTACCCAGTTCACGGCATGACTGGCCACTTCTAGCTTTGGCCACCGAAATCATCCAAAGCACAAACATTTCTTTTTCAGGAATGGTTCCGTTTATTTCCTGTCTAGTAAATTATATTGTATATTTTATATATATTTCCAAGTTTACAATTAGTTTAAGCTATGTCCCGTCTAAGGGGAGACGGGCGGTTATAAGAGGGGTTCTGGCCCACATCAGGTCCCCGCGGGACTCCCCACACGAGGGGTGACTCCTTATCTCAGCGGTTAGGTTAGTTTAGGATGGGAGTGTGTTTTATCATACTATCCAGCATTTCAGGAACTGGCCAGATTGTCGTGGTCATCTCGCGTTTAGGCTGGCCAGAATGCGAATTAATATTTTCCTCGATCAAAATGTCGTGATTTGGCTGGAACCAGCCAATGTACAAAGAGCTCAGCCAATCTGCAAAGTGGCCAGTTTCAGGTTTCAACCATAACAGATACACTGATAAAAATAAAATATGTGACTACCATAGAATTTTAACAGATTATAACCGTTTATTTCCTAGAAAATATGATTAGTTTTCTAAGGTGGAGCATAGCTAGACTACGTAGTTATTTCCTAGATACCCATACACTCAAATAATCGGTGGGTAAGCAGACTGTCTTCCTTATTATTACCTTATTTGTGTAAATAAAACGATAAAAACCAGAAAGGTAGTAAAACGTGGTACAAAAAACCAAAGGTCTAGAGTACTTTTTGTTTTCATTTTAAGTAGTTTTATCTTTCTTTTGAGTAATTTTTATGTTTTGATATTTTAATCGAAAGTGGTTAACAAGTTTAGACTCCAAAATATTTTGGAACAAAAATTTTTTTATGCTATATTTTAATTGAAAAAAATAGCAATCTATTATTTTTTTTAAGTTTTGAATATGTACCATTCAATGTGGTTTTGCTATTTTTTAAAAAATTATTTTATCTATAAAATAAATTGATTATATACATAGCTTTAGTACTTAAAAAGAGAACCTGATATCTAATATGAACCTGTTTAGACATGTATGTTACTTTGTAGTGATAGTGTTTGGGAGTAAATTTCAACAATGTCCAGAATTGTTGTTATAGCACTGACTAATATAAAATAAGGATGAGAGGGTTGTGTACTAAATTTATATCTTCAAGAACCCCCTGTAAAGGAGAGCTAAAGAGCGACCATCTTTAGGGGCATAATGCCAAGAAAACTAGCCTAAAATTGATAGTTATGGCATGACTTATTAAAGGATTCTGTGACTATTATTTGTAATGATCTTAATTTTAATATTTCATCATTTTTTCCAAATTTAAATATTAAATTTTATTATCGGTATAATTTTCTATTTATAATTATATTTGATAACTACACCCTATAATTGCTGTGTTTATTTCATGGTATTAACTTTTGCTACTGTCAGTTTCTAAAAACTGTCCATAATTATATAATCCCCCTTTGTTCGGATGGGGAAGTCCCGATAAAGGAAGGGGAGTTCTGACAAAGAACGAACATCTTCACTCGCTGTTGAAAACTTAGCTCTTGTGGATTTAGTCTGGCGGTATCCAAATATACACACGTAATACCGATATAAAATGGCGTATGTCTTATTTTAAAAAATTAATCAATTCCGAATTAGGTACAAATAAATAAATATAAAGTAAAAGGCATTTTAATGAAATAGGTAGAAATTTGTTTTCAACTGACTTTAGTGCATGTGTCGGAAAACCAACCAATAAATTAATACAAAAATCGCCGGGAAATTACAATAAATGAAGTTAGCGTTGCTAACACAAAATATTTTAGACCTTTTAGGTGGGTTTTATTTTTTTAATCGTGGGATGGAGCTATAACTAGTCGGTCATGAGGTCTCAAATCCTGGTTTGCAAAAAATCTTGTCCGGAAATGTTTTGCGTGTTATACGTAGCCCCAATGTCGCGCTTGCAAAACCTGGAATCTGGAGTGTTATAAAATACATGGCATTGTCATCCATGGTTTTACTCGACTGTTTCCTTTTGAAACAAGAGATAATAGACATTTAGTAGGTTTAAACGAAAAGGATCTTTTAGAAAGAAAAACACTTCATGGTGTGAGCCAGCAGGCGAAGATAGTGCCAAAAGCCAACATTTGAGGATAGAGGATGTAATGGGACCAACCCAATGAACCCCTATCCCACCGATCTCAGTTTTTTAGACCGGAGCCACTACTGCTCATGTTTAAAAAGTAACATCATGGTTCACCAAAGACACAGACAAATCTCTGTGACCAAGGAGTATAACAGTTCACTTCAACATTTCAGCAGATTATGTTTATTTTTATTAATTCAAGCACAAGTTTGGCTCTCAGCACTTAATTATGGAATAACTACAACAATTCACCCCATTTTTTGATAATGTTGGTTTTTGGTGTTCGTTCCTATTTAAGGGTATTTATTTTCCTACAAAATTGGAATTTTATATCTCACAAAGAAGAAATTTATTATTTCTACTACTTTCATAAAATTCAATATCCTGTACACATTTTCCAGCCCCCATATTTTGGTGTTTAAAAAATACATTTTCTTATATCTCATGAACTATGTATTTCATAAAAATATATTTTGAATAAAATTTGTATGGTTTTAATAGTTCATAGCTATACACCTTTTTAACGATAAGCTATTTCGTGTCTCAAAGAGTTTTAGAGATATGATTAAAAGTGTGGATATGCACTCGTGTAACTTATACTATAAGTAATTTTTCCAGGAAAATGATACACACAATTTTTTATTTTATTTTTGCAATTGTGATTAACGTTTATATAATTTAACTAATTTTAATAATAATCGTTAAAGCCAATTTTGAGAAAGTTTTTTTAAATATAATTACGCCCTAATTTTTTGGTTGGATGTGTAATTCCAAACCTTCCTCTGGGGAACCTTATAAAGATTCTATAAATCAATCTTTAGCGTGATCAGTAAAATGGTTTTGGCTCAAAGCCGAGTAACAGATATACAGACGGAAGAAATTGCGAAAACCATGTTTCGAATTCATGGGGTATGAAACGTTGACATCCTTAAAAATCTAGAATTATATATTTCTTGACGATCACAACTTTTCCTTCACCCTAGGGGTTGTGAGAAAGTGAAAATAATAACACGTCGCAAGGAAAAATAATATTTGCGACAATATTCCTAGGGAATAATTTAAGGTGACACGAATAACAAAAATAATCTTATCAATGGTTTTCTGACACGCTTACTGTTAAATTATATCATGGTTATTGGCTGGATCCTTATGTTTTTTGAAACAAGCAAAACACAATAATTCGCTATGTCTAGCACTATTCTTACATCAAACGAGATAACGGGGATATTGGAGCTCGATCCTGGTTGAGTATATTGAGGGGGGCTTTCCATAAACATTTTACCGCTCTCTATACACGTAAATGTGGGTACACTTCCTTTAAATTCTACCTTCCTAATCACTAAACCATTAGCGTGATTAGCGCATAGGAATATAACCCTAGTAGCTAGTAAGTAAGACATAGTGCTAAAAAAAGGCAATAATATACTAACTTTTACCAATTAACTTTGTTTTCAAAATATTCTGCATACTTTCCTCATTTAATAGAGGTTTAAGCCAATAAAATGGAAATATAATGTTAACTATTTTATTAAATAAAAGCCCATTTTGTATGACTAAAGTTAATTTCGATCTTCCAAGCTTCGCTACTCAAGTATATTTAATTATTATTTTTTGCATCGCTTCTTACTACCTCTTCAAGCTCCTACGCATATGTAGGTACTATTTACTCCAATGAATTAGAGATGAAGAAGGTTGAATTTAAATTAAGTGTACCTGTATTTGCGTGGAGTAAGATTGGGAAAACATCTTCGATAAACTGACCTTAGTACACCTTATTGGAACTTGAAACCCGATCTCCCTGTCATCGGCCATCTAGTCTAACGCGAGAATGACGCCTTAGACCATGCGGCCACCAAAGAAGATAATTCATAGTTGTACAAGCGTATGCTTTCTTTACATTACAAATCTTTTGTCTAACCCAAATAATCAATTAGAAAAATTACAGAAAATGTAACTTTAAATTAATTAAAGGTTGAAACGGATTTTTAGCTCTCGCTGAATTCATAAATTATATAAAAAAAAGTATAAAATAATAAATTTTATCAATCAACAATGTGTTTATTATCAAGTTTAAGTGATAAGCTATTTTAAAGTGGGGTAACTAAAGGTAACATGAAATCTTCGTTCACTCTGAAAGGGAGCAAGCAAGCTTCCCTTATGTGCACAAAATATTCATGAAATTTTCTCTGTTTAATGTATTATTTTACTTTTACTCAAATAAACGGGCTTTGTTTACATCATATGATGAAGAGCCACTTTGGGAAGTAAATATAAACAAGGTGTGTTCATATTAGACCAATTATTCCTCTTCGTACCATGAATCCCTATGGCAAGACATCGAAAATTTGACGTTACTCTGTTTAGTCTGCAAGCCATATGACACCGTCATATGGGACACCCACATATTATATTTAGCACCACGTCCTACTACCTGTTCAGGTTTTCCGCCTATATACTATTTACTATAATGTGTTAGGGATTATGGAGACTTAATTAAGAATATATGTACCAGAATTTGCGTGGAGAGAGAGTGGAAAACTATTTAGTAAAAATCACCCACAGTACACCCAACCGGGGTTGAACCACGTTATTACCGTTATCAACAATCTTGTATAAGGTGAGAGTGACGCCCTAGATCATACGACCACCAACGCGAGTTTCACATTGTTGTTACTCTTGACATAGCAAGGATACATTGGAAAGAAAATATGTAGCCAGATCCTCCATGCTAAACTGACGCTTTCGTAAATAAATTGTATGCGGCTTGTACAACCGCTTATGCTGGCGTGTTGCAAAGCGTACAAGATTGCATAAAGAGATCACACTGTGTTTATCTCGAGCCCTTGTTCTAAGAATAGGTGGCATTATATTATATTCGACCCAGTTCGTGAGTAGCCACGGGGATCTCCGTGCTAGATTGCATGGATGTGCGAGACAAGTATCTGTGACACATGCCTGGATGATGAAGATGCAAGACGTTGAGTGTGTAATGTACGTTTAGAGAACCTGAGGAGGGAGCTCTCTCAAGGGATGTCCGTAGAAAACCTTCCGAGAATGAGAATATACCTCAAGTTGGACGATGTTGCTTATCTGTCCTTTGAAAATACTGACAACAACATTGAAAAAAGAAGAGGAGAAGATAAAGTATGTATTGTTAGTGGGCCTGGCTTGGTAAGGACCAAAAATGCATAGCAAAACATAATAAAAGCGCTGTTGATTTATTTTGCCTCTAAATCATTAATTTAATTAATGGTTAGTCAAAATCGAAAGTGCTTTAGAAAAAATTGTTTTTGTATCTTTCAAATAGCAAAATCACTAAAAAGCATAATAAAGCGCAAGTAGTTATGCCTGAAACCGGGAACGGGTTGATGACACAAGGGAAAACATTTCTTTATGCGCATGCGCCAACCATCCCAACAATTTCAGTCACAGTGCATGCACGCCCAGTATTCCAGTATTTATTGGACACACTTTGTCAGGAAATAGAAATTGAAATGGACGCACTCTCCAACTTTTCTCAAACTGTTGTTCAGGGTCCAAGAACCACTTTCACACAACCACAGACACGTTCTCGTAAGACATTGTACCGCTACTCCAACACTGCCATCTTCCTTCCCTCTATTGCTTTGTTTTGTTGTGCTTCTTAGGTCTGCAGAAAAAGGTTTTTTTTTGGGAAAATATAATTTGAGCCAATACAAAACCGTTTAACGCAAAAAGTTTTGTTTTAAGGAAAAATGCTTTTGATTTGTTTTTCTGTGCTTTATTGGTGTGCGCCCAGCCTAAGAGAAAAGAGCAGAAGAGAGAAGTGAGAAGAGTGAAGACGGAAGAGAAAGAAGATAAGAAGAAGAGAAACATTTGTTCCTCCTATATGGGGGTTGACTTGAGCTCAGATATGTTATCAATATGTTACGTATTAATTATTTTACGAAATAACATACACACCGTTTGATAAGCAGCCTAGTTGTAGTAATATTTAAGCGTAATACATTATGGGTGTAGAAGGCCAATGAGTATTAACAATCGTAAGGAAGAAAATAGTGAACATTCTCACTGTGAATGTTGTAACTTTCACTTGCCTGGAAGTAAAGGTGTGCATCTTAATCTCAGTTGACGGTGTCACCTTTTCCCAAAATTAAGCACAAGGCCTACTGCATACACTCTACGCAACATATGAACTTGTTTATCGTACCATATCAAGACCCGTTAAGAATAGAACAGAACAACGAACACGAACATGTTCGCGACAAGTGTGGATAGTTTTCCGAACAGAACATTGTAACAAAATGTGTACTTTGTCCTATTCGACACCAATCCAGCAGTGGTCGGTTTTGCCCGTCGCATCAAAGGATGTTCGTGTTTGGTCCTGTTCTAGTCAGGACACGGCTTTATGTATCCATCCTAATTCAACGAAAGGATTTGGATGTGTAGAGTATTTATCTCTCACAGCTTAAGGTAATTTGGTGTAAACATGTTTTTAAATAAACATATACCATTTGGTAGAGATAGAAAGATGTGTATTTATAGAAGCAAATATAAACGAAACTTTGTCATTAAAACTTTTTTTAATCAACATACAAATAAATATAATACACAAATTCGAGTAGGGCCATTTGGCCTAAATACTTTATTGGCATATCTTACAAAAAGTACATATATATTACAACAGGTTCAGAATCATTGTGTTATCTTATGGTTAATATGTACAAAACACACTATTGATTCTTAAGGGTTCCGTTCAATCAAGGATCATCTCCTAAATGTTAGGGCTCGCCTTACAATCTCAAAGAAAATATGCTATAATTTAATTTAATCAATAGATAGGTCAAGTAAAAATATATAGCAAACTTTAAAAAAAGGTGTAATACAATAAATTGATCCGAAAATTGAATCCCGTTTTAAAGGATATGAGTGAGCTATCTTTTTAGTTCATAAATAAACAATAATACTTACTTTATGGCATCAGGAACTCGAAAGTATATGGCCGCATTTACAAAAAGTACGCCATATATCCCTATCTTGAACAAGTTCTATCCAATCAACTTCATTATACTCTATCTGTTTCAGGTCCAGAAATAATAATAGACACAATTAGTTCAAGTCCTTGCCGTAGCTAAAATTACTGCAATTACAACATTTATCTAAGTTAGGTAACCAGGTCTAAATTAAAAAGAACTCTAATCTTCTAGGTAGCGCCCAAGAAAGTTTTAATTAAATTTGAATTTTCTTTTCCAAAATAAAATATATTTTCCCTATTGATGATACAAATTTAAACACTAAATCTGCTTTAAATTTTGTTTTTCAATTTTACTAGTATCGTCAATATTGTACGAGTCATTATTTTAAAAGTTTCCAAATCTATTTTAACATGTGAATTTCTGTATGTACACGCTAAACTTGAGATGTTTGTTTATACTTTACTACTGTTATTGTATGAACAGATTTAGCATGGATATTGAATATGTTGTTTAATAACAACAGATCTGTGTTATAGAATCAAGCAGCTATGTAGTTTTATCATATACCGGTAATTCAAAACGTGGCTTATGTGAGCTCTGCGATTGAAGCAAGTCATAACACTCTTAATGTGTTATAATGTTCAACTAGTTAAGCTTTATTCTGTATAAATTGAAGAATGAATGCTTAAGTTATACCCGTTTAGATACTTAACAAATTACACAATTATTTATATCTATATAATAGTAATCATTCATTAGTCTATATAAGGGTGGTGCGAATCTGAGAAAACTTAGACTTGGCTTCATAATATATTCATTCCCTTTGACTTCGATTCAAAAGTGACATTCCGGATCCAACAATTACGAAGATTCTCCAAAAACTATATTTGAATTTTAAAAAAAACAGGTATGCTATTTATTTGTTATTTTATGCTGTTATTTTAATCACAAATTAGTGCTCACATAAAAAATCTAAAATAATTAAATTATATATTGTGATAATAGTTTTAAGACAAAACCTATTAATTATATTTGAAATATGGCATTTATAAATCATGTTTACTACCTAAATTTACATAGCTATGCAAAATATAATATTCTTTTTACCGAACATTAAACTTTTTTTTTAGTATTCGAACTTCGATACGGCATCGGGAATATTTCATATTATTCGATTAGACTTTGCTTCGAATTGAAAAGATAGACTTCGCACACCCCTAATCTATATAATAATAAACATTCATTATTATTCCGAAGAAAATCATATTTCTGACAAATTCCCTTTTTGAGCTGAATAAAACAAACACTTAGGAGATAATACCGAACAACGTCCATATTATTGTTTATTTCATCACTGACTTTATTATTGTTTGTTCAAAATGTATGCCCATTTGTCAATACACTTTGATTATTCAACATTTTTCAAACCACAAATTCATAATTTATCATATCGAGGTACCAACCATGGATCACAGACCACACCTCTTACCAGAATGGTGCACGAAACACAACACATAATCTATGTATATAGTGGGACAAATTTTCTATTAAAAAAACCCACTAAATTTAGTAAAACTATTAATAATAAAACACACAAAGCTCGACATCGAAATAAAATGGGACGTAATAGTAAAATGGTAACACGAACAAAAAAGTATAATTGACTCGACTTTAAAGTAAATATAACAGATTTGTTTATAGAGCATATAAAATAAATTATTTGTATTCTTCCTACTGATTGTGGAGAGAAATATGGTTTATTTGTGAAATTAAAACTTACAACTATATTTGTTACGAAACCTTTAGATTTAATAAAGCTAGTGCCACCCAAAACTTAAAATTTATCATATCCCAAAGTTAGTAGAAACAAAACTTATTCTTAAACTAGAAATTACTTAATATTTTCTTCATTTTAATTGGAGTTTCTATGAGTATTTAATTAATTATAGTTTTAAATGAACTTTTACTCCACGTTATTGGCTCATTGATGATAGCCACCCATTGTGGTATCCATCCATACACGCCAACAAAGTTTCGTAAGCAGGTTTATTCAACAATTAATTAAACAAGGGGTAGGTAGTTGTATTTATTCTACATTGATTTTTATAAACTAGGCGAAACAAAATGTCTATATGAAATTTTATTTGTCATGTATGTTCTAAATTTGAGTGAAATTAAATTTTCATGACTCGATGAAATTTAGCTCACAAATTTGTTAATTTTAATATTTTTATTTGCTCCCACACTAAGTGGCGATATAGCTTCCAAGTATTTTAGAATTATTATTTGCATTAATTCATTCAATAATAAAAATATTGGTTTAGAATATGATTATTTAGAAACAATGTTTTTCAGTTATTTTATTTTTTACAGTTTAGTTTAGGTATTACTTGGTTTATTTCAGTCTTCCGTCAGGACGTTTCAAAGACAGATCTGTATATTTGATTTAGGCCCATATTTTGAGAGCAATAATCGATTACAAATATCGGTGATAGAACACGTTCTCTTCACAATACACCACTAACAAACGAATTGTCTCCTGAACACCACTGCCACCACTACAACTTATAATTTTTGGTAGGTGTAAAAGTTAATATCAGTCTTAATCGACCCTAAACTATTTAGGCCTCCATTTCATCAACTCACAGATCCTGCTTGTACTTATAACTGACACTCAACAATGTTTGATACATCCAATATATATTGAAATGTTCTGGATCTACATCTCACGCGAACTGTAACGACTTGAACACATCGCTATTGCACCAGGTCCCATAGAAGGGGGGACAGAGAGGACTCACCCCACGAACGGGAACTGTGGGTACGGCGCAGGGAAATATCCTGGGAACGAGGGTGCTGTTGGCTGCACTGGGACGGACGTCGTCAAGTAAGTCGTCAGCAGAGTAGGGATTACCTTGGTCGAGAATAGCGTCGTGAACGCCGTCTTAGCCCCGAATGTGAGCTTGAGCACCTTGCTGCTGGTCTCCGTGACAAGAGTCTGCGTCACGATGGGCGTGGACGTCAGTATCAATTGCTGTTGCTGTTGGGGGAACAGCTGTTGCTGCTGTTGCTGTTGTGGAAACAGCTGGTTGACCTGCGGTACGGGCTGTGCAGGTAGAGTGCTCGTGCCGTACTCGTACTCCGTCTTGCTGACTGTGCCGACAGGTCTAGATAAGGTGCTGTATGTCGTGGAGTCTCCGTTGACGATTGGGAGTACGTGTGACTCATACACGGTCTCTACCCTCAGAATCGGTCTCGAGGTGGTAATCACCTGAGGGATAGCTGCTCCAGGATTCAAGTACCTCAACAACGCCAACTGTTGCTGCAACTCTGGACTGAAAGGAGTGGCCGTCGGTGACTCAGAGAAGAGCTGAGGTTTTGGTGACGTGTTCTGAGCCTTCTTGAACCTGTTGTGTTGATCTTCAGGCAACCTGGACTTGTCCACGTCTGAAAGGTCAAATTCCGAGCCAATATTAGCAAGGTCAAGGTCAGGCTGGAGTGCCCTAAGAGCGGCAGGTCGATCATCCTCATCCTGATCATTCTCGTCCCCGAACTCCAGCTCCAGATGAAGTTCTGAGCCGGCCTCTTCCAGCCTGGTGTTGAATTCGTTGAGGGTCTTGCTGGGAACGAAGTGGTAAAGCTCCATCGGAGGCAAGGTCTTGATAGCGGTCACCAGACGGGTCACATGGTACGACTGTACCAGAGTGTACCTGAACAAACAGTGGACAGTCAGTTTCATGAGTTGAAGGGTTAACTGAACAGAGACAATAAATTTACTGTCCTCTAGTAGTGCGTATGAATGGAGTAAACTATAAATGACAAGTAACATTAGCCATATCCTGGTACTGTAAGCTACAAGTGACAAGTAACACTAGCCATATCCTGGTACTGTAAGCTACAAGTGACAAGTAACACTAGCCATATCCTGATACTGTAAGCTACAAGTGACAAGTAACACTAGCCATATCCTGGTACTGTAAGCTACAAGTGACAAGTAACACTAGCCATATCCCGATACTGTACATTGATTTCTTATTAATGGATTGTTGCTGCGATGAATAGACATTAATGCACTAAAATGTATTCTAAACATTTATTGGAAATATAGTTATTAAATAAGCCCTCACTCATCTTTCAAGTTAAAAGTTTACTCGTATAAGGATCAACTTTACATATATTTATATTTCGGTGTTTAGATTTGAGTGAAAACGTATTTCCCCCCTTCACTCCACTCTATGAGAACTTATAAATGACTATCTCCCATCTCTGTATCTATTCGTTGTACCAAACCACTCAAGTATGAATTGAGATGTTATAATTTTTAACCAAAGAGAAATATTTTATTTACCAATATGTAATCGCACACAACATAGTTTACATGGTGATGCAACAAAGAATGATTGTACAGAGGAACCACTGCCCACACAAAAGTAAAATATGGGAGATCGATTTGGAAAATTTGGTTAAGTTTTAAGCTACTATTTTTGCCAAAATTGTTGACTCCTAACTCTTGAAATAAGTGTTCGTTTGTTAAAATAGGGTAAGCCGTTTTCTCGTAATTTTAACTACCAGAAGTTGGCGCATCTAATTATTTAATAAGATGTATAGCATTCAACACATTGGGAGCAAGAGCTTAACTACCAGCTACATGTTATGCAATACATATAAGATATTTAAGCAATGATGGTTGCTTCTTTAAGTGATATAAAACTACAAAAAATAGCGCCAAATCAAGTTTATTTAGAACAATGATTTGTTAATTGATAGATTCTAAGTATTTGTTTGGTAATTAGGGCCAGGGAAAACGTTGAGTAGTTAATCAAACCATTATTTGTGTATTTCATTTAAATATAGCTGATAAATTATTTCTACACATGAAAGTTGTGCTTTAAGCGCCAATACTCTCCCACTCAGATATTAAGGGCAGTCCGCGTTCTACACAAGAACACAGGCCGCTCATATTCTAAGAGAGTCTATGAGGAATGTGTGAGATTATCAGCTACTTAGTAGCTAATAGAACCACAGTCACCGCTGACTAGAAGTCGTCACTTGTGCTATCTTTTGTACTAGTCTTAAATGTACACTCGGTTTAAACTGAATGGTAGCAGTTTCACTTCGCACGTTTGTACTGTGAAGTCGCTAGTAAGATAGAGATAATTAATCCATTAAGGTAACACATAACTTTCAAAGTAAACGGAATTACATAGTTTGTGTTAAACTTATTTGTTTAAAATAGTCATTCGGTGCTGATAAGTTGCTATTCACCTTAGTGCAAATGAGCTAGTCTGATAGAGTTAATGTTCTTTGAGATTTAATAGATAAACCTTCTTCATATAATATAGGAAGACTTGTATTAATCTCATAATTATAATCTTTTATAAAAGTGGGTCAAATAACATCAGGTGAATTGATAAGTATTTATTTAATTCTATTCAGATCATTTGGATATTTTGATAGTATTAATATTATCAAATATAATATATTAGCCACTTATAGTTAGGCTGACACTAGTAGCAGTTGCCAATCTATTTTAAGATTTAGAGCGATAAGTGGCATTGAACCGTAACAAGCATTATAAGCTTTTGGTCGACCAGACAAACATAAAAATGGCTGTGGTATCCCTAAAATTTTAATCAATGGTCAACATGGCTATAATAATCCCATGGTACAATCGTTAAGTATATTTATTGCTCTATGTTCTAATATATGTACGGTCGATACCTATTTAAACTAATAAAACACAGATGAAGAAGGAACTTGTGCCGAATGAAGATTAGTATATCGGTTAATATAATTTACCCACAGTATAACCAACTGGAATTCAAACCCTGTCCTCCTTAGAGTGAAACTAATAAAATTGCCTTGAAATTTGGTCAGAGCTCTCAAGAAATATTGTATATTGAGTGTCAGAGAGTTGTTCTCAAATATCTTTGCAGTGTGGCCAACCTCGAATTTGTTGTGTTGGTTTTTACCAGTCACAAGTTCAGACAAACTCGCTGGTACAAATTGTAGCCTGTAAAGTGAGAGTGAGGGTCAACTTGCCTGGTGGTGTTACTGCCACCTCGTACGACGGGCAGTATGTGGGTTTTGAGCAGGAGCTGCGTCGTGCTGAATGACTCAGTGAGCGTCTCGAGAGGTGGCGTTTCGACGTCCCCGGCCAGGGCTATGGGAGGCAGCGTGGCGATGCTAGAGTCAAGGGGCAGAGTGCTTTCTTTGGCATAGATTGGTGCCGTGGTGCTAGCTAGGAGGTTCTCCGTCAAGGGTTCACTGCTGGTCGAGTCTGGCTCTAAAGACTTCTCAATCGTCGAAGTGACGGTGATGTAGCGCGTGTTTTTTACGGTTCCCACCTGACAAACAAACCACATGAGCTCTTAGTGCTCTTAACTGTGCCCACCTGACAAACAAACCACATGAGCTCTTAGTGCTCTTAACTGTGCCCACCTGACAAACAAACAACATGAGCTCTTAGTGCTCTTTACTGTGCCCACCTGACAAACAAACAACATGAGCTCTTAGTGCTCTTCACTGTATTCACTTGACAAATAAACACGAGCTTTTAAATACTACCAATACAATTTTAAACCATTTGTTCTTCAGCATTCTGACGTAAGTAACTAATAATATACCAATACTAGTGTGGTTACTGAATGAAGCTAAACCCTCTAAGGGCCGGGATGAGAATGTTCAATTCTGCCAGTCATGCTGACCAATAAATTAAACTCGTCATTATTAGTAGAAGGTACAACCGTATTGTCTACTGATTTCTGGGAGAGTAACTTGACACTTATTAGGGAAAGTTTAAGCGGTGCTTAGGGGGTATTAAGTGGTGAAATGGAGTCATAAGTAGAAAGCTATCGATGGAGTTTTGACACTAGGAACTGCATAATCAAAATAAGAGCATAATAAAACCTCTTTATGCTATGTTCAATAATCAGTCAATTTTGACCTAATTTTGTAAGGTTTTATCATAACTTAAGTAAATATACGTTTACTTTACTTTACTTTACAATTTTTAGTGATTTAATCCTACAGTGTTCTGAAGATTTGAATGAGGAACTGGCAAAATAAAAATTATGCACCAGCCTCGGTGGCCGCATAGTTAGTTTAACGCACTACTATCATGTTATACTAGACTACCGAAGACGAAGAGATTGGGATTAGATCCTGGTCAGGTGCACTGGGGGTGGTTTTCCTACATAGTTTTCCACCCTCCCTCCACGCAAGTATGAGTGCACTACCTATATTTTTTTAGCACCGCGTGTTACCAACCGTTTGGGCTATACGTCTATTCACTAATCATATTATTGGATTTGGGATTAGGAAAAACTAATTTACAGGAAATGCACTTTATTTCAAATGGAGGGAGAGTGTAAAACCATTTAAGAAAACCACCCTCAGTGTACCTGACCGGGATCGAACACTTATCTCCCCATCTTCGGCATACCTCTATATTGAACCATACTAATCCCTATAACATTAGAGTACTCTAGGATATCTACATAGGCGTACAGCCTGGACGGGTAGTAAATAAGAAGCGGGGCGAAAAATACTACGCAAAATGTTTGTTATACAACCTTATTTGAACTTGGGTAAGGTGTAGAGACCTCCAGGTTATTTGGTGTTTTGATAGTTTTGATAAAAAATAAAACGCTTTTTAGATAAAGAATACTAAATTTATTTAGTGTTTTTTAATATCTGGCATGATCATAACGGCATTTGAACGTCTATTCTTGAATAAATATAAAATTTCCTGTTCAAGAACCGTGATATTAATTATTGATATTCAAAACATTCCTGGATTATTATTAAGTAGAACATTAAAACAAATATTTCTTCTTAAATAAGATTAAGATTACTAAGCTTAAAATCCAATTTAGTTATAAAAACTGTAAATTACAGAACATGACACGAATTCCCTCCCCCCACACCTCAAACCCTGAGAGAGAGTTTCTGTGCCAGGAAAATTATTAATACGTATGGATTTCAAAGGCTAAAGAAATCTTTCCTCTCTACAGACACTATTAAACCGAGACTACTCAACTTCATGAATAGTTTGTTGAACATTCTACAATCCTTTTATCTTCTTATTCAATTAAATCCAGGATAAGCCTCGCTTTTTCCTTCACGCGTCATTCTAGTAACTGGTGCGTTATACTAATTAATGCAAATGTAATTAATGAAACAAGAAACTTAAGTTGTGCTAGTTTTTAGGTGATAAAATATCATTTTACTAAACAAAATATATTATATTTATTTTAGAAGTGCAAGGTTCTGTTGATTTAATTTATTTTGAGTATTTAACGTGACTTTATGAACCGACTGATTATGTCAGTACACGAAAATTTTTATGAGCGAGAGCAAAAGGGCCTACCAGTTTTGCTGGTAAGGGTATTTTCACATACCTTCCAGGGTTCTTTTACCTGCCGCAATCGACACGGGACCGATGGCTTTATTTCCCCTCCGATGTAAGTTGTGCTACTGGTTATTATCACTCACTATAGAAATCTTTTGACACTAGTTAGTTTTGAACCCACGACATTTTTGTCCTGAGGTGAGCACTGTACCCCAAGATCCCCGAGGTAGACAAACATTCGGTGGAATTTCCAATAAAAAACATACAAATATTTATTAAAACTACTCTAATATACACAAACGTTGAACTTTTGAAAGAAAAATGTTGGTAGTATAACCACTCTTTAAAACTTTCTTTTCTCTGGACCCTTCGGAGAGAGAATTATTATGATCAAAAAGTTTCCCTCAAAACTAAAAGTTTTTTTTTCTCTATGTCGTCTACCCGTATTTTTGCGTGAAGCTGAAACCATTTAACCAATCACACTAAAACTTGATATATAAGGTTTTCATACGGTTTCCCTGAGATTTTTTTTGGAATTATATATTTAACATTAAAATTAATGCTAGTTTACTGACGGGCATACAGATAAGAATTGTATTTCACAAAATCCACTCCAACGATTTTGATTCATTTTTGTGTCTAGGCACTGTATAGCATTATAAACAAAGTAGAAACTATAATTTTCCCATGAATATGAATTTGAGAATATTCCACATAAATTTCCAATACGTCTGCTGATCATATCTCCACAACTCTTTGAGATACGAATGAAATTGTTGTAAAGTTGTAGTACTATTAAAATAAAAATCCTTTAATTGAAATATATATTTATAAAATCATTACATTCTTAGCTGTAAAAAAATAATATGTTTAATATGGGTCTTCTAAATGTGAAATTGATTGCTATGTTCTTTGGTGGATTTAGATGTTCCTCTTTTATCAATATCTCTGTAACAGTATATATTATTTAATCTATGCCATTTGGTGGAATGTTTATGCAACTATGTATAGTATTTTGGTTCACAAATCTTACAGGTTTTTATTAAATGTTTCTATTTTAAGATAATAGAGAAATCTGTGAATACACCGTACCATTAGTACTTCCTAAGCCTACCTGTTGCGATTCCACAATAATATGCTATAATAATTATTAGCCTATTTTAGTTACTAATAGCTATTGACTTTTATCGCACCAGTTTACATAATGTTTTACATGTGCAGGCTATAAATGACCTGTTTAACCAAATAGATTATAAACGTATATAATGTCAGTGCTGGCTATAAACGACCTGTCCAACCAAAGGGACGAGAAAGTTATATAATGTATGTACACTGGGTTTATCCTGTAAAGTAGCAAGCTTACCTTGTATTCCACCATGATATAGCTTATTAAATAGGGCCATGGCATAATACAGCAAGGTAGGACAGTTAACTTTCAAGATAGATGAAGTGTACTGTACATATGACGATATTCATTTCTAGGTATTAACTTAAGGTCTCTATAATTATTAAAATGGGATTTTTTTAAATTAGATTTAAATTAAATAATTTAACTTTGAAAGGATATCTTACAACTTAAATAAGTATAGAGATATATGTTGTTGTTCAAATAAATATAATATAACTTATAAATAGTAATGTATTGAACATTACGTTCTGTACAAACCTACGTATTACATGTGTGGCACAATCATGCAGCGTGAATCACCCTGTACTACTATGTCTTAGGTAAAAGTAACCTTTCAGGTATTAACTCGTATACTGTGCTTGTTTGAAACAACAATCATCCTCACCATCATTTCTCGACAACAATTAAAAATTTCATAAATTTAGTTTTAATTCTCCTGTTCTTATCTATTTTTAGTGTAATTTTAATTTAAGAATGATTATTTATTTGGTTCATGCAAACTGGCTTCCAGCCCATTTTCCATATTAAATAAATGGAACCTATAGTTGGATTTTTCTGTTTAGTAATTTGATTATTACCCTACTAAACTAGATTTTTTCTTTGTGTAGTGGGTTTTCCTAATATTTATATTTATTAGCGACTTAAGGCCTACATTTTAAACCATACTAACTACACCATAACTTTAATTTATCTAATATTAAAAAAATATATTAAAGATGTAAATAATTTGTCCCAGGATAGGCAAAAGTATAGAGCTACAGAAAAACAAACGCAAGATTCATTACCTATTGATGATGAAATTTTTTAAAAAGTATGTCATATAAAATTAAACTAATAATTAATAAATAACTATAGTAACACATTAAAACGTCTTCAATTATACTTACTAATTTCAAGCATATAAAATATTTTAACATAACCATCCCATCCGTTTCAGGTCATCCAAATATTATATATATAGTTAAAATTGATGTTTTAATCTTTGAAAGTGTTTCCCCTTGCTCAGCGTCTTATACCCCGTCCAGATTATGCGCATTTAGTTGAAGTGGGTATAAATGTGCCTATATTCTCGCTAGGTAAAGTTAAAAACAATTTATTAAAAGCCACCTTCATACACTGACCTCATATTCTCCTCGTCACACAATACAAGATAAGACCCTTTTCCTGGCGTTCCCAAAGGTACAGGTAACTAATTAATGTAGCCAATGTCTGTGGTGAAAGAATGTACTATTTAATTTTAATGTTGGTGACCTAAAAGGATCTAAATAAATGTATATATTGTTTAAAAATTTACTGTTACTTATTTAAACAATATAAATAATTATATTTTCCGTTTATATTAATATATGTGGATAATTTAAATGGATTCCTCTCATAAATGATCTCACCTGGAAAGTGTAAGGGGACTTTATGGTAGCGATCTCGTAGTAGATGTCTTTGAAGTCAGCAGGAGTGGATATCTCTACCTTGATAGTCTCAGCCACCACGGGGAGTGAATCTACATCCTTATCCTGGCCTCTTTCCGGTTCTGAAGACATCAATTCCACGTCAACTGGAGACATCGGCAACCCCTGGTCATTGTCGTCCGACCTCGACCTAGCCTCTATAATGTTAGGCTGCTGGATGGATGGAGACGCTAGCGTCGCGTTGTCAAGACCGTCTTCGGGCTGCTTTCTGATGCTGATACGGGGTTTGGCCGTCGTCTTGTACTGCCAGCGCCCTGCGTTGCCTCCAGGTCGGTTCAACTTGAACTTGTAGAGGCTGGATGATGAGGAGGAAGAATCTACAGAGGACGACTGCACGCGTGGCTTATACCTGGAATCATTAATATTACAGTGGTTTAGATCTAACAATAGTCTGCACGTGTGGTTTATACCTGCAATCATTAATATTACAGTGGTTTAGATCTAACAATAGTCTGCACCTGTGGTTTATACCTGCAATCATTAATATTACAGTGGTTTAGATCTAACAATAGTTTGCACAAGTGGTTTATACCTGCAATCATTGATATTACAGTGGCTTAGATCTAACAATAGTCTGCACGCGTGGTTTATACCTGCAATCATTAATATTACAGTGGTTTAGATCTAACAATAGTCTGCACCTTTGGGTTTATGCCTGCAATCATTGATATTAAAGTGGATCTAACAATAGTCTGCACGCGTGGCTTATATCCGCAATTATGGATAGGTTGCGTACTAAGTGCTATCGTGGAGATATATGTGTGGTTTGCATATCTAATTATGAAAACATGAGCTTGCAAAGCTAACATTAATAATGTACATGGGGATTGACGTAGGTTAGTTCAAAGTGAACATTCAGATATCTTCCAACAGAACCGGTATATTCTGTTCAAAGTGAGTATTCGGGTATATTCCAGAATGAATGTTATAATTAGTTTATAGTGAGTATTCAGGTATATTCCAGAATGACTGGTATAATTAGCCCATAGTGAGTATTCAGGTATATTCCAGAATGACTGGTATAATTAGTTCATAGTGAGTATTCAGGTATATTCCAGAATGAATGTTATAATTAGTTTATAGTGAATATTCAGGTATATTCCAGAATGACTGGTATAATTAGCTCATAGTGAGTATTCAGGTATATTCCAGAATGACTGGTATAATTAGTTCATAGTGAGTATTCAGGTATATTCAAGAATGAATGTTATAATTAGTTCATAGTGATATTCGGGTATATTCCAGAATGACTGGTATAATTAGTTCATAGTGAGTATTCAGGTATATTCCAGGATAACTGGTATAATTAGCTCATAGTGAGTATTCAGGTATATTCCAGAATGACTGATATAATTAATTCATAGTGAGAATTCAGGTATATTCCAGAATGACTGGTATAATTAGTTCATAGTGAGTATTCAGGTATATTCCAGAATGACTGGTATAATTAGTTCATAGTGAGTATTCAGGTATATTCCAGAATATATTTTAAAACTGGAAATTCGTGTTTTTATTGTTATTTTTTAGCACCACGTCTTACTACCTGTTTGGGATACACGCCAAAATTAACAAGTGACCCGTAGAGACGTATTTTTGGAATCTTTTTATAATGCTAAAGAAGAATGTTTTAATTACTAAATCAAATAAGACAAATTTCTAGAATTTCAAGTTTTAGTGACTTTCAATTTCTCATGAAATTTTGTTGAAAATGGAGATCCCCTAAATTTTTTTTTTCAGGTGTATAAATCTTAAGATGCACATCTTTACTTCTTGTGATATAGCTGTGTTGATACCAATCACTTCTGTTTTGGCTTGAGCCATATTTACAAATTACAAATTATTTCATAAATAGCGGGTGAGGTCTAGAAGTCAACGAATCATTTCAACGCTTGTGTAGGTGTCCCCCTTAACAAGAGATCATTTTAGGTTGGTTTTGGAATGGTGCTAGACACAAACTAAACCATTTGATCAATTGGAGAGCCCGTTTTATTGAAAGGTAGGCGAGATTTGGTTTCGGATTTCGTAGGTACGCCCTGTGAGAGTCTTAAAGCTACAGGTCAGCGCCCAGTGCCCGAATATGACATCTGAAGGGCCCTACATACAACAACTTGTCAGCCCACCCGTCGTGACAACTAATTGGAAGCCCGACTATTGGTCCAATTTGTCAGTAGCTATCGTGATCTCAGAAAGAACGCACGCCATGCCTCCATCTCTATCCAAATAAAAAAAATGGAATCGCGTAACATCATCATCAATTCATAAAAATATTGCAAGGGAAAAAAAGAAAATGGGGGTAAAAAAAATTAGGTGTTAGAAAGAAAGAAAAACCACCAATGCAATTTTGTTAAATGAATTGGATTCAAATGATTTTCGTAATTTTTTAAGACCGAATCATGAATGTTTTCCTGAAATACTCAGTTAATGGCGATAATTCTAAATGGAACAAAATAACTCATTATGACTCTAGCCACCTAAACGCTTGCAAAGCGGTCACTGACTGGTGCCAGGTCGGTCCAACAATGCTACAGACACGACAACTTGTTGAGCGATGAGGTGGGAAAGTTGGCGATCTGGTGGTCTTTACCGACCAACCAACCGACTTGGGGAAAAAAATATGTTTTTGTTCGGATGACAAGGCTACGCACTACACAATTTATCGGCTGGTTGGCCAGTGGTCCTGACGGGTTGGTGTGTCAGTAGGGCCCTTAATACCTGACAAAGGATTAGTTAAGTTTACCATTTTTTGTTCCGTCCTTATCTTTATTTATTTAGGCTTTGATAATTTATTACAGCAACGAAATGGAAAGTTAGTTACACAAACCTAGTGTTTTCTTTGATATACGTCAAGAGCACAATATATACACCATCTTAAGGGATGACTCTAGACCACGTTCTGCGAGCTACAGGCAACATTGTTGACTGTTTTTATGTACAAACTTCCTGATTTTTTTTACTTCTATTAATTACAGGCGATCAAGTTTGTTTTATTACATTATTTTTGGAGGTACTCATATTGTATTTTAGTTCTCACACCTCATCCAAATATCCATCTGTATTATCTTTCTTTCATTAGCATTTTATTATTCTCACTTAATCGCTATTTACAAACATTATAAAAAAACACATAATTGAAGAAATTGTAATTTTTCCCAACCCCTCGGGGTTCTCAAAAACAACAATGATTACAATAATAAATTAAAAGTTTTTTCTAATTTGTATTACTCAAATAGAATAGTATTTGAAAATTATATTGTTTTATATTTATCCTACATTTAAATGTAAAAAACATTAATTATTTTTCCATAGTCAACAAATCAAAAAAGACGATGTTTATGTCATTGTGCACGTATCCACTGATACAGCTCGTTATAAAATAATTCTTACACATTACTTATTTTCGTCAGAATAACAATTGTTTTTGTTTTGAATGATATTTTTTTTTACTTTTCCACTATGTTTTAATATTTTTTATATCTTTTTTATTTTCTCTTGAATACTAATGCGCTCCCTCGGCTAACGAGCGGACTATTAATTTGATAGTAAGCAGTCTCGGTGGCTCAATCAAATCAGCCGTCTAAGCGCTAGTAGCACGTGAATAAGAAGAAGAAAGGAAAAAGAAACATTTTATATCATAAGTTATTGAAAAATGGTCCACTGAAATACCTTTATAAAAAAATATTGTAACTATTGTAAACAGCAGATAGCAAAATGTTAATACCAGGTATTTTTAACGTTGCGTAAAGAAGTTACCACGTCATACTACTCATTCGGGTTATACGCTTTAAGTACTAATTTACTCTAATGGATTAGGAATTGGGAAGGTTGAATTAGAGGAAGTGAACCCGCATTTGCATGGAGGGAGAGTGGAAAACCATTTAGGTAAAACCACCCTCAGTTCACCCAATCTAGATTCGAATCTCGATCTCCCCGTCCTCAGCAGTCGAGCTCAACACGACAAGCGCGTTAGCCAACTACGCCACTGAGGCGGGTCGTAAGGAAGTTAAGCCTGTTATTTCTTTCAAACATTCTAGCAAATTTAAATTTATTAGATTGTTGTTTATATACATAAGATCCTTATGGAAGTTAAATACACTACACACCTGCACATATTGCACAGCCGAACGATTTCTCATCGCCAGATTCATCATCTGGGATTATTAATTATAACGAACATTTTTCTTTTCATTTCACCCCTATTTAAAGTCTCAAAGTACAATTAAAATAATAGTTGGTCGTTTTTATCAGTCTCTGAGCAAGACTACTCGTCCTGATTATTCACGTATTCACACTGAGAGGGGAAATATTTAATTCAGAGGGTTTTGATTGGTGGGAGGGTTAAAAACCTACTTAGCAAAAATTATCCTATAGTACTCAGATATAATTATAGTCCAAAGCTTATCGTCCCCAACAAACCAGACTAGACACGACTGACGCTTTTTTTCACCAACTCAACAGTCCAGGTTAAAGTTCATTAACGGCAATATATTCATGTGTGAGCCTAAAATACAAATATTATAAATACAAAACTCAATTTTTAGATTTCAATAGAAATATATGTATCTACTAGCATAAAAAGGACCAGCACCGGTGGTGGCGAGATCTAAGGTGTTAGTCTCACAATAGACTGGATCTCTAGTGATGGTAAAGGGGGGTGGGGCAGGGAAGGTGTATTGCCAGTTATTGTTCCTAAACGATGTCCCAATTTCCATCAATGCAAGGGATGGGACATTTTTTCTAAATTATATTTTCTTCTCCATCCTGTGTTATTGTAAGTAATCGGATAGCCCCAATGGATAGTAAGAATGGTAAAACAAAGTAATAAAAGATGTTGAAATCAACGTATATTCACTGATAAACTTCTTAAAATGATATAGTTAGTAGCTCAATGAATCATTCAGGTCAACTTTTTAAAACTGCTTTTTATCTCTTAACATATTTAATAATAGAGAAGTATTAAAATGTGTTTGTAATTTGTTCACAAATGATTGTCAAAGGAAAATTTAGTTTGACATTTGTTTGGTAGCAATTCATATTTAATGCCGAGGTCATGATTATTTATCTTAAGTAGAATAAATATTCTATAAATAACAATTTAACATCTTAACAGTATATTTTTTGCTTAATTGTATTTTATATGCTTTGTTTGTCTAAAAAGTAAAAAAATAAACTACATTAAAAATTATTATTTTTGTTGTTTCAATTAAAAGTAAAGATAAAATAAAAATAAATAAAGCTTTATGTAGAGATTGAATTAAAAAAAAGCTATAGTTTTAAAAGGATCAACAAATCCAAGTCTTCTTTTAGCTATAGTGACCACTCACCACGATTAACAGGGAGTTTAAATGCCCTACAACACTATAAGCAGAAAATATTAAGAAATATAATTTTCTCAATTTTTCACTTGTCTATGGCAAATTCTGATCAGTGTCATAATTTTTCATTTTATGATAAAAAATAATTTTGTTACAATTTTAATTACTGTAAGAGTGTTTCTGTACAATACAGGCTACCACACTACGACGCTACGACCGGTTTGGGCTGTATTCTGACCAAGGAAAAGCCTTGCCCTTAAGGAATCGAGATCATTATATCTATCACGTGAATAAAAGGAAACAAAGTTTTTGAGCCAGGTTGAAAGATTTAGCACCCTCTGTGTGAGAACGTAATATATATTATCCTCGATGTCTGAGACAATAATAAATATTATCCTCGATGTGTGAGAACGTAATAAATATTATCCTCGATGTGTGAGACAATAATAAATATTATCCTCGATGTGTGAGACAGAAATAAATATTATCCTCGATGTGTGAGAACGTAATAAATATTATCCTTGATGTCTGAGACAATAATAAATATTATCCTCGATGTGTGAGAACGTAATAAATATTATCCTCGATGTGTGAGAACGTAATAAATATTATCCTCGATGTGTGAGAACGTAATAAATATTATCCTTGATGTGTGAGACAGAAATAAATATTATCCTCGATGTCTGAGAAAGTAATAAATATTATCCTTGATGTCTGAGACAATAATAAATATTATCCTCGATGTGTGAGACAATAATAAATATTATCCTCGATGTGTGAGACAGAAATAAATATTATCCTCGATGTGTGAGACAGAAATAAATATTATCCTCGATGTGTGAGACAGAAATAAATATTATCCTCGATGTGTGAGACAGAAATAAATATTATCCTCGATGTGTGAGACAGAAATAAATATTATCCTCGATGTGTGAGACAGAAATAAATATTATCCTCGATGTGTGAGACAGAAATAAATATTATCCTCGATGTGTGAGACAGAAATAAATATTATCCTCGATGTGTGAGACAGAAATAAATATTATCCTCGATGTGTGAGACAGAAATAAATATTATCCTCGATGTGTGAGACAGAAATAAATATTATCCTCGATGTGTGAGACAGAAATAAATATTATCCTCGATGTGTGAGACAGAAATAAATATTATCCTCGATGTGTGAGACAGAAATAAATATTATCCTCGATGTGTGAGACAGAAATAAATATTATCCTCGATGTGTGAGACAGAAATAAATATTATCCTCGATGTGTGAGACAGAAATAAATATTATCCTCGATGTGTGAGACAGAAATAAATATTATTCTCGATGTGTGAGACAGAAATAAATATTATCCTCGATGTGTGAGACAGAAATAAATATTATCCTCGATGTGTGAGACAATAATATATATTATCCTCGATGTGTGAGACAGAAATAAATATTATCCTCGATGTGTGAGACAATAATAAATATTATCCTCGACGTGTGAGACAGAAATAAATATTATCCTTGATGTGTGAGACAGAAATAAATGTTATCCACGATTTGTGAGACAATAATCAATTGTATCCACGATGTGTGAGACAGTAAAATATGTTATTCACGATTTGTGAGACTGTAATAAATACTATTTACGATGTGTGAGATTGTAACTAGTAAGAAATAGTGTCCACTTATTAGCATGTTAAGAAATGGCGAACTTTGTGTAGGATTTACCAAGTTTGTAGTCACGTGTTAGTTTAAAATATGTAGAGTGCCAAGACATGATATCCAAATGTTGTCATAAAATGGGTTGCCCTAATCTTTGTATTAAACAATGTTAGAAAACAATCTTTGTTCCAAACATTTCAACTGGTGGTTGACTCTCGTCAGAAACGGGTAGTGGGATATTTAATATTATTGATTCCACCCGCAGGTGTTTGTGTGTGAACGCACCCTCTCCTTGTGAAGGTGTCCCCTTGAGTGGTGGTGGTTGTGGTAGCGGAGGTGGTGGGACGGAACCCTCCTCGTCGGGACGACGTCTGTTGGTAGCGACGCCCACCAGAGGGGGACACTGACACCTCGCTGAACACGGACACTGTGGCCAGCTCCGGTGTGTGGTTCACTCTGCCTCCGAAACGAGCGCTCCTGGCGGCAACAAGGCACAATTTAACTGTCAGTTACCTTTGTGTATCCCCGGTAAACATGCCCTTTAAGAGCGTGTATCATATGCCAATCAACTCTGTGACACAATCGGTTAGAAATGGTAAATTTACCCGAACAATATTGCACGTGGATAATTTCTGATTAAACATTAATGGAGATAAAGAATCAATAGAAGTTCCTAATATTGTTGGAATATTAAATTATATTTGAATAAAAACCACATTGAAAAGGCTGTTTTTGACCATTTTAGAATGGCTTCACAGATAAGCATGGCACACAAATCTTCATCCTGTCTTAAAAGGGAAAAACTGTAGCTAGTATCAAGAAACTTTGTCGCTTTGTCCCTCACAGTCATCGCGGAAAATTTCAAGTATTCATTTAAATACGAATGCACTGCATACATTTCTGGATTATCTTGGTCTTTTCTTTTCACCTTTTCTCTCATACCTCGCGAGAGCCGAGAGCTGAGTTGGACCTGATATGATGAAACCTCTTAATATCACTTTCAAGTTTGATTTGTGTATTATTTTGTTAACCGCGTCTTAACACCCATTTGGGATATCTGAAGGTAATTATCGTTATTGGTAAAGGATGAGGAGGATATAATTGAGAGGAATTACACTTGCATTTGCGCAGAGCCATTTCTGAATCCAAGCTCCAACCCCTTTATACTGGCAAATCAGACCATATAATCCTAACATTTATTCCACGTGGCCACCAAAACTGATAAACTGTTTACTAGATCGATTCAAAATCAATCCGCCTAGTAAATACGTGCCAATTTAACAATGATGGGAATTTACTTCACTTGTCAAAGTGACATTACATGTTGGCTAGATAATTATTTGGATAATAAACCTTGTTTTCAATGACTTCTCAACTGTTAGAGTAGTTGCTAATCTACTATGGACTAATTTCATTATAGGCTACCTAATGAACATGAGTTAAACTTATTGAATATATATGTTAATGAAATTTATGTATTTGCTACATCAGTGTGTGGTTTAACTTCTTCAAATTTTTATCAACACCTAAACTATTACATTTCATTTAAATCAATAACGTTTTCAAAGTTATTCTTCTCGTTTTAACACACTATGGCTATCTAGTCTGTCTTTTCATTTCTTTAAAGAGTGTTGAGGAAAAACTCTGATTGAGCATGTGAATCGACGTTTCTGATTTTTTTTTAAACTATCACTGCGTCTTACTACTTATTCAGGCTGTACGCATATATGATAATTGCTCTAATGGGGTAGGAATTAGGGAGTAGGCAGATGATCCCCCTCTATTCACGTAAAAGGAGAGTAAGAAACCATTTATAAAAAATCGTCCACTGAAATGAATGACAAAGTTGTTAATTACAGTGTTATCAAACATGATCTATCCCTATATCAACATAGCATATCATGCAGTGTGAAGTTGTTCAATGTAGATTTTTTAATTATTCATTCATAAACAAATATGAAAGGTTTTCAAAGATTGTAATCACTGGTAATATATTTGATCATACTATCAAGATATAAACTGTGCATATATTGATGTATTTTGTTTAATGTCAAGTTTGTATTGGATCAAATGAGGGAGGGTTGAAACCCTTACTTTCAACAATGTGCATCAATACACTTTCAAGGGATCATTGCTGATCAGACGACGACAAGTAAATGTACAAGGCGACAATCAGGTCAGAAATAGTTGTGGTCTACTCGTATATAGTGTTCTCATGAGTGTACATCACATGCCAATCAACTCTGTGATACAGTCGGTTACAAATGGTAAATTTACACGAACATTATTGCACGTGGATCATTTCTGATGAAACATTAATGGAGAAGAGTAAATATAACTTACTATTACTGAACATTATTGAGATATTAAATGATATTTGGATTTAAAAAAACTGTATTGAAAAGGCCGTTTTTGACTATAGAATGGCTTCAGAGGTAAGCACTCTGCACAAATATTCATTCTGTCATAATAGGGACATTTTGTGATTATTAACAAGAAACTTTGTAAAGTTGTCCCCTATTGTCACCACGGAAAATTTCAAGTAATCATTAAAATACGAATGCATTGCACACATTTATGGGATATCTTGGTATTTTATTTTCTCTTTAACTCCTATACCTCGTGCGAGCCGGGAGCTGGGTTGGGCCTAATATGATAAGCGATCTTTAATAATAAATAACAAGTGTCTAATTCTTTTTAAAACTTATTTTAATCCATTTTTAAATATGTACATTAATTTTAATGAATTAATGATGAACGCATCAGTGTGAATAGTATGTGTTTAAATAGCGGTGGAGTTTTCCTTAATACATTTATTTGTGTGTATTAGACAAGTCTATATCACATTTTCCCCAAACACCGTGACAATATAAGTGTATGTAACAAGCATGTATCCTAAATGTAGCAGAAATCTCCTCCCCTCAACAGATCTATGGCCGCACGGTTCATGTGGTTGACTTGAACTGGTCTAATCCCCACAAGAAGCTGTGATGAAAGATGCCCTGTTCTCTTTTCACATAAATAACAATATGTTTCCTTTCGCAAATATTTCTCACCACCTACACTTTATAGCAAGCTATGTTAGAAATATCAATAAAATGTTATAAATTAGAACGATTCATTACTAGGATATCATCTAACATTAGGGATTATTTGTGAATGTGAAATGAGTCATTGAGAGAAATATGAGACAGATAAAAAATTAGGTAGGAGTATTTTTAGATTATTAATTTCAGAGGTACCTGACACCAGTGTGGATATTATGAATTGTAAATAAACTTGTGGTGGTCTCCGAACATTTAATATATCTTGATGTATTATCACGTATGAACTAAATCAGTCTGTGTAAGAAAGAACGAAGTTTTTTTTTTAACTTTTATAGATACTGAAAAAACTTTCTTATTGGTTTATCATTTATTTGTATTTCATAAAATATTTATTTTAGACATTATACGACTTAATGGCTTATCTTAAGGGTTTAATAATTTACATTTAATTTCTAATGCTTTTTTTCTATAAAATATTTATATTATTGTATATGTTCGAAGACAAGTGAATCTTAAAATTTACTTGTAAATCCCAACACTAGCAATATCGGATGATAAAAGTGTGAAATATCTTGTAGATTGTATACATTCCAAGCATTAACCAAGTCTCATCGGTAAGCCCTTCTTACCAACGTGTTTTGGTAAAAGTAATCGTAACTATTATTTTAACTATTAAAAGGAATTATCTTAGCTATCTACTTTCGTTTTACCACCAAGAGTTCTAATTCCAAAACGTTAGGTTAGTTTAGGCTAGGTCAGGTCAGGTTGGGTTGTTGGTTTATTGTTAGTAGCTGGAAAAAACTATAATCCCAGAATATACTCTCCTGGTTCTAAAATGTTCCTGAGCTACACTATTTTTAGTTTGGTGCAATGGATCAGGACCAATAACCTAATTTAACCTAAGCTTTTGGAATTAAAATGATTAGAGGTAAATAAAAATAGCAAATTAAAATAATACTTACGATTACTTTTACCAAGACATGTCAGTAAGTGGATAAGTGAAGTTACCGATGAGAGTTAGCAAAAGTTTAAAATGTAAACATGTCATCAGATATTTCGGAATTTTACCACATAATATTGATAATGTTAGGATTTACCTGTGAATTATAAGATTTGTAAGTCTTAGATTTTTTACAAGTAACATATATATTCTTGGTATATATATATATATATATTCTTGGTATATATACATATATATACTAAGATTAATAGTATGTAATGGTGTGGGGGAATGCTGAATTCCATCCAGAGAGGGAAAAGATAAAAAAAAAGACAACTGAGCTCCATCACGTTCATAGCTCAATATTTTGTCAACATCATCAGCAATCATCAAGGCGAGTTCCATCATGGAAATTCCATGCTTATTTAGATTGCTTAAATGTCAGGAATGGAAAACATTCAGTAACCCTCTTAATATTTATAATAAGTACATTAAAATAGTAAAATTACAGGACTACGTTAGGCTAGGTTTGGTTTAGCTGGCTAGTTTAGGTTTATCTAGGTTGGTTTGGATACAAACACAATACCATTCAAATAATTTAAATATAGATGGAACATTCGGGAACGTGAGCGTGCCTCCCATCGTTCATTATATCTCACGTGATGGAATCGAGTCATGGCCTAACAAGTAGTTAAAATTAACATTATGAGAGAACTCATCAAAGCCCTCTGCCGAGTAATTCAAGGTCAAGCCACTCGTGACGTAATTCGTATACGCCCATTAATGCGTGCACTTGGAGATAGCTTTTGTAATTTACATATTTATAATATTTCAAATGAAAAAGTATTTTTATACAACCCTTTTATTATATTTTTGGCTTTCATTAGAGGAGCTACATGCTAGTCAAGCCGACAGAAGTGGGAGTAACTAATTCGATTAATTATACTGAGTTTAAACTGTTTTAAGATTGAGGTCAGCGTATCCGGAGGGGAAGTGAAGGATCGTCACATGCTCGATAAATCTATTAGAGTTTGTTGTCATAGCAACCGATGCACGTTGCCAGATTTCTTGACAGTCACTGAGTATGCTTGCAAAGTAGTAACGTGCCAACTCCCACTATATGGCAACTACGCTCCCAAGCCTACCCACCACGCGGATCCTAAATAAGTTTAAATCGCAATATAGTGATTTACTGTACTTTTGTGCATAGCTTAGTAACCATTGATAGCATAATATACTTCACTTCTTTCATCCTTAATCTATGTAGTATCAACATATATATTTATATATACGAGTATATTATAAAAGCTATAATATAGCTTATTTAACTCCTTATTTGAAGCCTAGGTCCGCAATGAAGCTTTGCCATGGAAGTCAATTCTCTGCCACATTTTAAGGTTGGCACCATATAATATAGTATATTTTGACTTTGTTACTTTCTGCACGCACCAACTCAAATATAGTCTTGACCTGGATTCAAACAGTAGCTATCTAGTTAAGAGCATTCATCATCCATCACCGGAACCACACCCTGCGACTATTTCTCTATGCTAGTTAGTAACTCTGGTAGATTTCTCACCCGTGCTTGGAGGGAGTAGTCTTGTGTCTGGAGGAAGGAGTGGCCCTCACTCCTGAAGTCCAGGATGAGGAGGATCTACGCGTGGTGGTCGTGACTTCCTGCTCGTAGTCCTCATCAAGTTCTTGTTCCTTGTTCTCGGAACCCTTCTTGCGATTACCGAACCGGTTCAGGTTGTTCCTGGAGTAAAACTGACATTTGAACACGATACGAGAAACCACAGAATCAACCTGGTTTGACAGTTCTCAAACAACTAGTACCATTAAGGACTATTATCTTAGAGATGATATCATATGTCTTAGTTCCATTATGGACTACTACTATAGAGATGTTATTATATATCCTAGTTCCACTATGGACTAGCTTCATGTCTTGCTCACATGCTCATGAGAGCGTACCTGGGGGAAGGAGGAGGTCCAGCTGGTCTCCTAGAGGACCTCACAAGGTTTGGACCGTGCACAGAGTTGAAGAGCGCCTCCAGGGGCAGTGCAGCAGTTTCATCATGCAAAGTCCCCACGGGGGTCGGCTCTAAATGTGAAGATCGTAATTTGACCCCCAAAGAGGGGGCCACCGTCTTCAGGATGCGCAGAGAAGAAGAGGGCGTGGGCTTGGGCTTGTTGCTGAAAAGTGGGAAGAAGATAATATTTGATTTATTGGTCAATTGGTAGTTGTCATTACATTTCTCTTCAGTTTCTAAACTTTTAAATGACTTTTAATTATAACAGGCTTTATTTAAGCTGGGAATGTAGGAAGCACGAGGAAAGTTTTTTTTTGGCAGTTTTTGTATTAAAGCTTTTTGTTTTTCAAAATACATAAAATATTCCGTCAATACAAACATATAGTTCAATTTTCTTCACAAGGTGACATAAATAGTTATTTAATATCTGTCAAGGGTGTCATAGAATTTAATGACAACATTTGTATCTTCATTTATAAGGTTTTTCATCTAATGCCACTATAATCACGACAGATATTCAAAAACTGTTGATAATAATCATGTGAAGAAAATTAAGCTCGATGTTTGTACTGCAGCAATATTTGATTTATTTTGTCTAGAAAATGTTTTGCTATAAAAACTGCAAAATCATTGGCCTCTTTCAGCGTTCCCTACATCCCCATCTTTAATTGAACGATGTCAAATCTAATTTCCTAAAATAAAATTTTGGTAAATGACTAATAATGTTTGTCTATTATTAAATAAACTGTGATTTAATAGGATAAATAAGGCTACGTGCACTTTAAGAATGTTCAAACTTTCCGTTTAACACTGAGCTTGGCTAGTTTGTTGTCTGTATCCGGCTGGAGCCAACTTACTTGTAGACGTGAGAAGTGCTCTGAAGCACCTGGGCGTATTTCCCAGAGATGTACGTTCCTATGACCTTGGTCTCATGCACGGTGGTCACACCTTCTTTGATGATGGTTCCTCCCAGCTTTGTGACCAGTCCAGTTGGGTGCAAGAGGTCCCCTGCACTTGGCACTCTAGTCTTTAGGAAATCCTCTTTGGAAGAGCTGACTACGTTCACCTTGCTACGCACTTCCACCGACTGACGGTTCGCGGCCTTCAGATGGAACCTAGAGCTCGGTTTCAAGTTGAATACCTGTATAAACAGTTTTAAAAAGGTAACTCTCAGCTTCAGGTTGAGTTTTAAATTGGTAGCTCTCAGCTTAAGGTTAAATACCGGGAGAAACAGTTTTAAATTGGTGACTCCTGGTTAATTTGACTATTAAAAAATAAATAATTCACGTGTAGTTTTTTTTATAGAACACTACGTTTTGAAAATTTTAATTTGCATTGTTTTAGGAAACCAGAATCCTCGCTTGGTTTTACTCTACTGTTTCTTTGATTATTAGGTTTAACACAGGGGCTTGCTACTTGATCTAAAAGGTAGTGGTGAAAAAATTACATTGTCTTGTAGAGATGATGGAAAAACCAAAGTGAGAATACTATGTGGAAAGTCATCACAGTTCCCACGAATGGCATACGAGCCCAACCTCCCCGTCTACGATCACATTAAGTGCTACGTGACTCAATCCCGTTATACCGCAAGACCACTAATGTGAGTGATTCTGCTGTTATCTTACAGGCAATATAAGAGTGTGCGTTTGCCACCAGTTTAATATTCTTTAATGGTGTCTTAATTGTGTTTTACACTACTACTAGTGAGCTCGTTCCCCACATCATGGTATGACCAAAGAAATGACTGTATCTGGTTTAGAGCTCATGACCCTCAATATGGTTTGTGCTATAAATAATATCTAAATGATCTTGTTCGTAGACAACCAAAGTATTGGTATTAACGCTTGTTACCGATTAATAGAACACTACAATATTATAAGCAATGGTCACTTTCTCCTCACGGTAAAAGTGCAGTTTTAACCAAATGGGATTCAAGGTAAAACCTCAACGAAAGATGTTAACGTTGAGTACTCCCTTTGCAACTCTAGCACTAGAACTCTATTACCAAGTTGAGTCAAAGCAAGATGCAACGTTGATGTACCTTCACAGAGCCTGCAGATAATAGTATACTATTTATATCTGTTTGTACAATCAAAGGCATTATTTATTATTATTAATATGTGTTCTGTCTTATAATAGGCCCATTCCTTTTGTCAGTGAGCTTATACCACCAATGTTCCCTGTCCTTTGTCTTCTTCTTGTACTTCCAGAATTTTCTTCTTTCCTTCAAGTAATCTGGTATTTGAATCTTCCTTATTCCTAAGTTCCTTTTTCCCTCAACCTTTTCTTCTATGACATTGTGCAGAAGAAAGCTCCTTCTAAGGATGTGTCTGATTCAGTTTTCTTTGCACCGAAGAATCACATTCAAAATCGTTCTCTTCTCCTCCACTCTTCTTAAGACTTCTTAATTTATCTCCCTGTCTGTCAACCTGATATTCTCAAGTATTCTACAACACCACATTTCAAAGCTCTCCAAGTATTTCTTTTCTATCTTCCTAAGAGTCAAACTTTCTGCTCAATACAGTGCGATAATCCAAATGTATCATTTCACTGATTTATTCCTCATTTCCAAACTTGGCTTGTTAGTCAGCATTAACCTCTTCTTGTTGAAAGCTCCTTGGCTATAGTGATCCTCAACTGAATTTCCTTAGTGCTGTAGGCATACTTTGACAGCTAGCATCCCGGGTTCTTGAACTGCTTTTTTTACAGTTTAAGAATCTGCCAGTTACATTTACACTCTAAAATGTATTCTTTGAAAATAATTGCCCCCATAGCTCAAACTATATATATGAATCATGATTTATTATGTTTAATCCATATTTATTTTTCCTCAAATAAATTATTTCTAGATAATACACCAAATAAATGTGTATGGTAACCAATTAGCTCATCTTCATATCCACTAGTAATTACCCTAAGATAATGTCAAATTGTAATACATAGTATCTTGTTTTATCTGCCAAATATTCTC
The DNA here is from genome assembly GCA_902151425.1 of Timema shepardi. NCBI lineage: Eukaryota > Metazoa > Arthropoda > Insecta > Phasmatodea > Timematidae > Timema > Timema shepardi. The sequence continues at coordinate 252,535 of CABFVX010000171.1, read as the reverse complement.
TATTTGACAATAACGCTAATTCCTTTGGTAGCAAGTCAATATAAATACCAGCTGCTGGTTGTGGGGGTGTTCAAGTATCGACACTTACCCTGTATGTCTCGTCCACAATCTCTGAGGGCTGGCGGGAAAGAAAGTCGTACTCTGGCTCGAATATGTTGTTTCCGGAAAGTGCGGGCTCATCACTGGAGGCCTTCACCTCCACCTGACTTGAGAAGGGCTCCTCGTAGGAGGGACCAAGGATGATGTTCACCTGACTGGCCAACACCTGGGGCTCGAGGTGTGATACCACCTCCACTCTGCTGCTGGTGGCCTGGGAATGGAGTAAATGGGTAAGGTACAGAGGCTGAGGTGAGGTGGTTATGTGGCACGTATAGCTATGGCAGGGATGTACACTAAATCTCAGTTGGGAAACCTGATGATACAAGATATCTTGGCAGGTTTAGATGACGATGTAAGGAAAGTGTTAAAATATATTTGAAGTATATGGGCGTAAGTTTAGGGTCGAATGGTGAGATTACGTTTTGGCGGCCATGAATTTTCAATTTTTTCAAAGCCAGATAGTAGTTTAGATAGCTAATATAAAACAAAATGTGGTACTAATATTTTACTATATATTTTGTTATAATTTAAATTAATAACCCCCAGAACTTTGTTTTCAAGTTCATCATTCATTGTTTCGAATTATCTAGTAAGCTTTAGAGTGATAAAGTGTTCTTATTGTTTACCTGCTGCCCTCCACGCACCTCCACCTTGCTGGAGAACACCCGTGGCCCTTCCAGAACATTGACGACACTAGAGGGAGCGCGCACCTCCACCACGCTAGACAAGATGGCCACCTTAACCTCCTCGATAGACGACACCTTGTGAAGCTTCTGGTCCGTAGAGGACGCCTTCTTCTCCGAGCCTTTGCCTGTCGTCTTGCTTGGCTTGATCTCTGGCGGTGACGTCACCACTGATACTTGGCTGGTGGGACGGGTTTCTATCACTGACGACTGAGGGGGCTTCTTTTCACCCTCTGACAATAAAAATGTTAATCTATTATAGAGGGACAAGAAGGTGTAGTAGGTACTGTAGGTCTATTATTGAAACATTAGACATACAGATACACTCCATATACCATGGACATTGTCAAGCTTACTTTGCTTGTTTATACTACGATGTAGCTTATAATATAGGGCCATTCCATATTACACTGATACCTTTCAGTGTACACAGTATGTACTTTATCTTAGTTTCATTAGTGAAATAATAACTTATTAAATATAAACGATTTTAAAAACTTTGGGCTGAATATTGTTCTATAGGAATGAAGAAGTCAAAAATAATAAAAATCACTAGCTCCATTTAGTCAAATTCTAGACCATAGTTAATTAAGAATATCAGACACCTTAGCTCAGTCGGTAGCTTTTCTGTCTACTGAGATAGAGGTCCCAGGTTCGATTCACTCCATGGCCGAAACACTTATAATCGGTGAAATGTAAGTTTACTCTTTCACGGTGATGAATTAAGAGCTTGATACGGGATATTGTACCTGTCCTAGTTATAAGTTAGGTTATAGGGCAAATGAAGCTAATACAGGCCTAGCAAGCTTGTAGTGGAAAGAAAATATATGGCTTTAAAAAATAGCTGACCTAGACCATAGCTTGAAACAGTACATGATGAATATATTATTCGTATTCGGGTAGAGTTTTAAAATAGAGCTCTGATTTTTTATAGAAAGCATCATTTGAATTAGAGCTAGCATAATTATACTGATATAAACATTTATATGTTTTTTTGAATAGATAAAAAGTATAAAAGAGGTTAAAATAGCTTTAAAGTTTGAATTAAATTTTAAAACATTATTTAATGGTTATATATAAGTGTAGGGGAGACTGGAGCTAGTAATTTTTACAAGGGAAATTTAATAAATTAATATTAGTGATCAAACGGTTAGTCTTCATTTTAAGAAGAAAAATTCCCATTCTCCATTTGTCAACGAGAGTTGAACCTAAACGTGAATTACTCTGTGGCTCAAGTGGTTTTTAATTTTAACCGTAAAAAGTAAAATATATCCCCTTTATTTGTTTCGATTTATTTATATAAAAGAATAGCGTAACTTTTGTTTAAAATTGTATTCTAAAAACACATTAATTATGCCACAGTAACATGTTGATATTATATTCAATAATTCATTGAAAATAAAAAAAATAAAGCAAACGAAATGACGGCATTTGTTCTTACAAAGTAGACAAACATATTTTTAAAACTAGATTTTAAAATGAAAAGTGGAAAATATTATATCATTAGATGCATGACACAACATTACTTTTAAATAATATACTTCTTTATTTCTATATACTCGTATAGCTATCATTATAGGAATTCCCTTAAACTATTTATATAAATATCCCTGTAACGTGATACAGTTTTATTAATTAGGCTATTTTTAAAGCGGTCAATAAACTGTTATATTTAGTTAGTCGGTAGCCTGGTGGTCTAAAGGTAAGGTGTCAGACTTCTGTACTGGGGGTCCGGGGTTCAATCCCAGGTCCTGGTACAGATTTATTTGATTGCCAAACCCTTCCTTCATCTCTGAAAATACGTGTATTAACCACAACTTATGAATGTGTGGAATGCCAGGCCTCCACCGTGGTTCGGATCTCACGTTAAACTGTAGGTCCTCCATTTCATCTCACAATCAGCCAACCATTACACATTAGTGTAAGTGCGTACAACCCGAACGGGTAGTAAGACGCGGTGATGATAATAATCATAATTATTTATTTTGTTAACATATACTATTACTATTTCTTCTTTAAGAGGAATAAGTTCATGCCATATTGGTTCATTTTCCTAGGCTGGACCAAGGAAATAAACTAGCCGTCGAAAAACTTGTCATGACTCTATTTTGACCGACACATCAAAAAAAGAATGTTTAGTTTTTAAGAAAAGAATAAAACCGAGGATTCCCACAAGTGTTAAATTCTATTCAATATAAAAAACACGCATATTGCCAAGACATATTATCCAGTATGTGTGTTAATTTTAAATAATGTTTTGTCTGATTTCTCATTAATAGTTTTGTGTTATCCTTGATCCTAAACTATAAGCAATAGTCTACAGTGATAATGAGTGGCCCACTAATCACTAATCATTCATCAATATTACATAGAATGGAACATGAATTAATGTGTGCTACAAGAAAAAGAATCTTACATTTAAGATAATCTCATGTGAATCTTGTGAACTGATTCTTACGATAATAATATAAAGACATGTTTTCAAGAGTCAAGATTGGAATATTGTGGATTTAATAAAATTCCTTTCAGAAATTTCACGACTGATAAAATCTTTTGCTTCTACTAAAAAAATGTTCTAATGAGAAAATCTAGCTATAACAATATTTAATTTAATTTTGAAAGGAAATAAAGATTTGTTAACTCCTGTTTAGTATTGATATTTAAATAAAATATAGAAATATGACATTGCCATAAAAATTAAGAGACTATGATTGTGGTGTTGACCTGTTATCCGAATCTTCGAAAATAGAATTTAAGCTATATGACATTAATAATAGAAAAATAGACTATATTTACTACCGTAAAGAGAGAAAGACAATGATACATGCTACTTCCTTAGTGACTGGTAGAAACAATATTTAGTTTATTTCATCAATAATAGTTAGTTATTGTATATTCTAAAGAATATATATTTTTCCATCCAAGAGCTATGAAAAACATTGACATACTCTGTGACTTTTATAAAACCAGTAATGTTGTTGCAACTGTAGTAGGAATAAAGGTTAACTGCTCTATAAATATTCACCATTAGGGTAATGTCATGAATAAGCTAACTACACAGGTAAAAGAGTAACATCAATATGCCTAAGTACAGATATAAGGTAATGCAACAGCAGTCAAAGGTTTTACTAAAACCCAATTGATAAAATTTAGTAAAAAAAATGAAAATAAGGCTTAAGAAATGACCTTACTTTGCCTTTTGAAACATATCAATTATAGGAGTAACTATGCCCTTTTTGAAAGGGCATGATTAGTAAAATTCAATTATCTAAGACTAAAGGCGCTTTATGTATTTTGTGTGGACCTCAAGCGATTAAAACTAACTAAAAAAAACCCAGAGATATAACACGAATACTCACGGGTCTTCGATTCTTATTAACACCGCGTCTTACTACCTGTTCGGGTTATACGCACTAACGCTAATGTGTAATGTTAGGGTGATTGTGAGATGAAAAGGAGGACTTACAGTTTAACGTGGAATCCGAACCACGGTGGAGGTCTGGCATTCCCCACATTCATAAGTTGTGATTTATACACATCTTGTCAGAGGTGAAGGAAGGGTTTGGTAATCAGATAAATCTCTGCCGGGACCGAGGATTGAACCTCAGACCCCCAGTACAGAAGTTTGACACCTTACCCCTAGACCACCAAGTCACCCTGTTCTTCAAGTTTAGTCAATAGAAGCTACTTTTGTACTAGTATTCTATCTGAAACAAGAAGCATAGCTTCCGTCTAGTTTTACCAAAAGGTCAACAGGTTTATACACACACTAAAAATATAAATCTCTATTTGGATGAATAGGCACTCACAGTAAAAGCAACGTTAAAAATTATAGTTTTACTTTTGTCAGGAGACAATTAACATTTCCAACAAAATTACGAAAACAAGCTTTAGGTAGGGTGCTAGTGAGTGCGAGTTTAATGTATTAATTTTGCAGTTTTTATAACATAAATATTTTTTGGCCAAAATAAATCAAATATTTCTTCCGTAGAAACGTAAAGTTTAACTTTATGCACATGCTAATATCAACAGTTATTGAATATCTATCATGAGAAAAGCGGCGTTTTATGAGACTTTTTTTAAATAAATAAAAAATATAACAATATTCCAGGACACCCTTGATAGATATTCATGAACAGCTGTTAAGATTTGCATGTGCAGAAAACTAAACTATGATATATGTTTTTATAGAAGAAATATTTTATTTATTTTGGCTAAAAATGGTTTATACTATAAAAACTTCAAAAATACTGCCCTAAATTCACGCTCACTATATCCCACCTTAAGGTGGTGTTGTTAGGAACGCGAAAAAGGTCAGTGTTTTGAATATTTATATCAAAACATTTTCCTGGTCAAAATAAATAGATTATAGCTTCAGTACAGACCTGGATTTTAATCTACTCCCCATGGGGACCTCAAAAAATCCTAAATATCTGTGAAGGTGTCCTAGATTTAATGACAACTTTTTATCTTATTTTAAAGAATTGGTCATCCAATACCGCTATGCTCATGACAGATACTCAACAACTGTTAATATCACCATGTGAGGAAAATTAAATTCTATATTTTTACTGAACTAATATTTTACTAATTTTAGCCAAAACAAAGTGTTAATCTAAAAACTGTAAAAAAAACCTGGCCATTCCTCACGTCCCTTAAATATCCACCTTAATAAGGTCCATTTAGATTTATTAAAAATGTAGTTTCACATCATCACTATAATGAAACACATAACCTATGTATATATTGTTTGCTATCATTTTGAGGTAACTGTCTTCAATAAATTACAGAGTTAACGTTCAGTCTAAATGAGTAAATAACTGCTAAACATTCAGAATTGATACGTTTATTTATTTAACTACAACTTATATGATAAGGCTATACAGTTTAAGAAATAAAAATATTTATTAAGTTATCTAAACTACACTTAATTATTTACTCACTTAATTACTCTATGGCATTAGGCACTCGAAAGTTAATTGCCACGCTTACAAAAATACGTCATCTATCCCTATCTTGAGTTTGTTCTATCCATTAAATTAATTTTTAGTTTATCTCTTTAAAGTCCATTCTAATGTTATCCTCCCATCTTCATCTGTCTTCCCAATTTTATCTTCCCATTAGCTTTGCAGATCACTACCCCAAACAAGGTTCTAGATCATGGGTTTCCAACTTGTAAGGGCTCGAGGGCCACAGTGAAAAACTTAGGCATGATTGCGGGCCGCACTTTAATAATAGGCCAATTTTCATATAATTCTGCAAATATAACAGAGGTACCAGTATGAAATAATATGCATAGTCTAATTGAAACAACGGTTTAATCATTTTAATTGTTTAAAACACTATTTTACAATTGCATAAAAGAGTAAAATTAAATTAAACAAGAACTATTATACCAAAAACAATGGAATTTCAAAGAAGAGCAACGATATCAGTTTATTTGACTTAATATTTGACAAATGGAAAAAACAACGAATCCAAAGTCAAAATGAAATTAATAATGTACTGTGGTCGATCAGCTGCATCTACCAATGAACGAATGTCCCCCTCCAGCTCTGTTGTTGCTAATCTCAAAAGATGCAGCAAGGAAGAATCTGCAAGTCAACTCCTGTAGTGATTTTTAATGAATTTCATAGAAGAAAAAAACAATTTCACAAATGTACGTTCTCCCAAACATTGAAGTCATTTTTAGTCCAAATTGTCTTAAGTTTGGGTATTTTTCGTTGGATATCAGTTTAAAAAATATGATCCCTTTTCTTGTATGGTCTGTAGGAACGTATCGGCTGGTAGATCGCACATCCCAAGCTGTAGGTGTGGTTCTTGTTCCTCGATTGTAGCATCAAGAGGATTCATGTAAAGCTGTTCACCCCTTTTCGGTGTTTCAGTATCCTTGAATCGTGTGTTGAGTTCTTCAATGATCTCTTGAATGTGTGAACTGAGATCTGAAACATATATCGTTTCCTGATCTTTCTCCCCTGCTAATTATAGACAGCAAGGGAAATGTGTCAATTCATTGTTTTCCGAAGAACGTTTGAAAATGTTTAACTTGTTTCGAAATCCATTTACAATTCTCACCATATATGATACGACCTGGTTTCTTCCTTGAAGACTCAGGTTTAAGGTGTTAAGGTGAGTTGTCATTTCTTTAGGAAAGCTAACTGCTTTATAAATTCTGGGCTTTGAATTTCTTCTTCTAGTTCTGTGGTATCAGATGAGACAAACTTATTAAGGAATTAAGGGATTTTCTTGCGAATAGCAAAGAGCCGTTCAAGACATTTTCCTGTAATCAGCCACCTTACATAGTTGTACAGCAGCAAGTCTCCATATTCTGCCTCAATTTACAGCAAAAACTGCTTTAGTTGTCTATGCAAAAGGGCTTGATTTCCACCTCTTAACATATTAATAATTTTAACCACAAATTTAAAAACTAGTTTTCTTCATTGATTTCGCCCTGGTGAATAAGACAATGGATCATAGGACACCTTACGCCATTTTATTTCAGCAATGCCCTCAGACCTGTCTTCCCCCCTGTCATTTCTGTAACAATGGTTGAAGATTTACTGAAATCTCCAACTCTGACGACAATTTTTTTTAAAACATCATAAATGTTCCTCCCTTTTGTTATTCCTTGAAGAGAACAGACATCAAATAGCTCATCTTTACTGCTGAAGTCTTTGAAGGTGGTGCATACAAATAATAATAGCTGACTAACATCTGACTGGTCAGTGCTTTCATCAAGGCGTAGCCAGAAATGTATGCTTTTTTAACCAATCTAATAAGAGATTTTTCTACTTGTTCTCCCATATCAATGACCCTTCTCTTACTCGTCTCACTTTTTAACCAAACTGCCGTCAGTGAAGGGTTTTTTCGCCCTTGCAAGTTCAAGCGACACTGCGTAGGAGGTGTACAGATAAGCTGACTGATTTTGTAAGACTTTACTAAACATACCTGTTTGCTGCTTTAATTTATTTTTGAAGTCTGCAACCAGTTCGTGTTGAGCTTCTTTCTTATATGTAGCATACCTGTTCTCATGCATTGTTGAGTAGTGTCATTTAACATTGTACTCTTTTGGTACAGACACAATTTGCATGCATACCAAACACTAAAGCTTCCCACTGTTGTTAGTAATTAAATAGTCACTATCCCAGCTTTCCTTTCAAATTCTGTTTTCATTTTCAATTTTGCGTTTATTTGAGTTGCCGCCCATTTTTATTCACTTAAAGGACGCAAGAAATGGTACACTTTACACTAAACACAAAACAAAGCCTTCAAAATGGACAGTAACTTGTGAAACTTCACTACACGTCAAGCAAGCACGACTGAACCTTAGTGGATACGGGAGGAGTAGCCAGCAAGTCTTACCGGGCGAGTCTATTGTTACGGGAGTGAAGGGAGGGGCCCAATTCTTTATAAACTTCATTTGCTAATTTCTGCCGTATGAATATTAATACATTTTTTGAACGAGATGTGAAATATTTTTCGTAACTTTTATTGAGATTAAAAAAAATAATCTTAAAATTATTTCGCGGGCCGCAAAAAGTGTTCTCACGGGCTGCATGTGGCCTGCGGGCTGCCAGTTGGAAGCCCCTGTTCTAGATCTCTCATTCGCTCTGCATGTCCTGTCCACTGTAATCTATGAGACTTTATTATCCTGATAATGTTTTGTTATTAATAGAGGGTATGTAACTAATCATTATGTAGCCTCCTCCACTCCTAAGTAGCCTCATCTCTTTATGGACCAAATACCTTCCTAAGCACCCTGTTTTCGAACATTCTAAATTTGTTTCGTCATGTAAGGTAATAGACCTCGTTTCACACCCACAGAGAACAACCAGTAAAATTGTTTTGTCTATTCTGAGTTTTACATTATTTGAAAGCCGGCGAGATGTCAACAACTGACTGACCTGTTAATAGCATGCATTTCTCGGCTGTATTATTATTTTATTTGCACTCTAATTACTCTCGAAATATTTTTTCACCCCATTTGAATACATATTTCGTATCATTAATATTAATTAGGTTAATTTATAGATAATAATTTACATAGTTTTCTTCAATGACACAAGTAAATGATTTCCTCTTTACAGGATGAAGAATTATGAAATAATATTCTTCTTCACATAATATTTTCGCTTAAATATTATATGTTGAATAAGTTGTTTTGAAAGTCACAGGCCACTACTCGTAGTACAAGTTCTACATGGAAGTTTACCCGCCTTGGTGGCGTAGTGGCTAACGCACTAGTTTCGTGTTGAGCTAGACTGCCAAGGATGGGGAGATTGATGCTCAAATATCAGTCGGGGTAACTGAGGGTGTTTTTTCTAAATGGTTTCACTCTTTCCCAATGCAAATGCATGTTAACTTGCTGTAACTTAAACCTTCCCAATTCTTAACCCGATAGCGTAATTAGTACTTAAGCGTGTAACCCGAACTGGTAGTAAGACACGGTGCTAAATTAATTACATGCAATTTGTATTTTTCCTTAAATATTACTACATAATTAGAATACTTAACAGTTATATCTGTAAGATCGTCAGTTCTATTTCCCTTGAACCAAAATACACCTCTTGTTGTTACATCCTGCTGAAACAGTGCACACCACATACCTGGTGGTGCGCTCTGAGGTGAGAACACCATGACAGTGTTGCCGATAGTCGTGGTGAAGTCGAGGAATCCGTAAACCGTTTGCGTGAGAAGTTCTACAGCTTCGTTCTGGTGTTGCATAGCAGCAGCAGCTTGCATAGCAGCAGCATCTGGGTTGACGTAAACTGGACCTCCTGACGGCGTGTATTCTGCACCATAGCTCGTGAACACTGTGAAATAGAGAAACTGTTGTTAGCACAAGGGTATTTCATGAATGTTAGCACAGGGTTACTTCACAACTGTTAGCACAAGGGTATTTCATGAGTGTTAGCACAGGGTTACTTCACAACTGTTAGCATAGGGATACTTTACAGCTATAGGTTCCTTCGAAAAACCTAACCAAATTCGCTCTAGGATTAAAATATCACCTAGATTTAAAATAACCCGTCAAATAGATTAGAATAAATCACCAGCAGGAGCACTAGTAGTGGAGTACGCTGCACATGATAATATACGGGTATAATCTAGAAATATAACATTTTTGTGATTAGCTTATGACGATCTATACTGTATATATTAGATTATTATTCTATTGCTAGTCCGGTTCAGTTCAAATCAGTGTGAAAAGTTTTGTTTATAATGTATAGATATTCTCGTTAACGGTGTTTTTTGTGATCTATTGTATAATTTTTGACTCATTTCAAAAAAGAATACAGTTAATACTGTATTTAAAAGTAATGTATTCGAATACATTAGTCACTGAAAGTAAAAATACCCACACGGATAAGTTTATAGTCAGAAAAAAAACTTTATAGACACGGGACGAAACTGCTGCAAAGACGTCAACGACAGTAGCTGGTAGGCCTCCCCCTAAACCATAAACTACTGGAGGACAAGAACATAGCGTTTATAAAACAAATGTCCAGTCTCACTGGCTGAAATCTTACCCATGGTTGGAATGTGGAAAATAGAAAGACGCAGTTTTCTGTAGGATTTTTGAATCAGCACAAAAAATGTATATTAATTTTCATCTGAATTTGAATTGGCTTTCATTAAATCAGGTTTCCAAAACCGGAAAAAAAACGCTTGCAAAATTCAAAAACATTAAAGCTTAAAGTGCTACCGAGAATGTGTCTTAACGTTGGGGTTCATTAACGCTTCTGTGGAAATATATAGTTGTATAAACGTACTATAACGTATATACCTATATCTTTTCTAAGGATATAATAGGCAATCAAACATTGGCCTTGTTGAACAACATTATTTTTAATAATTATATATTGATAATTTTTGAAAGGTTGTTTTTATATAGGTTATAGAATTTTTTTAAATTATTTAAAAAACTTGAAGTTAAACATTAAAGTAACGTGAAATACATTTGGGATGAAAGACTAAATATACATTTATTTAAGATGAACTATTCATAATAATTGTATTAATAGATTTTATTGCTGGTTTTACACTTATTTATTTAATAAGTGTAGCATTCAAAGGAAGGTGACCTAGTGGTCTAGGGGTAAGGTGTCAGACTTCTGTGCTGGGGTTTTGGGCCTCAATCCTCGGTCTCGGCACAGATTTATTTGATTGCCAAACCCTTACTTCACCTCTGATAAGACTTATATTAATCACAACTTGTGAATGTTTGTAATGCCAGCCCTCCACCGTGGTTTGGATCCCACGTTAAACTGTTGGTCCTCCATTTAATCTCACAATCACCCTACCATTACAGATTAGCGTAAGTGTGAATAACCCGAACGGGTAGTAAGATGCAGTGCTAATAATAATATAATTAATAATAATACACATTCAAAGGAATTTAATACAAGCATTGTTAGGTACAGTACGTGGAATAAACGCCAAGCCCATTTTGTTGTTTTACTAACCGTTCGGGTTATACCTTTATGTACTGATTCAACCAATAGTTTTAAGGATGAGGAAGGATACATTTATAACAAGTGTACCCAAATTTTCGTGGAGGAAGAGTGGAACACCGTTTTGGCAAAACCACCCTCAGGACACACGGCCGAGATTTAACCTTGATATCCCCATCCTCGGCCATTTAGTCTACTGCGAGAGTAACGCCTTTGTACATGCGGAGTGGAGGTACTCTGCCTCTAAATATATAGTCCTTATCTTTACTGTAACTATACTGATATCCCAGACAGTAAGACTTGGCGTGGGAAATATTTCAAATTATGTAAAATAGTTTGAAGATGTTATTTTATTACTCGTAAATAAATTGTTTTCATCCGCAGTGAGCGGTGGAAGGTGTTATATTGACGAGACAAAAACCTGTCTCTGGAAGATTGTTCAAACTTTCTCTTTGCTCCTTCAAGTCCCTTAAACACTTTCTCGAATGTTTCATTCAGGTTTGATCACGTTGCATCCCAGCTATGAAGGAGCTTTATGACTCTTGAGAAGATCCTAAAAGGAAAATATGGCTATAAATTTAACCGGACACTTCCGTGTGACCTTGGGACAAGCCGCGAGGACGTTGGAATGTTTGTCACGTCCTGTGTGAGGTAAGCCCGCCAGAACATCTCGAGGAAACTATTTATTTAGTATTATTCATACAATAGTTCTGCTTGGTTGGACGTTTCTAAAAGCTTTAAGAGGGCTGGAAAAGATATATAAGCTAACTGTAATCAGATTATCTTGGACGAAACCTTTTAGAAGCTGTAGGAGATACACTTAGAGTAAACAACAATCCATCGCTAATGTCACAGTCACCATACTAATGCTGCTGCTAACAAAATAAAACCCACTTCAGTGGCTGAATAGTGTAAGGCGTCCCTCTCGTATTAGATTGACCTGTGTATGATGGGGAGATGAGCGTTCAAATCCTGGTCTGGTCTACTGAGGGTTGTTTTTTCCAAATTGTCCCCCACTCTCCTTCCACGCAAATCCAGGGTATATTGGCTCTAAAATGGTTTATTTATCATCCATACTCCATTAGAAAAATATCATATATGCGTATAACCTGAACAATAGTAGTAAGACGCGATAAAAAAATTGGAACAGTAAGACCAAAGAGAGAGCCTGAATAGCACGTGATTTAGCTTATGAATACATGAAAATATTGTATGCAGCTTTTTAAACTGTATGATAAAAGTTATTTCTGTGGCGAAGCGACTATATTTTTACAAACTTATGAACATTTTAGATTTAAAACTAAGTATATATCTTTGATTTATAAGAACTATTAATCATCACAGCTGTGTGGTAATTGACCTTAGCTGGAATAACTACTGATTTTGACCAAATTCTTCAGAAAGAATATATTCTTTCCTAGGTTGTCAATATTAGTTATCACGTCGAGTTTAAATGTGGTTTATTATATTCTCTAAATTGAAAAATGACACCTGAACACGTTAATCGAACCCGGAATCTTTGTCTTAGTACGCCAATGCTCTAACCACTGAGCTATTCAGGAATCTTCCCATGTCCAAGGAAATTCTTCACTCATATCAAATATAGCTTAGCTATTTAATCCGTAGTTTTTTATTATTTAATTAATATTGGGAGTAACTATCGTTCAGTTAAGAATCAAATGAATAGTAACACATGACGTACAAGCTAGATTAATTATAAATAATGCCTCACACTCAGTCAACAATTCATCAACTCCTGCCTGTCTAATAGAAAGCCACAACTTGATTCTTTATTAGGGATCTCCCGGGAATAGACTTGCAGTGTTGTTTTTTTATTTTATAGAAACAGTTTTTTGGCCAAAATGAATAAAGTAGTTCCCCAATAAAAAATATTAACGTTTAGTTTGATTCACACGGTGTTATCAACAGTTGTTGAATAGCTGTCAAGGTTGTCCCGTAATTTAATGACAACGTTCACTCTTCATTTAAATATTTCTTATTAAATGGTTGCATGCACATGACAGATATTTAACAACTGCTAATATCAACGTGTGAAAAAAATGATGTTATATGTTTTACTCAATAAATATTTTATTTATTTTGGCAAAAAAATATGAGAGGGGAAGAACAAGTGATTCGGGATTCCTTATATTTGCGGTCCTATAACTAATCACCCCATTTTATTTACATTTATATAACATAGTGACAAATATGTTATTTTATCTATTATCTGAATTTAAATATATTGAAAATTGTGATTCAGAAATAGATGTTGAACATAGCATAATTTATCATGCGTGATAAAACCAATAGCTTCACCTGGGACTATTAATTCTTTCCATGTTATGGTTTTATAAAGATGTTTGTCGGCTTTGCTAGCATATATATCTCAAATAATCTAGAAGAAACTTCTTGCCCTGGAATACACAAGTACTGGTGGGCACACAGGAAAAGACGATAGTCTCATATTGTATAGTTTTCCATGGATGAAATGTCAATGCTAGAATCTCGGCTGTATGTTCTGGGTATAATTTATCTTTCTCCTTTCAGAAAAACGCGAGTACCATCTCTCTAAATTCACCTTCCTGATCCCTTCCTTATGAGTATGAATAGCGGGGTATTCTGGATGATTAGTAAGACTCGGGGAAAGCAACATCATTAGAATAGACTAGGAGATTTTCTTTAGTGAGACGGCTCTGTATCCATTTTGTGATCTAGTTTCATTCCACTACAAAAGTTGGTCTAGTATTCGTGTATAAATGTAGATTTTATATACTAAAACATGATTGATAGATGATATTGAAGCAAACTTGTAAAAGGAAACGTTATGATCTTAAGGCAAGCTATACGTTATCAGCAATTCCTTGTACCAGAGCCGCAACAAGTTTTTGATGATGGGGTAGATAGTACCGCATCTTCGTGCGTCCGTAATATGTACCCACGGGTTAACATGTTACTTGAGTTAATATTCTAACCACACAAAACAAACATGGCTTAGGAGGGGAAAGAATGAAGGTTGGGAGCTCATATATTTGACCAATTATTATTTTACTAACAATTTCAATTAAATGTGGATGAAAAACTTTAACCTAAGGGTACATTCTTAGGATCAAGCAATTACCACACATGTGACAAGTCAAATAAATTAAAAAACCCTCAATCTTCTTGTTTGTTGTTGTTAACTACGTGGGTGAAAGGTTAAAACATTAAAAAACACTAAATATTCTTAAAAGGTGTTAACTACGTGTGGGACAGTTCAAACCCACAGTGTTCTTACGGTATAAAACTACGTGCAAGACAGTCCAAACCCGCAGTGTTCTTACGGTATAAAACTACGCGCAAGACAGTCCAAACACGAAGTGTTCTTACGGTATAAAACTACGCGCAAGACAGTCCAAACACGAAGTGTTTTTACGGTATAAAACTACGTGCAAGACAGTCCAAACACGAAGTGTTCTTACGGTATAAAACTACGCGCAAGACAGTCCAAACACAAAGTGTTTTTACGGTATAAAACTATGTGCAAGACAGTCCAAACCCGCAGTGTTCTTACGGTATAAAACTACGTGCAAGACAGTCCAAACCCGCAGTGTTCTTACGGTATAAAACTACGTGCAAGACAGTCCAAACCTACAGTGTTCTTACGGTATAAAACTACGCGCAAGATCAGTCCAAACACGAAGTGTTCTTACGGTATAAAACTACGCGCAAGACAGTCCAAACCCGAAGTGTTCTTACGGTATAAAACTACGTGCAAGACAGTCCAAGCCCGCAGTGTTCTTACGGTATAAAACTACGCGCAAGACAGTCCAAACCCGAAGTGTTTTTATGGTATAAAACTACGTTCAAGACAGTCCAAAACCACAGTGTTCTTACGGTATAGAACTACGTGCGAGACAGTCCAAACCAACAATGTTCTTGCGGTATAAAACTACGTGCAAGACAGTCCAAAACCACAGTGTTCTTACGGTATAAATCTACGTATGGCTCAGTTCAAAAACCACAGTGTTCTTACGGTATAAAACTACGTGCAAGACAGTCCAAAATCAACAATGTTCTCACGATATAAAACTACGTGTGGGACAGTTCAAACCCACAATGCTCTAAAAAGTTAGAAACTAGAGAGGAGATCAATAAAATTAATGAACGAACATGTGACTATTAATTCAGTGACACACCAGCTTATAAACGGTACTTAATCAGTATTTAACCGACAAATCTACTGGGCTACTAGGTGAGGAACTTTAGGGAGACCAATTAACGTTATGATGCGTTGCATCATCCTCTCTGACAGGCATGACTCAAGATCATCAACAAAACTCCAGGCACACGTTGGGCTGACAGCACTTGGGAGCACCCCTCCCCACCTCCCCCACACACAAACACACACAAGTCACTTTGACTCACTTGCACCTCTCATTATCTCATAATATTTCCATATTAACACAAGAATTATTTAGCTCAAACCAATAACAGTTTCAATATTTAAAACTCTTCTATTATCTTAAGTTGGTAAACATCTATTTCCAGTTCATGTCAGTGGTGGCGTGGTCGAACGTGTCACTCTCATTAAATGGAATTTTCGGTGATTGAGATATCATCGCTCAAATCCCGGTTGGGTGTATTGAGGGTGTTTTCCTAAAAGGTTTCTAGATCTTCCTACATGGAAATGCTAGTAAACTTCCTCTAAAATTATACCTTACTTCCCTACAGGATTAACGTAATTAATATATGCCTATAACCTGAACATGTATTATGACACGGTTAAAAAGAAGAAGAAAATCCTCAAATATATAACAGGATTTTCCAACCACTTTCGCTGCGCCTAGAAAGTTGAAACTTGTACACTGACTCAACTTTGGTGACAAAACCAACTATTACAATTTGTCTTACGTTGGTCTGGCTCTGTTCAGAGGATGAGTGTAGTGGATATATGACCGTAGATTATGTGTATCAAAAGTAGGGGGTAGGCCACTGTAAGAAGTTGTTAAATGTTGAAAAAGAATCTGTGAAAAAGGGAAACATTAATAGTTTTAGGAATAAGAGAGCATTAGTGACGTGGTGTATGGATGTTGTTGAAGCTATGAGAGGATGCAAGTACAGGTAGGCAGGGCCACATGATTCATTAGGCTGACTAGGCACAGTGCCTAAGACCTACGAACCTTTTAAGGCCTATAATATTTAACTTGAAAAAATACGTAGATACAAAAATCCCATATAAAAAACAGCACATTTTAATTTAAAATATCTATTTATATTTCAACAATAATTTTGTTCGTCTTTTTTCTCAACAGCCTCACTGATAAAATCACAGACAAAGCATTGTAAGTCAAGTAGATACTTTCAGTTTAATGTTTAAATGTTCAACTTTGCGACATTTTGTGTGTACAAATTCGAAAATTATGTCGTCGACTGTCGATTGTCAACTGTCCCATTACATTATTTTCAATTGAAAGTAGTTAAAGATACAATTGTTGCTACCCCATTATGGATCAGAGATTTTTTTAAATCAATAATGCCATCTTTTAAAATCCTTGTTCACCTTCAGTACTTGTTTATAAAATTGAGAAATATATTTTGAATGTTATATCTACATTTATAAAATTGAGAAATATATTTTGAATGTTATATCTACATTTATAAAATTGAGAAATATATTTTGAATGTTATATCTACATTTGTAAAGCTTGCTATTTGCTTACCATCGATTTGGGGATGAATAATATCTACTACAGTTATTTTGTCCTCATACATTCTTGAAAATAATAAAAGCTCTTTAATGAATCCATCTTCTAGATCTAATGGATACGTATCCATTAGTTACTTTGCTTTCTGAATGCATTGAAAATGTCGCGAACCATTGGCGGACCAAGGATTTTGTGTTAGCAGAGTTTCAGAAGTGTTCACAGTGCAATCAACCTTTACGAGTATTTTCAAGATTCATACGTGCCTACGATGAGATTAGCATAAAAATAAGTAAAAATATCGAACACACAGGCCTTCAGAAATAAAAGTGCCTATGGCCTATGAAGGTCTTAAAACCGCCTTGATGATATGGAAGTGTGGATAAATTTAGTGAGGATGGGTTAAGTACGAAGTTGTTTTTTGAGCTACATTCACAGTTCCTTGCCTACCTCGTATGGAAAAGGCGTAGTTAGGTGTATATATATGTATTTATCTATGTATATGTGTGTATGTATGTATGTATGAATGTATGTATGTATGTGTGTATGTATGTGTGTGTATGTATATATGTATTTATCTATGTATGTATGTATGTATATATTTATTTATGTAGTATGTATATATGTATGTGTGTATGTATATATATATGAATGTATGTGTGTATGTATGTAGATATGTTTGTGTATGTATGTATGTATGAATGTATGTGTGTATGTATGTATGTATATATGTATGTAAGTATGTATGTATGTATGTGTGTATGTATATATGTATTTATGTATGTATGTATGTATGTATGTGTATATGTATGTATGTATGTGTGTGTGTATGTATGTATGTATGTATGTATGTATGTATGTATGTATGTATGTATGTGTGTATGTATGTATGTATGTATGTGTGTATGTATGTATGTGTGTGTATGTATGTATATATGTATTTATCTATGTATGTGTGTATGTATATATGTATGAATGTATGTGTATGTATGTATATATGTATTTATGGTGTATGTATATATGAATGTGTGTATGTATATATATGAATGTATGTGTGTATTTATGTAGATATGTGTGTGTATGTATGTATGAATGTATGTGTGTATGCATGTGTGTATGTATGTATGTATATATGTATGTAAGTATGTATGTATGTATGTATATATGTATTTATGTATGTATGTGTATATGTATGTATGTATGTGTGTGTGTATGTATGTATGTATGTATGTGTGTATGTATATATATATATGTAAGTATGTGTGTATGTATGTATGTATGTATGTAGTTGTGTGTATGTATATATGTATGTATGTATGTGTGTGTATGTATGTATATATGTATGTATGTATGTATGTATATATGTATGTGTGTATGTATATATATATGAATGTATGTGTGTATGTATGTAGATATGTGTGTATGTATGTATGTATGAATGTATGTGTGTATGCATGTGTGTATGTATGTATGTATGT
>CABFVX010000171.1:145430-232800 GCA_902151425.1 Timema shepardi | reverse complement strand
TCTTTCTGCGTTTCCGCCTTCACTCCTGCTCTGGCCTCAGTCGTGTTAACGCCTCTAGTTTTGAGGTCATAGAGTTTTACTCTTTCCGATGCTAGTAGGTCGATAGGTGGCGCGCCCGCTAAAACCAGTACGGCTGCTTCAGAGACCGTGCGGTAGGCACAGGTTACCCTCAGGGCCCCTCGCCGTTGTACTGCCGCTATCTTACGCCGGTAGGTTTTTTGTTTCATGATATCTGCCCATATTTCCGCTCCATAGAGCAGGATTGAGTGGAGTACTTCCAAAAGAACTCTTCTCTTTTTAGTTCGTGGACCCATTGTGTTGGCCATGATTCTCGATAGGCTGGATACCATCTTACTGGCTTTTATGCATGTCCTTTCTAGGTGTTCGCGAAAGGACAGCTTTGTATGTATGTATGTATGTATGTATGTATGTATGTATGTATGTGTGTGTATGTATGTGTTTGTATGTATGTATGTGTGTATGTATGTATGTATGTATGTATGTATGTATGTATGTATGTGTGTATGTATGTATGTGTGTATGTATGTATGTATGTATGTATGTATGTATGTATGTATGTGTGTATGTATGTATGTGTGTATGTATGTGTATATGTATGTATGTATGTATGTATGTATGTATGTATGTATGTGTGTGTGTGTATGTATGTATGTGTGTGTATGTATGTATGTATGTATGTATGTATGTATGTATGTATGTATGTATGAATGTATGTATGTATGTATGTATGTATGTGTGTATGTATGTATGTATGTATGTATGTATGTATGTATGTATGTCAGTTCAATTTGTGGCTTAGAATCTTACAGTTAGATTCTCTTGGTATTCATGTTCATGTACTTACATTTTCTTAACTACCTAGAGAAAAAAATAATTTTAAAAATATGTCAAGAAAATCTTTGATATGTTTTTAAGTCTAATTAAAAAATAAAAATAATTTTATTCTACTATAAAGATCTAAATTTTGAATCAAACATAAGTCTTTTGAAATATTGTAATTCATAAATCTATATTTACTACATGCGTCAATTCAATATTACGTTTATAAATATTGATAAAGTGGCTTATGTCCTCTATCATACATTATTGATTTTTTTTTTAAATTGATGTTACAATCGTGAGATAGATATTATGAACAAATGAGTAATGCTCAATTTAAAAAATATATTCTGTTTAAACCATCATTGTTGCGATTAGAATATAAGACATTTTCTTTCCCCTATTGTTAATAATAGAATTTTAGTTTTAGAAATGAACTCAATTTTTACATTTATTTATTTGAAAGTCTTCATAACTGCACAGTACTTTTGTTTTAAGTTCATGGGTTTGTGGAAATCTACCATTTTGTTTGATCATTAAAACCCTCCTAATTACTTTTTTGTTAAAATATAAGTTATAAAAACAATTTTAATAAGTATTTAAATCAAAATATAATTTATTTTTGGCACCGTAGCTTACTACCCTTCCGATATTCCTGAATATTATAACACTAATGGGTTGGGAGTAAAAATGGTGGAATTTAAATTAAATGTTCCTTAATGTGTGTGAAAAATATTCTCTCAGTACGCTTGATAGGGATTTGAACCACAGCACTACCACCACCACCAAACCAGGATAGACGAGCTTTATGTTTATTCTACAGGCACACTGATCAGGATAAGGCTCTGATACAAGCTAATTTATAGTATAATTATATATATAACATCTTGAATACATTTATATGTTTTTAAAAAGATAAATGTTACTTTCCAAACTACCACTGTGCCCAAATGAATACTTAATGTAGAGGGTGGATATAAAACAATATAGTTCTTGCCATAATAAGCCACAAGTCTAAAATAAGGGACCTAACTTTTCAAGTATATTATTACAGTTTACTGGATACTTTCCAAATTATTACTTAATGCATTTAAAATCGTAAAAGTAAATTTAAAAAATCAAAACAAAATGTATTTTGTCTAAACTTGATACTTTAAATGTTTTCCCTTTATATGTAGCTACGTTGTTGTTTTTTTGTCTCAGTAAGTCTTTAGTTTATATTTTTAAATATATCAATTTCACAAAAACGATATTTTCCTTTTATTTTAACCCATTTTAATACATACCATACAATAATAAATTATACTGTCGTAATTGGTTCCACATTTTACAGTCGCTGAACCTCTTGTTATTTTGTGAGGGGAAAAATAATGGTACTGATTAATTTCACAAGATGTTTTTATGTCAAGTAATTTGTTGTAATAGCTTGTTCTATATCTTACCAAATTTGTAACAATGGATTTGGTGGTCACATGCAACACTCAAGTGTACCAATATACATAATTGAAAGCCTAATATGCCTGTGATTTATTTAAGGTCACGTGCTTATTGAGGGTACATGAAACCTTAGTGATCTCGAGTGAGTAAAAAGACGCACGATTTTCCTAATTATAATGCTTGAAAAATGAAATGCTGCAATAATACAATACACTAATTATGATATCAACAATGAACCCTGCCCTACAAGATACTCATACAACAAATAATATGTTACTTCATCGAGATGACGCTGTTCATCAAGGTCAGCTGTTGTCCTTTTTATAAGAATAGAATATGACCTTGAATAAAATAAGGTACAGTAAACCTGTCATCTTTAAAGTATATAATTATGGCTCCGTTACGTTCCATTTTGAATATGGCTATTCAAATCCTAGGTATTACAATGACGCAAACAGATATGAACGTATATGTTCCGATATGGTCCATACGTGATATTATTTTCGCATTGTCCAGTGCAGCGTACAGATGAGAACCAAATAATGCGGTTACAAGGAGTAGAGTGCTACGTCACGACTGGACGCACAATAGGTCGAGTTCTGTTCGTGAGGGGGCATTACCTACTACGTCATCATTCGGAAATCTTCGGCAACAAGCTGGAAGAATATAATATTGGAGTTTAGGGGCGGAGATAATTCATCTTGTTGGAAAGTAAAAAAATATATATTCTTATTAGGGAATGTAATTTTGTGAGTAGCAATAATTATAGCTGCATTTATGTACGTATCTATGATTTATCATTTTTTAACAAGCAAATAATATTATTGCTAGTTAGCAGTATTCCGAGAAATAAACGATTTATGGGTGATAGAACATATAATTAATAAATAAGTTATTTTAAACCCAGAAATGCATTCTTGATGTATTTGTATGTCGATATCAATATCAATAAAATGCTACCAAAAATGTTCCATTGTTATTAAATAAGTATTGTTTTGAGCTTATACGACCTCACTTACCTCGGTAAAGTTCAAAATGAGCTTTCATTTGAAAATTAAAATGTTACATGCTTTCAATATGTGATTTTAAAGTAGTTAATTTTCTACTCCATTTTTTATAACCAGCCTAACAGTTTTAAGCCTATAAAGTTTCATCACTACATTTAAATGTGAAGGCAAATAAATGATACACATAAAACTTTTACTTATGGGAAAAGCTTACTACCCAATGAGCCCTTGCTTTGCTAAAATTATTACGAAATATTTCAAGAGATTACTGGCAACCAATTTTTTCTAAGCCTAAATATGTAGTCCTATTTTACGTTGTAATTAATAATATAATAATCATTTACAAAATAAAAGGGGCAAAACTATGTGATTAATTTTCTCTAACCTATTAATTCTATATGATTATATTTTATAAATTAATAATACTTAACGCCACGTCTTACTACCCACTCGGGTTATACGTTTAAGTACTAATTATGCTAATAGGTTAGGAATTGGGAAGGTAGAATATAGATGAAGTGAACCCACATTTTCATGAAGTGAGAGTGGAAAACTATTTATGAAAAAGCATTCCCAGTTCATCCAAGCGAGATTCGAACCTCGATCTCTCCGTCCTCAGCAGTCTAGCGCAACACAAAACTAGTTGGATTCTTAGATATTGATATGTATATGAAAAGGAATATACACACAGCTAAGAATATGCCTTAGTTTTTTTTTTAGAAATATTTATTTTTCCATCCAAACCACTACTGAGATTGAGAAATACAAGTTTCAAAAAATAACGATAAAGAATATTTGAACCATAAATATTTTCCAGATTTTTAAAATATATTCTTAATATATCTAACTTCTGGGGCTGTGTATGTAGTTTTTGTGGAGTATATCACTTCACTTAATAGATTCTTCTAATCTATTATAATATTTTTAGATATATGTCAATAAAAAGGATCAGGATATTTGTGGGGTTGATATCAATGTCTGGTTTAAGTATACTTTCAAATAAATTAATCTTATATGTTGTAATTCTACATATTTTATTTTGTATATGAGGAGCATGTAAATATCATTACGAATATTTTAATAACATTAACTTTATGTAGATATTGTTTATTTAAAATTAATACTATTAATTTGCTCATGGAGAATAATAAAAATATAATGTATATATAAATACTTAATGTTGAGGACTCTATCAAAACGCGTTTAAAGAAAATAACAAAATTAGGAAGCGACAGTGTTATTACTAAACCTAACTAAAGATAAAGCAATTATCATATTTCAAAATTAGGAAGCGACAGTGTTATTACTAAACCTAACTAAAGATAAAGCAATTATCATATTTAATCATATTCATAATTGGACCCATATTTAAAATATATATATATATAATATATATATATATATATATTATTATTGGAAAATACACCTTCAAGTATCTTCAAAAGTCATCCAGGGTCTAATATTTTACCTGATAAGGACCTCCCGACTCCCTTTCAGTTAAGCTCCACCCCACTCCCATTTTTAAAGTTCTTCCGGAGCGCCCAAACACACCTAAGCTAAACGCTACTTAACTTACTGATATACTTCCTTTCACCATTTGCTGCCTTTAAATGGCTGCAATATTGTTCAAACACACCCGAGAAAACTATTATGAATGCTAACAGAATATTTACAAAAAAACACCACAATTTAAAATCGTTAAAGAATTGTTTACAACTACTTTCACCGACGATATAAAAAGTATATATATTGGTTCTCAAAATGTCTATGACTTTAATCAATTACGAGTTCAATGAAATATTAATACAAAATTCTAAAGTTCAACTAATCTTTTAAAAATGATTCCATTTAAAAGTGTCAGATACCTGGAAATATTGAGGGATAGCGGTTTCCATCTTTTGTAGTACCTAGAATCATTTTTAAGAGATTAGTTGAACATTCGAATTTTGCAATAATATTTAATTGAACTCGTAATCTATTAAAGCCCTAGACATTTTGAGAACCGATGTATATGGTTTAGTAATAATGAATAGCTAATCTTTGATCCATCAAGACCACTTAAATATAATTTATTTTATTTTTTATTAACTATTAATCTTAGGATCTATGGTTTTTATTATTTATTGTAATAACAGCCTTGAATGTAGACGAGTACCCATAAGTAGGATTTTGGTGGAGTTGGAAAATATTACCATTATATTTACCAAAGCAATAATCCACATTTACTTGTATTGAAAAAATTGTGTTTGTTATGCTACAATTCATTATATTTAGTGTCATATTTTCTTAACCTGGTTCATTGTATTTATTTATGTTAGGTATTGTACAGTAGCGTGTTGGAGTTACTGTCCATCGTTGGTAAGCACTTCATTGTTTGTTATTGTTGCTTATGATAAGTCCAGTCCAGACATTGTTGTCCTACCAGGAACCCCAACACTTTAACCAATGCTCTCGAGACTTTGGTTTTTTGTTCGCTCAGAGGTATTTTTAGCCTAGATGACTCACAAGCCCACCGGAGTTGGCTGTTATTAATTTTATCACAATTTGAAATAATGGAAGTTATAAAACCATTTAGGGAAAAATACCTTCATTTCACTCGGCCGGGATTAGAACTCTGGTCTCCCCTTCACCAGCAACGTTTAGATCACGTGACAACCATAACGTGCTTATATGATACCATCTCATAGATCTACCCCAGTGGGGGTGTAGGGGACACGAGGAAAGGTGTTTTTAGTAGTTTAAATGTTTATCTAAACTTTTTTTGCTCAAAATAAATTAAATATTGCTTCAGTACAAACATAGAGTTTAATTTTCTTCACTTGACAATATTCTTAGAATATCTGTTAAGATTATTCTAAAATGTAATTACAACTTTTTCACCTCATTTAAAAAGTTTTTATTTAGGTGACTTGGCAGTCTAGAGGTAAGTTGCCCGACTTCTGTACTGAGGTCCGGGGTTCAATCCTCGGTCCCGGAACAGATTTATCTGATTACCAAATCCTTCCTTAACCTCTGCCAATACCTGTATTAATCACAACTTGTGAATGTGTGGATTGCCAGTCCTCAACTGTAGTTCGGATCCCACGTTAAACTGTAGGTCCTCCATTTCATCTCACAGTTACCCTACATAATAGTTACATATTGCAGTAGATGTATGTGATTAATGTTCTCAATATCAAAGTCCTGATGCATTTTGGAAATGTCGATTCACCGCAAAGTTGCGAAAAAAATTCTATTGTAATGGAATGTTCTCAAACCAGCCTGAGATGCCAGATACGTATAGGAAAACAATTATTTCGTCAGCACTATTCATTTGAAGGGAATAGATGCCACAAGAAACTTTTGGTGACGACGAGATGTTAAATTTAATGGAAAGTCATTAAGTGCGAGTGAGAGCGTAAGATGGCCGCATTCAGCAAACCTAAGATAACCGCTCCTCTTTCCATTCCTGTTCCCAGAACTTTGAGGGATAATGTTCACATTGTCCTCAGGACGATGGGATGAAGGGATTGATAATAGTAGAGACACATTCAGGAAATAAGTGTGTTCATTCGCTCTTAATTCATTTACCTACAACCAAATAATATTATGATGATGGCGCTGCTCTGATGTGGTCCTGAGGGAAAAAGTCATCACTGGACTATAATATCTACTAAGTGGATAGACTGAAGAGGAGATAATTTTAATAAAGTTAGTTTGCCTGTGTTTAAAAAATATTCTCTGTGAAGACAGTTCAATTTGATGAAATACCTTTTGATAATATATGCGTAATAACAACTCCACTAACTTTGACTTTTGTGTCATAGTTACGCACACAATGTGTGTAGCCAGTCCTATCCTAGAACACTATCCGTGAGGCCTATAGAGTGTGTACATTAACCGCTTGGCCGATGATGCCTTTGAATACTATCCGTGAGATCAACCCTGCTTTCAGTGCAGAGTCCCGCAAACTATTAGTGCGGCCATCCCTGCTTATTTGCACACTATATATGCAGTTGATTTTACCTCTAAGTACTCTCTGTGTGGCCAAACCTTCCTTTGCGCACCATCCGTCTAGTTGACCTGCTGTTTACGGTCATTGAAGCACTCAATATAATTTGACCAAAGAAAATACTTTTTAGACGTTTCAACCCAGGAGCTACTTTCAACTGTGATGGCCTGGTTAGTGATCGAGGTCACAAACTGGTCAGTAACTAGTTGTTACTTATACACGGTGTTAAAAGAAACTAAAAATAGCATTGCATCGTAAATAAAACCAAAACCTATAATTTATATTAATAACTTGACCACCTAAAGTAGAGCAAGTAATTGCAATCCAATAGATCAATAAACATATATTTTTCTTTAATATTTCTTTACTCATAAAATCTTAACCCTCCTTAAAAAGCAAAGGGTTTTTCCAAAGTGATAAGGTTTGTTTTTCCTAAAGAGCTTCACACAGGGATGATGAGTCATGATGGACGTAAACAACACTAGGACTACTCTACAAAATTAATATAAACAATAATCTAGTTTAAAAAATAAAGGTTAAGTGTTTCAAAGCTTTTGTGGTAATATTACGATTCTTATAGTAAAGATAGTAACATTGTGTTATCATAGTTGGCCCAACTCAGCTCCCGGCTAGAGCAAGGTATGGGAGTAAAAAAGAAAATACCTACGATATGTGCATTCGTATTTGAATGATTACACATAATTTTCCGTGAGGATGATGGGGGACAAAGTGACAAAGTTTATTGTTAATAACTACAGTATGTCCGTATTATGACAATGAAGATTTGTGGACAGTGTTTGTCTGTGAAGACATTTTAAAATGGTCAAAAATGGCCTTTTCAGCGCATATTTTGTCCTAATATAATTTAATATTTCAACAATTTTCAGTATTAATAACTTCTATTAACTCTTTATATCCATCAATGTTTAGCCAAAAATGATCCATGTGCAATAGTAATCTTGTAAATTTACCATTTTTAGTGGAGGGTATCAAAAAGTTGATGCGCATGTGAAGCACGCTCTTAATGTGAATTTACGATCTGGTTTTAAATTGATATTTAATCGATTGCAATTCAAACGCGTTCACAGCTGGCGTATGGTAACATTTTCTAAATAATCTTTGAGTTAGGTTTACCTAGAGATTGAACTATTACTAGGCCTATATAATTTTAAACATAACCTGACTTATATAATTAGGTTAGAGAATTCGTCTGAAAAGCTGAAACTCCTTTCATTTACGACAGTACCACTACACGAACTGTGCTTTAACCAACTTGAAGTGCTCCTAAGGCCTCCACAAAGGAAGTACTATAATGCTTTGTGTTCTCCTTTGATTCAGGAATTCAAGCTTTACTATTTCTGTTAATTAAATAGAACGGTACACTTAGCTTTAAACTGCCTCGGTCAGCTGAGTGCTGATACCAAATTGATACAGTGAGCTTTGTGTCAATAGTCTCACCAAAACGCTTCTAATTATCTAAAATCGGCCAGACGGTAAAGAGGAGAATAAGTTTCACATTTACGACCTGACTACTGATAGAGTTGAAAAGAGTGATCAGTTACTGAGCTTTCAAACAGAACTAGTACTTCTTCAGCTAGTGAAAAATTGAAGAGGATTGTAAATCAGTTAATTTATACTCCTTCTTCTATATTAATTTTAAATGGAGATAACTATATTTTACCTTATAATACACGAACATAAAACACCTCTTTAATTATAAAACGATCCTCGGTCCCGGCACAGATTTATCTGATTACCAAACCCTTCCTTCACCTCTGACAAGACATCTTGTGAATGTGGGGAATGCCAGGCCTCCACCGTGGTTCGGATCCCACGTTAAACTGTAGGTCCTCCATTTCACCTCACAATCACCCTACCATTACACATTAGCGTAAGTGCGTATAACCCGAACGGGTAGTAAGACGCGGTGCTAATAATAATAATAATAATAATAATAATAATTATTATTATTATTATTATTATTATTATTAAATAATTTCATTTACAAAACTTGAAATATTATACTTTAAAATAACAAACTCATGATTTAAAACAAAAAAAACTTAGACACAAAGGTTAGATTAAGATTATTTACCCTCGCCCCCATTTTTCTCACCAATTAATCTTTATTTGATGGCCTATTTGACTGTGTATTTTTTTGCACAACGTGTTACCAGCCTTTCGGGATTTAAACCTATGTACTAATTACTCTAATGTGTTAGGGATGAAGAAGATTGGATTTCGAGAAAGTGTACCTACATTTTCATGGATTTAAAGTGGAGAACCACTTTAGAAATAATACATCTCAGTACACCCAGCCGGGGTTGATTCTGATACCCCCGTCATCGAAATTCAAGTCTATGGCTGATTTATGCTGACTCGGATCACACCCAGTAAGTGAAATGGTTCAAATAAACCAATTATTTTAAAACTTATATTTTAATATGAGTCCACCTCACCAATAAAAATACTAACCTGAGAGAATTAAATAAATAAAATCCACTTAAGGGGCCGAATTTATCTAAGGCGTCACTCTCATGTTAGACAAGCATGCTGAAGAGGGGGATATTGGGGGTCGAATACCAGTCGGGTTTACTGAGGGTGATTTTATCCTAAATAGTTTCTTGCTCTTTCTCCAAGCAAATGCGGGTAAACTATTTCTAAAATGCTTTCTTCCCTATCCCCACGCCATTATATTAACTATCATATATGTTTATATCTTGAACAAGTAGTAATACGTGTTGGTAAAAAGAACTTAATGACTACAACAAAGCAACTAATTTGGATTCCAATGCAAAGGTGTTTTTTTTTAGATTTAACAACTTTACAGAAAGTAAAATATAGCAACTGAGAAGTTATATAAAAAAATTCTAGGAAACAAATTAAATGTCCACGAAGAGAGAGGCAGGGGACGGAGTCCAGAAGTAATTGTGGTCTTCTCATCAGGAAGAGTTTCACCAGAAAAAATAATTAAAATACCCTTCCCTGTCAGTGACTCTGTCACAAGCCTGCCACCGCTCTCATTTGGGGGAAGACGGGGAGATGTATATATTCAAGGAACACGTCAGCGAATTGACTATTGGTTGATGTTTAAAAATTACTTCCAAATATAACCGTTTGAAAGCACCAGTGCAATATATAACATTATTTCAAGGTCACTTACTAGGTGGGAAGGGAGAAGCATAGTGATCCTCATTTTTATCTTCTTACTCCCTTTCAATGGTTGTTACGAAACAAATCTTCTTAGCGATCCTCATTTTCATCCTCTTCCTCCCTTTCAATGGTTGCTACGAAACAAATCTTCTTAGTGATACTCATTTTTATCCTCTTACTCCCTTTCAATGGTTGTTACGAAACAAATCTTCTTAGCGATCCTCATTTTCATCCTCTTCCTCCCTTTCAATGGTTGCTACGAAACAAATATTCTTAGTGATACTCATTTTTATCCTCTTACTCCCTTTCAACGGTTGTTACGAAACAAATCTTTTTAGCGATCCTCATTTTCATCCTCTTCCTTCCTTTCGGTTGTTCATTTTCCTCCTCTTCCTCGCTTTCGGCTGTTGTTGCGAGACATAACCTATTAGGGGTTCTCCTTTTAGGAGTCTCATCGATTTCTCTACGCCAAAATATTAGAGATGTGAAGCACGATACCTGTTTTTCTCTATTTCGATTCTTAAGTTCAACCTCGATCTTTTTAAATTTCTATTCTTGAATATTTCCTATTTTATTATTTTTCCAATCTTCTAACCTTATATAAAAATATGTTTTTTCAACTTTATAACATAGCAAAAAACCTTAAAAAAATTATCTAGTAATAAAAAAACAATTTTTAGTTTTAACAAAGGAAAATACTCGTTTTTCAAGTATTAAAAGCATATTACTATAAAAAATTAATAAAATAACCTAGAAATGTCCGTGACAATAAATATCTACCTACAAATAAAGCCTCATTAAGTCAATAAATAATGATTATTAAAATATATATATAATGAACAATTGTTGAAAGCTCTAGTCCTTTAAATTCTCTAGAAAGATCGTTAACTGAACAAAAAAACAAAACAAATAAACTAATACGAGTGCTAGCCGATCATAAATCATTATGAATTTTTGTGTTTTTTTAGTTTCCGATAATTTCATTGAGAACTAAGATAGAAAAGAGGTATTGAGAATCGTAATATCAAGATTGATTTTCGAGTCTTTCGATACCAGTAAGAATAGAGTGTATAGAGGTATCGAAATAGTCAAATTTGACATCCTTAAAGATAACTTTATTGGTTTTTACCATTATATTTATAAACTAATCACGTTTAATTAGTTATAACAAATATATTAAAGACTGGATTATACATGCTTGACTGGCTATTAAATAAATAATATTTCCAATAACCTTTTAATAATAGTGTTTAAATATGTTGCAATCTTGTTCTACAAGGAATGAAATCTGGCCCTGTAATGTATTCCTATTACCTGTTTGGCGCTTACTAAATCTATGAACTAGTTCAACATGCGTTTGTGAATTTACGAGCTTGGTTTTCATATCATATTGTAATAACTTTCAGATCCCTATAGTTCTGCAAGAATATTAGGAGAATATACTGGTTTTGATCTTCAAACAGTGGCGACTTTATTTCATAAGAGTCGTTAATTTCAGGCTGAGCGTTACACGACACCAATTCTCACCTGACATCGCATGGCTCCCATAAGCGAGCATTATAAGAAGCAAGTTGGGGGGACGTGTGGTGGGAACAACGCCAACTTTGTGGCTTAGTAAACATTTCGTGTAGCTGGTTTGTATCACCAACAAACAATCAAGGTGGCTGTTACGTGAGCAATTATTACAATATAACACTTTCTACTTCCAGTATGACATAGGTGTGCAGACAATAGTTTGGAAATACTTGGAATTTTCCCATGAGCTCATTTACTGGTATTTTATAATCATGGAAATTGATTAAAAAAATGTAAATTTAATTAAGAAAGCCCACCTAGGGAAGGAGGAAAACTGTAAGAGAAATCTATTGCACAAAGGTGACTTTTTTTTTTTGCTTCCATCTTTTATGATACAAATATTCAAACACATATTTAAACACAATTTTTAACTCAAATTGAGTAATATCTCGGCATTTTTGTCTTTAGCAAACAAAAAAGAGAAGAGGGAATATACTATACACAAACATCAAATTACTCAATTTTGAATTAAAAAAGAAATTGTTAGAAAAAACACTGTGCCGACTGTTGTCGTAAAAGTAATTATAACATTTCTTGGCCTCATTCTTAAACATTCTTCATTACCCAGGTTACTCTACCATTTTTGTTTCTACAATACTTCTCTATTTCTAAACGATTTCTTTTTCCACTATGTTCTACAACTTCTTTTTTACATTTTCCCTCTTTCCCTATGTAGTATTTCTTCAGTAAATTTTCACTTAATAGTTTATTTTTCGTTTTTATTTTCATCAATTTCCATTTTTAAAAAGTTATTTAGGCATTGGGCCACCTCACTGTTAAACGTTAATAAGTCTTAGTGTCCAAGTAGTCTAGTATTCTAGATGAGTGGTAGTAACTCTATTTTAAATGTATCCTCTACCACCTTTTTATTTTAAGATACAATAATAATAATAATACATACCGTCAAATGTAACCCTTTTGATTTAGTTACCATGGGATGGATGGTTATCAAGTCTTCCCACTTCCTACTGCCCCTCTCGGCCATCCTCAACTTAATTTGATATAAAGATACGTGATGGGATAAATAAATGTCAAGTAAATACCAATTTAAAAATTCAATCCGCCCAGTGAAGATCTGTTCGTCAAGCTCCTAAGTCATAATCAAACACACTAGTCACCCTCTCTAGTGCCTTTTTTTTTAGCACGACGTCTTACTCCCCATTCGGATTACACCCCTATGTACTTATTACGCTAATGATATCAGGTTGAAGAAGGTTGAATTTAGAGGAGGTATCTGAGTTTGCGTGGAGAAAGAGTGGGACGACATTTAGTACAAACCACCCTGAGTACATCAAACTGGAATTGAACCATGATTTCCCCGTCATCGATAGTCTGGTTTATTGCAAGAGTAGTGCCTTAGACCACTTGGTCATCGAAGTGGGCGGGTGATGAAACTACTCTATCGATAGACTACTGACTATAATACGTTTCTTGCGGATACTATCAAAGATAAAGGGAGAAGTAGACATGTCTTGTTTGTGCGCTTGGGACCAGAATTGAAGACTGGTTGTCATCTGTTTAGAGGCAGCACACTAGGAGATTGTATCATTAACAATGTGTTAATTTGAATTAAGTGGGCAGAATTAGTTTGTTTCGTTTTTGTTTTCAATTAATGAAAATAGTGAACATTAGAGATACATCTTATTCTATCTTCTATATTAATAAAATGAGGAGTTTGTGTGTCGGTCAAGAGCGTTGTCTACCACACGCATAGGTATGAACTTAAATATTAGTAGCCCCAGTGTACGAACATGTTAACCCAGAAGCCAGAATTTTTAAATTTTGACTAGAATATTTTTAATTAATTAAAAACAAAAAAAAAGAAGAAATATTAACGCCACAAGAAAGCTTTACTACTACATTTCATACAAATTGTAATGTAGTTTGTTTGCCATGGACAGTAAACAATAAGTGTTTGGTATCCACAAATTTTTTTATGTCGCAATGATATTATGTTAATTTGTTAAATGTTGGGTATTATTTATAGTAAATATCCTTTATGTGTCAATATGTTTTTACTTGTAAACATGTTTACCCTTTTTGTTCATTTTATATATTACCATTTACCCTCTTTATCCTTTAATCTTTTTACCTTATATCATTTACACCATACACTGTCCATACCCTACATTCTTTATACCCTTTTTTAAAACATTTTACCCTTTATTTGCAACTTTTAAACTTTTTACCCTATTTTACCATAGCATATACTTGGGTTAAGCCGAGTAATTAATCTGAAATGGGGTAAAAAAAGGAAAAAAGGTCAAAAATTGTATAATTTTATAGCTAATCAAAAAGGGCAAGACCAAAAATATACCTCAAATATTTTATGTATAAGATATCATTTATTTTTAACAGTCCTGTAAATTTGGCAAGATAAATTATATCGTATCTTGAGGAGTAATGGAAATATTATCATAATGGGAAACTACCTCTTACTTAAATTACCCGCTTGGTCATTTTTCCTGAGAAAAAAAATGAGATGTAGTCCTACAATATTTTTGATAGTCAAATCTTAATTAAAATCATATGAGCCAGTTTTGACCAAGTCAATCTTTTCTCTTTTCAGCCATTAGTGGACTATCCTTAATTATATTTTGATAGATGACTTCAAAATCTCCTCTGACGAACTTTATGAAATCCCTAGATACCAAGCGTTAGTCAAATCGGTAAAATGGTTTCATCTATAGGCCGAGATACAGACAGACGGCATAACAAAAACTATTTTTTGGGTTCAGGGTCCATGAAACGTAAACAACCATCAGAATATCGAGTTATATTTTTTCTCCGATCACAATGCTTTCCTATCCGAGGGGCCACAACAGATAGTAAAAGTTTATCATCCTCACGAAGTTGTCTTTAATAGATAAACAATCTTAAAACAAACGCCATTTTACTTTTATTTTCTAAGCAGTGGTGTCTTCCCCTCCCTAAAAGTAGCTGCAGACAAACACGACATTTGCTCAGGGGTGCTATGGACAACGTATTTGTAAGTTGTAAGAAAGAGTCCCAAGCTACTCAGAAACGACGTAAAGTTTGTTTCTTGTAAGTTGATAGTTGTTGTTGGAAGTTTGCTGCGGCGTGCTTTCGACACTAAACTAACTAGAACATTGGAGAGGAGTTAACTGCCGTGATGTTGGGCTGAACTAGATTCTCTCGGGGAAGATCTCTGCTACAAAAACATTTGGAAGGGGTGGGAGGTTGATACTTGAACAAGAATCGGTCGAGAAGACAACATATCAGATGCAGTCTTCCTGTGTCCCCAAACGTTCTTCAAAATGTTTAGCCCAACGCGGAGCTAGATTTATCAAATAAACTCTGTGACAACCCTACTAGAAGCTAGTTTTATTAAATAGACTCTGTGCCAACCCTACTAAAAGCTAGTTTTATCAAATAGACTCTGTGCCAGCCCTACTAGAAGCTAGGTTTATCAAATAGACGCTGTACAAACCCTACTAGAAGCTAGGTTTATCAAATAAACTCTGTGACAACCCTACTAGAAGCTAGATTTATCAAATAAACTCTGTGATAACCCTACTAGAAGCTAGTTTTATCAAATAAACTCTGTGACAACCCTACTAGAAGCTAGTTTTATCAAATCAACTCTGTGACAACCCTACTAGAAGCTAGTTTTATCAAATAGACTCTGTGACAACCCTACTAGAAGCTAGTTTTATCAAATCAACTCTGTGACAACCCTACTAGAAGCTAGTTTTATCAAATAAACTCTGTGACAACCCTACTAGAAGCTAGATTTATCACATAAACTCTGTGACAACCCAACTAGAAGCTAGTTTTATCAAATAGACTCTGTGCTAACCCTACTAGAAGCTAGATTTATCAAATAAACTCTGTGACAACCCTACTAGAAGCTAGTTTTATCAAATAAACTCTGTGACAACCCTACTAAAAGCTAGTTTTATCAAATAAACTGTGTGACAACACTACTATAAGCTAGTTTTATCAAATAAACTCTGTGACAACCCTACTAGGAGCTAGTTTTATCAAATCAACTCTGTGACAACCCTACTAGAAGCTGGTTTTATCAAATAAACTCTGTGACAACCCTAATAGAAGCTAGTTTTATCAAATAGACTCTGTGCTAACCCTACTAGGAGCCAGTTTTATCAAATAGACTCTGTGACAGCCCTACTAGAAGCTAGTTTTATCAAATAAACTCTGTGACAACCCTACTAGAAGCTAGTTTTATCAAATAAACTGTGTGACAACCCTACTAGATAGCTAGTTTTATCAAATAAACTCTGTGACAACCCTACTAGAAGCTAGTTTTATCAAATCAACTCTGTGACAACCCTACTAGAAGCTGGTTTTATCAAATAAACTCTGTGACAACCCTACTAGAAGCTAGTTTTATTAAATAGACTCTGTGCTAATCCTACTAGGAGCTAGTTTTATCAAATAGACTCTGTGACAGCCCTACTAGAAGCTAGTTTTACCAAATAAACTCTGTGACAACCCTACTAGAAGCTAGTTTTATCAAATAAACTCTGTGGCAACCCTACTAGAAGCTAGTTTTATCAAATCAACTCTGTGACAACCCTACTAGAAGCTAGTTTTATCAAATAGACTCTGTGACAGCCCTACTAGAAGCTAGTTTTATCAAATAGACTCTAAATAAACTGTGTGACAACCCTACTAGAAGCTAGTTTTATCAAATAAACTCTGTGACAACCCTACTAGAAGCTAGTTTTATCAAATAAACTCTGTTACAACCCTACTAGAAGATAGTTTTATCAAATAGACTCTGTGCTAACCCTACTAGAAGCTAGATTTATCAAATAAACTGTGTGACAACCCTACTAGAAGCTAGTTTTATCAAATAAACTCTGTGGCAACCCTACTAGAAGCTAGTTTTATCAAATAAACTCTGTGACAACCCTACTAGAAGCTAGTTTTATCAAATAAACTCTGTGACAGCCCTACTAAAAGCTAGTTTTATCAAATAAACTGTGTGACAACACTACTATAAGCTAGTTTTATCAAATAGACTCTGTGACAGCTCTACTAGAAGCTAGTTTTATCAAATAGACTCTGTGACAGCCCTACTAGAAGCAAGTTTTATCAAATAGACTCTGTGACAGCCCTACTAGAATCTAGTTTTATCAAATAAACTCTGTGACAGCCCTACTAGAAGATAGTTTTATCAAATAAACTCTGTGGCAACCCTACTAGAAGCTAGTTTGATCAAATAGACTCTGTGACAACCCTACTAGAAGCTAGATTTATCAAATAGACTCTGTGCTAACCCTACTAGAAGCTAGATTTATCAAATAAACTCTGTGACAACCCTACTAAAAGCTAGTTTTATCAAATAAACTCTGTGACAACCCTACTAGAAGCTAGTTTTATCAAATAGACTCTGTGCTAACTCTACTAGGAGCTAGTTTTATCAAATAGACTCTGTGACAACCCTACTAGAAGCTAGTTTTATCAAATAAACTCTGTGCTAACCCTACTAGAAGCTAGTTTTATCAAATAGACTCTGTGACAACCCTACTAGAAGCTAGTTTTATCAAATAGACTCTGTGCTAAACCTACTAGGAGCTAGTTTTATCAAATAGACTCTGTGACAACCCTACTAGAAGCTAGTTTTATCAAATAAACTCTGTGCTAACCTTACTAGAAGCTAGTTTTATCAAATAGACTCTGTGACAACCCTACTAGAAGCTATTTTTATCAAATAGACTCTGTGACAGCCCTACTAGAAGCTAGTTTTATCAAATAGACTCTGTGACAACCCTACTAGAAGCTAGATTTATCAAATAAACTCTGTGGAAACCCTACATGGAACTAGTTTTATCTGCTCAGTGGTGTGTCCTACTTGGAGTTCGTTTTAACTTTTCAGCTGTGTGTCAACCATATTTGGAACCAGATTAATCTGCTCAGTTGCATCTCAACCATATTTGGAGCAAGTTTAATCTACTCAGTTGCATCACAACAATGTTTGGAGCTTGTTGCACCTGCCCAGATAAGTTTCTAACCTACCTGAAGATAATTTAATCTGCTAATCTGTGTGCAAACTAAATTTTGTAGCTATATGCATTAGCTCAGCTAGATGTTTACCCTACTTTTAATTTGTTTAATCTTCTCGGCTGCGTTTCAACAATACTTGGAGCTCGTTGTGTCTGATAAACTAAGTTTCTACTATACTTGGAGATAGTTGTGTCTGATAAAATAAGTTTCTACTATACTTGGAGCTAATTATATCTGATAAACTAAGTTTCTACCTTACTTGGGGCAGTTGTATCTGATAAACTAAGTTTCTACCTTACTTGGAGCTAGCTGTATCTGATAAACTAAGTTTTTACCATACTTGGAGCTAGTTGTATCTGACAAACTAAGTTTCTACCTTACTTGGGGCAGTTGTATCTGATAAACTAAGTTTCTACCATACTTGGAGCTAGTTGTATCTGACAAACTAAGTTTTTACCATACTTGGAGCTAGTTGTATCTGATAAACTAAGTTTCTACCTTACTTGGAGCTAGTTGTATCTGATAAACTAAACTTATACCATACTTGGAGCTAGTTGTATCCGACAAACTAAGTTTCTACCATATTGGAGCTAGTTGTATCTGACAAACTAAGTTTCTGCCTTACTTGGAGCTAGTTGTATCTGATAAACTAAGTTTCTACCATACTTGGAACTAGTTGTATCTGATAAACTCGTTTTCTACCATACTTAGAGCTAGTTGTATCTGATAAACTAAGTTTCTACTATACTTGGAGCTAGTTGTATCTGATAAACTAAGTTTCTACTATACTTGGAGGTAGTTGTATCTGACAAACTAAGTTTCTACAATACTTGGAGCTAGTTGTATCTGACAAACTAAGTTTCTACCTTACTTGGAGATAGTTGCATCTGATAAACTAAGTTTCTACAATACTTGGAGTTAGTTGTATCTGATAAACTAAGTTTCTACCTTACTTGGAGCTAGTTGTATTTGATAAACTAAGTTTCTACAATACTTGGAGCTAGTTGTATATGATAAACTAAGTTTCTACCTTACTTGGAGCTAGTTGTATCTGATAAACTAAGTTTCTACAATACTTGGAGCTAGTTGTATCTAATAAACTAAGTTTCTACCTTACTTGGGGCAGTTGTATCTGATAAACTAAGTTTCTACCTTACTTGGAGCTAGTTGTATCTGATAAACTAAGTTTCTACCTTAATTGGAGCTAGTTTTATCTCATAAACTAAGTTTCTACCTTACTTGGAGCTAGTTGTATCTGATAAACTAAACTTATACCATACTTGGAGCTAGTTGTATCTGATAAACTAAGTCTCTATCATACTTGGAGCTAGTTGTATTTGATAAACTAAGTTTCTACAATACTTGGAGCTAGTTGTATCTGACAAACTAAGTTTCTACAATACTTGGAGCTAGTTGTATCTGACAAACTAAGTTTCTACAATACTTGGAGCTAGTTGTATTTGACAAAATAAGTTTCTACCTTACTTGGAGCTAGTTGTATTTGATAAACTAAGTTTCTACCATACTTGGAGCAGTTGTGTCTGATAAACTAAGTTTCTACCTTACTTGTAGCTAGGTGTATCTGATAAACTAAGTTTCTACATTACTTGAGGCAGTTGTATCTGATAAACTAAGTTTCTACCATACTTGAAGCTAGTTGTATCTGACAAACTAAGTTTCTACAATACTTGGAGCTAGTTGTATCTGACAAACTAAGTTTCTACCTTACTTGGAGCTAGTTGTATTTGATAAACTAAGTTTCTACCATACTTGGAGCTAGTTGTATCTGATAAACTAAGTTCCTACCATACTTGGAGCAGTTGTATCTGATAAACTAAGTTTCTACCTTACTTGGAGCTAGGTGTATCTGATAAACTAAGTTTCTACCTTACTTGGGGCAGTTGTATCTGATAAACTAAGTTTCTACCATACTTGGAGCTAGTTGTATCTGACTAACTAAGTTTCTACAATACTTGGAGCTAGTTGTATCTGACAAACTAAGTTTCTACCATACTTGGAGCTAGTTTAATCATTTTAACTGAGTGTTTGTCAAGATTGTTTTAAAGTTCAAACTGTATGTTTTTATAGTGCTTCAAGCTTATTTGATTGAAGGTTATTCTGCGCTTTTGGAATATTCCTTACATTAACTTATTTGCTAGTAAAAGATGAATAGTGCTAAATTTTGTGTGACTAAAATATCACTGCCAGTGGTAGTGATCATGAAACCAGTAGAAACTCTTGAGCCAAACTCTGAGGCTATTCAACCAAATCCTGGTAAACATTGGGGTAGTTCCCCTTTCGGGAAGAGTACCCAAGGTACGAGCTAGGAATTATATCCGGGACTCCTAGGCTCGTAGGCAGGTGCCTTGACAACTGCACCATGGGACTGGTTATGAAAACTATTGATAAACATAATTACTCCTTCTAGTTACTGGTCACAAGCCTAATGTAGACGATCAGGAAAAGAGAAGTCGATGTTCTTACATGGTTATGGAAACGTTTTATGTGAACGAATCTGTCCTGCTCTAAAATACTCTTGACTAAAGTATCTTCGAGATAACCCCTATTTAATAAAGTGACCATATTCCATTTTGTTTTTGAGCCAAATAGCATACAAAATTGTTTTAACTTTTGGTCAACTGATCTTATTTAAACCGGAAATGTTTTAAGCTGAACCAACAGCAATATATTGATGATGTTCAAATAATAATGTATACTTGCTGTTATAGATTATAAACTAATTCTTCAAAAATAACTATCATTCTGTTAAAAACTAGTGAGTCTTGAAAATGGAATGGATTTAAAGAAGGAAGTCCAGATAATTGTAACAAATAGATAAGATTGTATTACAGTGATAGCTTTTAATATTAATTTACAATACAGTATTTGATTACCAAAGAAAACTATCCTAATTTTGTCATTAATTCTTGTGGTATCCAGAAAAAATAATATAACAGCCCACTCCAGTGGCCGCTTGGTCTAACACGCCACTCTAGCAGTAGACAAGATTGCCGGTGACGGGGTGTCGAGGTTCAAATCTCGTTCGGGTTTATTGAGGGTGGTTTTCCCAAAATGGCTTTCCACTCTACCTCTACGCAAATGTGGGTATACTTTCTATAAATATAACATTCCTAATCCCTAAAACCATTAGCGTAAGGTATTTACACACACACACATATATATATATATATATAACTTAAAAGTAATTGGTCATTCAGGAATATTAAATATAAATCAAAATTTTATGAGTGAGAAATACTAATCTCTGCACATCCATTGGAAAGTTTGAGACGTTACTCCTATCACCATGTAGTGACACTACCATAATAAATGTATGTATTCATGTACTCACCATGTAGTGACAGTACCATAATAAATGTATGTATTCACGTACTCACCATGTAGTGACAGTACCATAATAAATGTATGTATTCACGTACTCACCATGTAGTGACACTACCATAATAAATGTATGTATTCATGTACTCACCATGCAGCAAGAAGCACAAGTGGGCGATGAGTTGTGTCATGATGTCTAC
The DNA here is from genome assembly GCA_902151425.1 of Timema shepardi. Lineage (NCBI taxonomy): Eukaryota > Metazoa > Arthropoda > Insecta > Phasmatodea > Timematidae > Timema > Timema shepardi. The sequence continues at coordinate 211,264 of CABFVX010000171.1, read as the reverse complement.
TGTTTGACGACAATGTCTTAGATCATCCCCCCTTGGCAGGGAACTCTCTGTATCTTCCTGAGGTTCACCTGCACCTCCTGAAATACATCAGTAAATGACATCCCAGTCTCAACAAACAACGACACAAACAATGCGCGAACTTAGATCTAAAAATAGCTATTACATGAAACTAGCCGTGAGAAGTATTTTACAAGGTGGAAGTTGACCTTGGTTTCACACGAATTATCTTCAATTATAAACATCTCAAGTAGCGGAATAAACGCTAAGTTCATGGCTATTAGTTAATGTTCTTCTTCTCGCCTGACTCACTCAGTGGCGAAGCGTGAAGAGTAGCCAAGTAGACTAAGCCTGTTCGAACTGTATCTAACAATAGTTCTCACCGCTCAGTTCCCATTTTATCAAACCACGCTCTTCCTGATCAAGAGACAGTTTCAACTAAGTACACATGCTAATTAAATATGTATTAACCACTTCGGTGGCCACATGGTTTAAGCCCTAAATCAACACTGTCCCAATAGACTAGACTGCCGATGACAGGGAGATCAGGGCTCGAATCCTGATCGGTTTTACTGAGGGTGATTTTCCAAAATGGTTTTCCACTCTTCTTCCACGCAAATTAAGGTCCACTTACTCTAAATTTATCCTTCCTCATTCCTAGCTCAATTACGTAATTAGTTCATATGCGTCCTAAACAGGTAGTAAGACGCGGTGCTAAAAACCAACAAAGAAGCCTATTCCCCAGATAGAGAATGGCGCAGCCTGGTGTAACCTGGTATTACATCGCCTTGTGGTTCACTCAAGGAGGGAAGTTAACTTGGTTGTTGTTTGGAAACTGACACTAGAGAGGTCGTAGAGTCTGTTACTTGGACGAGTATATTCTTAGTCACTGTTAATTAAGTCACTGGCTTATCTAATATGAGTGCATCCGTTTCGCACATGTGTGACCTCCATTAAATAACTACTTTCGGTAGTAGTTTAATTATTACATTGTTCTGTGGGAACTACTATTGTTGAGAATCTAGTTTAGATGCATGTAATATTTTTACAATTTCACAAAAGTTAATAATATTAATAATAATAATAATAATAAATGAAATATTATAATTCATAACACACTTTGCATTTCTTAATTAAATAACTCTTGCTTGATTTTTGATAAAACCACAAACACAACGGATGTCAGGCCTTATTATCTGCAGCTGTCAATTTTGGATAAATATTATCAATATTTATAATCTAAAACTTATATTATAATACGCTATATATATTTAGAACAGCGCCTTACTACCAGTTCTGATTAAACGCTTATGTACTAATTACGCTAATAGTCTAAGGTATTAGGAAGGTTATATTCAAAGGAAGTGTTTACACATTTGCATGGAAGTAGAGTGGACAAATATTTTATAAAAACCACCCTCAGTACACCCGGCCGAGATTCTAATTTGATCTTCCCGTCATCGGCAGTCTAGTCTACAGCGAGAGTAGTTAGTGGCACCATGAGGATATCGAAGAGGGTTGTATATTACAATAAAATATCTATTTTGACCACAATAAGCTACAGTACGTTTCATTATCCAAAAGTCATTTTCTATTAAATTTGGACCATGATAATTGGTTTAATCTAAGTTTATTATTGCCTCGGAAAGTTTACAACTAAAACTCTTATTTCAATGGAAAATTTTCCTGACTGCATTATATTTTAAATATGACAAATTAAAACCAATATCTGTATAAACTGGTATAACGGGCCCTGCCGCAGTCGAGAGAGCTAAGTTGTCACTCCTATCTACTTTTTCTCTCATCTGATGTCCACTAGATTGTGTCTGCTTGAATGTTTCAGAGCTAAGATGTCAATCTAGATGCTGGTGAGCTAATCTGATACTTTCCAAATTGTATTTTCTCAAATGAGGTTCTACTACTTGAAATTGTAATACAAGTTGCTTGTAATCCTCTTCAATTTTTAAGACCCATTCACTTTAAAACATCTTGTATTAAATTGATTTACCAATCAAATACTTCAAAGGAAATCCTAAATAAGAAAGCAGTAGTATGATGTGTATTAATCACAGCTTGTGGATGTGTGGAATGCCAGGCCTCTACCGTAGTTCGGATCCCACGTTAAACTGTTGGTCCTCCATTTCATCTCACAATCATTCTACCATTACACATTAGCGTAATTGCTTATAACCCTAACGGTTAGTAAGACGCGGTGATAATAATATTATTATTAATAATAATAATAATAATAAGTAGTAGTAGTAATAATATGTATAAAAGTATTTATAAAGCTATCTATGTTGCTGAACAAAGTATACACATGCTGTTGATAATACCTCGATACATAATAAATTACTTTCCATAAGCTATAAGAAGATATGAACACTAGTTTTCATAAGTACTCGCTTTGATGGCTGAATGGTCTAACGCGCTACTCTCGCAATAGACTAGACTGTCGATGACGGGGAGATCAAGGTTTTAATCTCGATTGGGTACACTGGGGGTGGTTTTTTACAAAGTTTTCCCACTCTCCTTACGTGCAAATGTGGAGGCATTTCCTTTAAATATAACTTTCCCTATACTTCAAAATCATCACTGTAATCAATACATAATCGTATAAACCAGCATAGTTGTAAGAAACGGTGCTAAAAACATAAATGAGAGTTTTAATAGTTAGTGTAATAGGGAATATAGCCGTATCAGTGAGAACGTGGAGGCGATGACCTCATTTAACATGTTTTGATAATTGGGGGTGCGAAGAGATTTAGAGTCCTGGCAGCTTGTACTGAATTTGTTTTTCCTATATGTGTACATACTCTACCTCCACACATATTTGGAGTCACTTCCTCTAGATTATACCTATTTTTTTGCCTTATTACATTAGTGTTATTTAAACAAATGGCCCAGACCTATTGAAAAAATATCTTAAAAAATAGTGAAGCTAGATTGTGGAAAATATAAATAACCGGGCATAAAGGAAAATATTCCTATATACTAATTTTAGTAAGGAATATGTATAATATATATTTTACGAACGATTATCTTATAGTTTTATAATTAATGCTTTGTATGCTATAATAATTGTGCTATAAATATTATTGATATTTGTATTCGTTAATTGGTGACTTTAGCAGTTCAAAACTCACATTGATAGCTTCTAAGTTTTATGTTGGAAATAGTAAAATAACGATTATTTATGAAATAATAAATAAGTAAATCAAATCTATTACCAGATATATCTGTGTACTGAAACAATATTACAATATTGTAAATGAAATGACGTAATGATGTGTTCCGACAAAATATCGCCAGCAGAAGGATGGATATTATTTTGAAGATGTAGGATGAGTTAATACAATACTACATACAATTGTATGGATGTGATAATGTATTTACATGCTCTGACAGAATAAATTTATTAGAAAGATGGATGTTATTATGATTAATTAATATTTTTTTATCGTATGCATTACTGACCGGGAGGTTCGGTCACCTTTTGTGTAAACTACTAGTCACTCTGGTGGCAGTGAGCTCTACCCAGGGTGCACTTATGGGGGTTGTCTACACGTACCCGCAATGAGATTATGTGATGATAACAATTATGAAGTCATGGAATCAGTGTGAGTCTTAACCTAACTTAGCCTAACTAACCAAACCCTGGTGAACATTTAGACCATTCCTCTTTTGGGAAACATACCCAAGGTACCAGCCGGGAATCAAACCTGTAGCCTCTAGACTCGTTGCCAGGTGCACTGACCACTACATCACGGGACCGGCTATTAATTAATTTCTTGTATGGGTAGAAATAGCTGGTATTATATTAGTCTTGTTACAGATACAGTGGGGCCCTCATATCCGCGGGTAATACGTTCCTAGATCTACCACGGTTACGTGAAACCACGGATAATACATAACTATTATATAACATGATATTCATGTGACATACATAAATATGCTAAAGTTTAATTGATAAATTATTCAAACTAAGACATTATCAACATTAAATAAAGTACGTACACTACAACAGTTTATTACTCGTGGCCCCTAAATATCCCCTAACATATTTTTACAGCCCACTAGTTTTATTAACATATTAATCTTTAAGATTTATTATAAAATAGTTGCTTTTTAACTGATTATAATAAAGAAGTAATAAAAAATAGAAATTAACTTACCTAAATGTGGTTAATGGGACCTATGCTGTTGAACACTTACCACTAATTTGTCTATTATTTTTACAAATTGTATTAACTAATGCTATTCGCACGCAGGAGTCGATTTCTCTAATTTAAAAAAAAAACCATTATGGAAAATACCTATTCAAATAAATAAGCAGAAACAAAGGGCAGAAAATTTTTTATGGTGATGGTAAATAGATAGGAATTATTTGTGTTATCCGTGATAAATAATATCCGTGCTTCCCCTCCCCTCCATTATCCCAGAAAATCGAGAGTATAATATACTTACATTCTTATAATAATCAAATTAAGATTAAGAATCTCTGCGCTACAGTGTACTTGATAGGTATTTTACTCTCAATTCTTCTGGTTGCAACGATCACTGATGATGATAATGATGAAAATTATACCAATGACGGTGATATGATATCACTACGCCCACGATTAGAATATGAAGTGTTATGATGGTGTAGGCATTGTTAGAGATGTGAGATGGAAGATATCCAATTATTATACAGTCAACTCTCGATTCTACGACCTCGGGAATAGCGTCCCTCTCGAAGTAACGACCCTTTTTTGGGGAACCTTGAAAAATGTGGGAAAAAAGGTTGAAAAGTTTAAGGAAATCGGCTGTAAAATGTGTTTGTTGCATTTATTTAGGTCGCTGCGTTGCAATTATCTTTGTGAGCGCTGTATTACTAGTAACTGGGGTGGGTCAGGTATAAAAAAAGACACCACCTCATCAATGCCAGCCAATATCACTTGACTCTGTCCACCCCCTCCCACAATCAAGACAATGTTTCCCCGCGCGCGACTGCCGCTACATCACGCGCCAGGCTTGCTTTTGCCATTGTTATTTCGATTCTCGATTCGGTTACTATTTTGGTTTGATTTTGTGAACAATTTTTGACGACCCATGATATTGTTTAACATTGTTGTTTTGATTTGGTTACGTTTTTGGTTGGATTTTGTGAACTATTTTTGATGACCCACGCTATTTTTTTTTATTTGATACGAACTTATAATTTTGACGAAATGAATGAAAGGAGTACCTTCTTCAAGAAATAGGTAGGTTTTATTTTATTTACTTTTTCACGTATTCTAAAAAATGCAATTTTTTCGTATGAAGGTCAGGGGTGGAACAAAATCTGTTAAAATTCCAATAACGACCCCTTCGAAATAAAGACCCTTTTCCAGGGAACCGTGAAAGGTCGTAGAATCGAGAGTTGACTGTATCTACATATTAATTTCAACTGATTAATTGGATGATATTAACAGTAATAATAATAATTAGTAGTGATAATAGCAATAGTAGTAGTAGTAGTAGTAGTAGTAAGAAACACCTGCCTCGGTGGCCGCATGGTTCCAAACTCTATTTTCACAATAGACTTGACTGACGATGACAGGGGGATCGGTATTTGATTTGGGTGCACTGAGGGAGGTTTTTTCTAATTGGTTTTACACTCACTTTCTACACAAATGCGTGTGCAATTCCTGTAAATTAACCTTTCCTGATTCCTAACCCATAAGTGTAATTAGTACATAGGTGTATAACCCCAGCGGGTGATAAGACGTGGTGCTAAAAAAAGTATTAAAGAAACAAAATATGAATGCAAGCTCTTGTAGACCCATTATTAATAAATCATACTTCAATTTTTATCATCAATAAGTTAAACTAAAATAATTTAAAGGTTGTCCCAATATTGTATCTCTCCCTATTTACCCCTCCTCCACTCCCTTTCCCCCTCCTCCTTCTTATAACCCACTCGTATTTTATTACACTATATTTTGAAGTATAATAGGCTCTAGGTGCTACCCCCACAATTTAAACCCTCCACCGTAAGCCGCCACTGAGGAAAATTTTCCTATTCAAAATTTCCCGGAAAATGTTCGTCTCTAGGCATAGTGACTTTTAAACATTTTTTTTCTTTAATAAAAATTAGATAAAATTAGGCAACTGTAAACCGCGGCTACTGATTCAGTGGATACGACGGGGGCCTAACTGCACGTAGTATCAGTCTACTGTGTATGTGTACATAGAGGGCTATGTAGGACCTAGTGTTGGTGCCCATTAAGTGCAATCAAGTATTTATGGGCGTCATGCGAGTACCCGCTCTGTCATCTAGTAGTCTTCAAGGGGACGTTCCCACGCACAAGTAGTAGTGCATGACCGGACATGAAGGGTGAGACAGACTCTCGCAAACAGTGGTCCACGCGTTGGCTTGAGAGGGGGTCACGTCCCGCGTCGTTCAGGGACCGTAACATTGTGGCTTTCAACTCGTGGTCCACACGTTGACTTGGGAGGGGTTTCGTCCATCCTTGTTCAGAGACCGGCAAGCTCTAACACTATGGTTTTCAAGCAGTGGTCCTCAGACCGAACAATAAGAACATTTTTCAGCAGTGCGTATTACTATTTGTTCAGGTTATACGCCTAAGTACTAGTTACATTAACGTGTTTGGGACTAGGAAATCTAGATTTAGAGGAGATATACACTCATTTGCCTAGAAAGCAATTTTAGAAAAACCACTCTCAGTACCCACGACCAGGACCGAGCCCCGATCTTCCCGTCTTTGGCAGTCTAGTCTATTGGGATAGGAGCGCATTAGACCATGCGGCCACTGAAGCGGATAGTAATATTATGTGAAAGAACTAAAGAATACAAGAGGGCTAGACTAAACAACTTGGCTAGCAATAATTTTACCAAAGTGAGGTTTGCATAGTAAACAAATTCAAATAAAAATAATGTGTTGCTTTATTGTCAATGCTTGATAAACTCTTTAATTGTTTAGCTGTAAAATAATTCTATGGCAGTTTTTAAAACTAAGCGTACACCTAAAAGTGATCCGAATTTCACCAAACGTAAATATTTGAAAGAGGTAGGAAGATCCACAGTTAAAGAATTTATAACTTTAATAAGAGTGATATGTTCGTATGGGTCTATTTATTACTAAACTCTCAATGGAATTTACGACTTCAGCAAGGGTTCACGTTAGTGCATCGAACGTGCATCAAACTCTCATCTAGTGTCCGATATTATACATTTAAAAAAATACGGGTCTAACAGTATACATTACAATTTGGTAGAAATGAGAATAAGCTTAATTGTAAGCTTAGTACATATTTGTTTATTTTTACATACAATCAAAGCTTAGTTATAAAATTAACACTAAAATTATAACTAAATTTAATTGACAGAATAATTATTTTAATATAATAAGCCCTTTTAATAAAACTATAAAGTCATTATTATTTATTCAGTTTATATATACAAAAGATTAGGTAATAGCTCAACATAAAAGGCCTTGAATTATTTAGAACTCTCTTAAAATATAATTTAAGATAGAGGTCAATGGGATTTGAACTTTTGTTTATCAGGAATGATTGGCCATCATCTGTACAACAGTGTCTCAAAGACATTGCTATTAGGGTCGATAACCAGCTACGAGTTGAGATGATGGGAAATAAAGTAATATAAGTTATGTTTTCCTAACGTGTCCTATCTTGTTACATAATAACCAAACATCGGAGCGAGCAGGACTACCAAATATTATTAAATAAGGTTTAATTAAAAACACTACCTCTACAAGTAACACAAGTGATTAGTTTTTGTTTCTCGAGTCAAATTTGACATTATTTCTAAATTTTATAATATCGATTGATTTTCCAATTTTTTTAAATAATAAATGTTATTTTCACTAATACTTATTATAATTTTTAAATTGTATTTTTTTAATAATTAATAATTTCACCATTATATTTTATCAACATATTTACATTAATATTAGGTACGAATTATAACCAGAATTCACAAAATCTCATTTAATTAGAATTTTTTTTATCTAATATAACCCATGTCTAGGTATTTTTTAATAAAGTATTTGAATATTTGTTTAACTCTCATTCAAGGCGTTCAAGAAACATTATTGTATATCTAGCTCCTTAAAGTTTTGAGCTATTTTCTGATTTTGGCCAAATATAATAAGCACATTGGCACCTACAACAACACCTTTGGTTAGTTTTATTTTATTTCCTCCATGTTAAAATGTAGGATGCGTATAACCCGAACGGGTAGTAAGATGCAGTGCTAATAATAATAATAATATAAAATGTAGGTATCACATGCTTCCTATGTAATATAAATAAACTATTGATAGAAAGAAGGCTTTGAAACAAAAGGCAATACAGATAAACTAGATACACAGGTTCAGGTTGGCTTGCTTCATTTACTCGACAGTCAAAAGAACTTCTGTTGTACAACTAAAATACTTTCTTTATTTCAACAGAGCCTTACATCGCCATCCTTCCAAATCTCAAAAGAATTACGAGGAACCAAAATGAGTGACGTGACCTAACCTATTTACAATAAACTATTCTCATTATCTGACATTGCAACTGTTAGATTGCTTGGAACTTTGTTTGAGCATTGATGTTAGCTGTCATACATGACCGCAATTACAAGCGGTCTACTCTTCGCCTGCTATTATTGTTCTGTTGGAAATGGTGGAGGGTCAACAAGACATATGTATAAATGTCTGTACCTAAGAATTTCACCAGGTCAGATATAATAAAAACATTTTACAACTTCCGCGGGCTAGTGAATATTAAATGGCTGGTATAATAAGTAACCTTCCTTTCCCCTCTTCAAATATCTCCACAATATCGATGGTAGAAAATTGCTAGATTATGATTCAAAATACTATGACAATTTACATTTAAGGAATTCATTAATCCGTCTCGGTGGTTGAATGGTTTAAGATGTAATTATCATAATACGCCGATAGGATGGCTGAGATTGTAAATCGGGGTTGGAATCATGATCGTGTGTGATGAGTGTTTTACCTAATACATTTCCCCTTTCCTCGCCTCAAATGAGGGTACACTTCATATAACCTCTTACCTTCCTCTTTCCAAGGGGTGGATTTAGGGAGCAATTTTGGGGGGGAAAGGGGAGTATAAATTCTTACCGGGGGTCTAGAGGGTATTAAGTTTTTTTAATTGAACCGTCAAATGTGGTGCATCATATTGGACTCCTGGAATCAATATATAAAAATATTGGAAATATTAATGAAACAAATAATTATTAGTTTTATAATATTTCTTAAATGGAGGCTATATGACCATTCTTTGTTTGCTTGTTTTGGCAAAGAGTCAATTATTTGGGGGTCTAAAATTATTTAATTGTGTATCTGTTGATGAACCAAGCCAACAATTCTGCTTGACAACATAGATTTGCTCAGCCATTCTCTGATTAGATGCATACTGCCAGTTACCTTTACCAATATTTGTAGTAACTAAATATTATTTTTTTTGCTTTCTTATAAATTCTTGTTCGCTCACCGGTCTCCTTTCATGCCCCCTTTTCTGTTGATACGCTCAGATGTGTTTATTTCTGATTAGACTCAATATTTCGTCCTTCTTTTGACCATTTGGAGAGAAATTTCCCCTCCGCTACCTCCCTGTGGATCCGCCCCTACTTGTTCCTACCACAAAAGCGTATTACTATACATCAGTGTTAACTTAATGGGGATTGAGACGCATTGAACATAATAACATCGGCTTCACTCTTCACTAAGCTGGCAAAGTTATCAACTACTTACAACTGTCATACTAGTCTTCTAATTAGGTAGATAACCTCTCTACATACATCGTGCTTTCCAATTGAAAGAACATGAAGAGTTCAACATTTGTTCCAAACACATCAATTGCCAATTAACATTCTGTTTGCTATAATTTATATACTAAATACATTTAACAAAGTGATTTATCTACCCAATTGGCTGTCCCACAGATTTAATCATTTGCTCATTTATTCTTGTTTGCCGGTGATGGAGAGGTCAGGGTTTGAATTCTAGCTGAGAGGAATGAGGATAGTTTTTTAGAAATTGTTCTTAGCTTTTCATTTAAACAAATTCAGGCACATTTCCTATCAACTTTACCTGGTTCATTATTTCCCCAATGGTTTGATAAATACATACAGGAAGAGCAGGTAATAGGACGAGGAATACAAAAATTTGTTGGTTTGAATTGATTACAGTCTGGGTGTAAAAATGTGCAAAGGTATATTTATATTACTATTTATATTGTTATCAGACATTACAATACAATGATATATAGCAACTATAGCAGAGGTGGGAAAACCTTTCTCCCCGAGGGCCACATGGATATCTATAAGGTCTCTAGCGAGACGCATGTGACGAAAATCTAAATTTACTAAATAATGAACTTTATTTTCACACAAAAATACAACTATTAGTCACATAACTATATAACTTTGGTACATAAAGAAAGCAAATATAATCTAATATTCCATAGCAAATTAATCTATTTATGTTATGACTCATGTTGGTTCTTAGCCTACCTAAATGTTGTTTAGCAACTACTCAAACTGATATCGTAAATGGGATGTACGCAATTGTGCTAAACCCTACGGACCGCATAAATTAACGTCGTGGGTCTTAATTTGCCCGCGGATGATCTATAGTGTATCGTTCATGAATTTGTGAGCTGAACAAATTTATACTTGGTTTTATTTAGTTATTTAATTATTATATAATCATAAAGAAAATTATCAGTAAAGCTACACTTAAGAGACATAATTCACCTGAAGAAGATATGATAAAATATATTTCTTGGATAAGCATTCACCCTAAACTTATCCAAGATTCAAGCCGCTAAAATGCTAGATTCAGAAGCAGTTTAAACTAGATTGAAAAAAATTGTGTTACTAGCCTGAAATATTTAAGCATTTAGTTAAACAAATAATTATAGTCTTATAAGGCCGTCCAGATTAATTAAATTTCTGGCTTTCATGGAATTTACTATTAACTTTATTTTGAACAAAAATACCAATAGCTCATTTATACCCGATTCCACAAGTTATTATGTCCAATCCTTAATCAAATTGTGATTAATATGGATACAAAAACCATGTAAAGCATAAAGAACAGAAATTTATGTTTTCAAAATAGAAATTAAATTGTTTTATATTAAACTTTCAATTTAATAAAATACATTATAATTAATACAGTAAGCCAATTAAGATAACTAGTTATGGGATATCCTACCATTTCTAACTAATATAAAGTGGATGCATTGCGTGTTACAACTACTCTTCAAACATACTAGCAACTATGAAATTGATACATTGTATGTTTTACTACTAGTCAGACGTACTAGCAACTATAAAATCGGTGACCTGGCGCTCTAGGGGTTAGGTGTCAGACTTCAGTGCTGGCGGCCGGGGTCCAATCCTCGGTCGCGGCAAAGATTTATCTGATTACCAAACCCTTACTCCACCTCTGACAAGACATCTTGTGAATGTGTGAAATTCCTGGCCTCCACCATGGTTCGGATTCCACGTTAAACTGTAGGTCCTCCATTTCATCTCACAATCACCCTACCATTACTTATTAGCGTAAGTGCGTATAGCCCGAACGGGTAGTAAGACACGGTGCTAATAATAATAATAGTAATAATAATAATAATAATAACTATGAAATCGATTAATTGTATGTTTACTACCCATCAGACATACCAAAAACTGTGAAATGGATGAATTTTAATGTACAAATACTCTTCAAACGTATTTACTATTATAAAACGAATGTATTTTATGCCACGACTACATTTCTTGTATTGTATATTAATAGGCCATTTGTGTAAGCCGACATTTTAAGTCAAGATAGTTCGTTCGATATATAAAAAACCTAATATTAATAAAATACCCCTTCAATCACCAAATTATAGAGTTGTACCGAAATACGGTGTAACAATGCATATTTTTTAAATTAATACAATAATTGATACAATAATTAAATTCAATGTGTATGTATCTAAAATTGTAGCGATTTCATCCTAGTTCTAATAACTAGGTAATTTAATGAACCCCTAGCATGATAAAAAATTATATTTTTCGGATATACAGACTAAATATTAAGTTCGTCTAGTCTTGCTGGCCGATGATGAAGAGGTATGGAGGGGATTGAATCATGGCTGGTTTTTGTGAGGGTGATTTTTCCTCAATTATTTCCAACTCTTTTCATGGAATGAGAGTACCTTTATATAGTCTACCTTTCTCATCCATACACCATAAGTGATATCGAATTTAGATAACACTGTTGGATGGCAAGACGCTAAGCAAACAGAAAACAACCAAATTTGATCCATAGTGGCTTCGAAAGGTTGTTCTCCCCTGATAACTCTTCATTCCTCTATCCGCAGTGCACGTAATCAGTACACAATTGCATAACCTCCCAGGCAGTCAGGTTTGCCTTGCTGTGTGTTCTGTTTACCTCTTCGATGTCCCAAGGCGACACCGGTACTTGTCATAGGTTTTATAGCCATACTGATCAAATAACATCACAGGTCCATGTAACTTATGTTCACCCAGAAGTATTTTTATAAGCTTGTTCCCTTGTTTTAAATAGCCTAACACTAACTGGAAGTTATGGTGGTATTTTTGTCCTCCGAGAGGTCAGTATTATATTCCGGTCATGAATGTCGGGGGTATCTAATTTTAACATGGCATATTACTCCGTTATTTAAAAGAATGTTTGACTAGACTCTCAGGCTGGTTGTATTTAGCAACAACGTAGTAACAAGTATTGCAATATAACACTAGTATCAACTTATATATTTGTTACCAACCGTCTTCCTTCCCATCGTGTTAAGGTTTTGTGGGCCTAAGTCTTTTCAGGATGTGTTACGGCTAAGGATAGGGAGAGTGGGTGGATATATGATTGTGTGGGTTCATGAATGACGTCCTACTTGGATTTTATGGTTTTTATAAGTACTCATATATTTTTTTTAATGTGATGTTGATAGTAATATTGAAAATATATAAGACCTTGAAATATTACTTGGAATAATATGACAGAACGAAGTATCGCAAGGAATAACCAATGGCCTATTTGACCTCTAGGGTATACTATACGGTCTCCAAATCCCGGTACCCCGGGCTTGAGTGGAATGCTGGAATGCTGGCACTGTTTATGTGGCCAGTGCCTCTATTTTATTTGTTTACTATCTAATCATAATACCGTGCGATACTCGTTTTGTCATTCACAATCCAAAACACATTACATTAGCCAAACATGCCTCACAATTTAGGCCGTGTTGCTTCATATTATTATATTTCTAGCTTAGCAATGAATCTTAACTAATATTTAATACTAAATTGCAATATACCTTAGGACTCTAAAAAAAGTTGTGAACCGTCAGATATCAATGTTAGTATTATATATTAGTGACCTAAGCTATATATTCTAATAACTTAGAGCACTATATTATTATTAGCACCGCGTCTTACTACCCGTTCGGGTTATACGCACTTACGCTAATGTGTAATGGTAGGGTGATTGTGAGTGGTGGAGGTCTGGCATTCCTCACATTCACAAGATGTCTTGTCAGAGGTGAAGGAAGGGTTTGGTAATCAGATAAATCTGTGCTGGGGCTGGGAATTGAACCCTGGACCCCCAGCACAGAAGTCCGACACCATACCCCTAGACCACCAGGTTTCCCACAGCACTATAAAAAAATATGACGTTTAAATATGTGAAATATAATTTGATTGAAGGGAAAATAGCAACCCACTACATAAAATCCACATTAATTGATCAATGTGTATGAATATTAGACTACTCACTTACGATAGTAATCATAGAGTAAATGTTGTTAAACCATTTGATAACATCCCTCCTTCTTCTCATACTAGTTGTATGGATATATATATATATATATATATATATATGTATGTATGTACAGTACATATATACTTCTTTTTTCACACGTCTTACAATCGGCTCAGGTTGTACACATACATGGTAAATACTCTAATGGGTCAGGGATGGGGGCTAAAGCATTTTAGAGATAATCTACATGAATTTGCGTAGAGGGAGAATAAAAACCATATTGGAAAAAACATACTAATTATAACCTACAGGGATTCGAACCCCAGACAATCTAATACTAGAGGGAGGCCATAGACCATTCTACCATTGAAACGGGTTAGCTAAATTAAATATACACCTAAACTACCCGTTTCATTATCCATTTGTTCTTGGTATTTAAATCCAAATTTGGTGACGTTGAGCGTGGTCGCTTAAGCATCATGAGCAAAGTGTCAGATATAATTCATAGCTTTGTTTCAGCCGACGCTGTAATTAGAGAAGGTACAACCTGGTAAACCGTTTTTAGATTGTTAAACGTTTAAGATTAAATTGTTTATGTTGTGAGAATAAAAAATGTTGCGCTTGAAAAAAAAAAGTATAAACATATTAACATTTTTGTCAAAAGCGATACGCTTGAAAATGTTATTATGATAGATGACTGGTAATAAGGAAATATTAACCTGGTTCACCTTATGAACCACCTAATTATCTCAGCACACTATATAAACACCAACTTAATTCTATAAGAGATACTACACAACCCCACCTCCGTAAATTCAGCACTCTGAAAGGGGAAGAACTAATTTTAGTAATTATAATTTTTAATCCTTACCAAGAATGGAATAATTTCCCTTTATTTCAGCTGAGAGTCACACTGCCGACTGATCTAAGATACTGTGCGGTATTTAAAAAGTTATAAATATAAAAAATGTGCGTCCCCGAGTCCTAGATTTATTTACATAAGATTGCAATCTCTGCAATTTATAAAAACCTTTATCAAGTGAATCCCATGAACGCTGTAAGATAAAGTTAGTTTCGTAAGCTATTTTTAATTATACACACAAAAAACATAAAGCAAGCCATCAAAAGTAAATAAAAATAGGTGTGGTGACGCTGCTTAACACGCTCTGTGGGACATTTGTGAGAGAATGGATGGTGTGGTGGTTTTATGAGAGACCGGAAGTGTTGGAACCAGGCAGAAAAAAATATGAAAAAACTTTAAGTGCCAAAAAGTAAGAAGGCTGCTTCATAACATTATTATGGTTCAAACCACATCGGTGGATACGTGTGTTAATGCGTCGATCTATTATGGTTTGAATTGTTTGTGACAGGGAGGTTAGGCTCCGATTCCCGGCTGAATATTGCTGCTGATTATTAATATAAATTAAATAATATTATTGATTTATTTACTTTAAGTAAATTATCGTTTATAAGAAGAATTCTATCATTTATTAATTCATTCCTTATTTAAAGCATTATTATTTGTATCTTCCGGTTCTTATATTCATCATATTAAAAATGATCAATCTATCTGTTTTATTGGGACTAACATCTCAAATGCTTTTAAGATCTTTATGTTTTGTGTTTATAATCTGGCTTTATGTGATGCTCCTTTTTTTATCTGGTTTCTATTCAAATAATTTAATTCTGTAAATAAGATGTTTAACATGTAAATATATATTTGTGTGTTTCTGTTTATTACTGGGTTGACGGCTATTTATCCTATTTACTTATCTATTGTTATAAACATAAACATATCCCGGAAGGTTAGTAATATGTGGTACAAACACACACGTGAGGGTCATTCCCGTAGTCACTAGTTGATTTGTTTTAAATTATCCAGTCCAACACCTTCCCTCTGTAGTTAATGTCTCTCACTCAATTGCCAACATGTTGTAAAAATGTAATCTTTAACAATGAATGGGTATCGGTCAGAGGATTGGGTGTTGTGTCTGGTATAGAATGAAGTGAATTTGTTGCTCACATACTTATTCAATAATTCGGCTCAGAAAATGTATTTTAAATACTTCAATAAATTAAGTCAAATCTATTTTTCAGACATCAAAATAGTGTATGATTATAATTGTTAACGGCCTTCCTGGGGCTTCTTTTTGGTTTAATAATTATTTAATATGATTTTAAATGATATAAAATTATATCACCTTCTACTAAACTCCTTGAAGAGTTCAATTTTTTGAATTTTTCCTTTCCATAAATTATTATTATTATTATTATTATTATTAGCACCGCGTCTTACTACCCGTTCGGGTTATACGCACTTACGCTAATGTGTAATGGTAGGGTGATTGTGAGATGAAAATGGAGGACCTACAGTTTAACGTGGAATCCGAACCACGGTGGAGGCCTGGCATTCCTCACATTCACAAGATGTCTTGTCAGAGGTGAACGAAGGGTTTAGTAATCAGATAAATCTTTGCCGGGACCGAGGATTGAACCCCGGCCGCCAGCATAGAAGTCTGACACCTTACCCCTAGACCACCAGGTCACCCTTTTCATAAATATTTTACATAACCAGCTAAAGTTCTTTAACAATTATCTCACTCACATCATAAGTTGCAAATCATTTTGATAATTAAAATAAGCCATGCTCATTAAAAAATAGGAATAATAATTATAATAAAAAAGTAATAGATAGTTATGGGTTTGATTGACGTTTTTATCCCTTAAGCCCTTAATAAATTAGTGGGTGCGTAAGAATGGAGTCAAACTAGGGGATAAAGTCACACTAGTGTTGTATATGAACAGTAATAATCATATATTAACCTAAATTAAACCTTATTATAATCTTTAAGACTTAAAAAATATTAGAAATAAGGTAATAAGGTATAAATTAACATTAGGACATAATACAAACACAGAAATTCCAGAAACTAAAAAAAACAACCTTACTCGTCTTGTGGACTAAGACAAAAAACTAAACTAAGCTTGAGATTACTGGTCAAAGTCAAGTAATATATTAAACTAACTGGTGTAGGTGCCCGTTCATAGCAAAGGGAATACATAAAGTAGCGTCGTTAATTTTAAGAGCATAGAAAATAAAAATAAAATCTCAAAGTATGTTTAAATACGAATCATTTATTGCTTTAAATTGTGATAAAAACGGGAAATTAGGCTGACTAATACACAATGCTTGGATAAATATTTAATCGTGAACCTGTTTTATAAGCTGACATTTCTTCTGGAGATTACGTTATAGCTTCTCTATACACCATTCTTTGAACTCTTGCCTGTTGGTGCTAGGAAAAGAGAAATAAGAGTTACAGTATAAGCAATTGGTTGCTAAAGCGTTGTCATTAGATCCATTCAAAAGTATTTTAGCATTTACCCCTTCTAGCTTATTTACCTTTTCTATCCTTTCTAACCGTTTATCCCATTTTACTATCTTAACCATTAAACCCTGTTTAAGCTTTCTGCCCCCTTAATCTTTTATCCTTTTCATTATCTTTGGCCCTTTTGCTGCTTATTAATTGTTCTACCACTTTTATTTACTATAACCTCTTTAACCCTTAATATTGATATACGAACAATTATTTTTTGCCCTCTTTGGTGTTGAATTTTTAGTCATTTTTGACATAGTAGCAATTTTTACCATCTTGTCTTATTACCCTTTTTGGCCTTTTTAGATTTTTTTCACCTTTATACATTAATTACCTGGCTTAACCACGGAGAAATATTTTGGGGCAAAATGGATAAAATTAAAAAATATGTAAGAAGTGCACAAAGAACATAAAAAGTAAGGAGAGTAAAAAATAAAATCTAATATTTTTTTAAAAAAAGTAATAAAAGGGTAAGTAAAAAGGTTAAAAAGTGTAAAATGGGTATAATGGGTAATCCGGGTAAAAATGATATAGTTGTTAAAATGGGTAGAAAGGGTAGGAATGATAAAAAGTGTAAAATGGTATATTTGGAAAAGGGTATATCTAAATTTTAAAATTCCTGCTTTAAATGCCGCTTCCACAGGTTTATGTTTCTATACAGGGCTACCACAACCCGCATTGCACAATTGTAATTTTGTATGTAGTAGTAAAGCTTTCTCATGGCGTCAATTTCTTTGTTTTTTCGGTTTTTAATTAATTAAAAAAATTCTAGTAACAATTTCAAAATTCCTGATTTGAGGTACACATTTTCTTGCACAGGGGTTACTTATATTGATATACCAGACCTCTGCGTGCGATATATATTGCGTAATGCTCATGATACACGGACAGATACACACGCCCTTCATTTTGTTAATATATATAGGGGGTGATGTTCAGAAAGTTTAAAATGTTGCAGGAACATTCTGAGACGCACAGCAGACTTTCCAGTTTCTTGAAAATATTACAACTAGATCTATATCCCCAGGTGACATCTTGACTCACCCTTGCTTACTTAAGCGTTAAGGCGATTGACCCTTTTCATTTGGCGTGGAGATACAGAGCCACGGGAACAAACGGTTATCTTAAAGAACTGTTATTGTTTTGCAATTTTATTTTTGGAAACGGGTTGTTCAATAATAGAAGCATGTTGATTACGTTATACTTTTTATACACACGCCTCCTCTATAATTTTAACAGTGATCAAATATCGATAAAATTGACATTTTACAACATAAAACTGCAGGATTCATAGCAAAATATAAAAAAATATAACAATTAATAAGCCTCGATACATTATCGGGTGTTGAAATTATTAACATAAAAATTTCACTCGTTCTCGAGAAAACTGATGTTTACAAACGTTTGATTTTTCCGCAAGACCTGTCCGGTAGCTAGCGCCATCTACAGTTTCCGTGATCCATCTTTTTTTGATGACGCGGAAGGATATTTTGGTCGGTTGTGAAGTCACGCCACGCCTTTCACCTAACCTCCCACCAACCCACAAAATAGGGTTTAGGCTGGAACTCGACAGGACTTTAGTAGTTCTAAGTTCGAAACTTGTAATAACAATACCATTGTGAATTTTCAATTAAAATACTTTTTATGTTATTTTAGAAATCAAGAGGCAGGTACTACAATGATAGGAATCCAGGAATGTTTCAGCACAAAGAATAATACAATATAAAGTTAATTATAATAACACCTACTTCGTTTGCTGCGTGTTCTAACGCGATACTCTGGAAGTAGGCTAGACTGCCCATGACGGGGAGATGGAGATTCAAATCTCGGTCGGGTGTATTGAGGATGGTTTTCCAAAGTGCTCTAAGCGAATGTGGGTACATTTCCTCTAAATATAGCCTTCCTAATCCCTAAAAATTATTATCTTAATTAGTAGTATAACACGAACGGCTAGCAAAAATCGGTGCTAAAAAAATATAAAAATTTCCTTCCTTATGGTTAGTCTTACCCGGCCAGTTTTTAAACAGCTAGTCCTGTATTTCCAAATAAAATGTGTTGATAATGTTGATAATATGGTTTGAATATCTCAATAAATAGAATACCCTCCTGTTTGGAGCTATTTCTCATCTTCTAGTTCGACGCGACATTTTCGATCCCCCTACAATTTGTATTATGGTTACACTATAGAGCTCCTGAATAGCTTTTGGTAGGATATTCTCCCCTCCATTTCACCAGCAGTTCCCCTTGAAACATGGCTTATTCTTCCCTCCAGTTTCTCAACCCCACATTTACCCCTGAAATTGGTCGAAAAAGTTCCTTGAAAGTTTGGAGGGTGGTATGAACTCGGCCGAGTGGTGGTATTGAAGTTACAGCAGTACCAACCTTTATATATTGGACCTAAATAGTTTGCAATGAGAAGTTTACTGTTTAAATGTAAGAGTGGCATAAAGTAAGTCGAGAAAAAAGGTATCATATAATTGTGAGCTTACTACTAATTTTGTTGCTATCATCAATAAACTTCCTAATTAAAGGTAACCACTTTCCTTAAAGAAAAATTATATCATTGTGAAGTATTTAATGGTAATGGAAACTGACAATAAAAACCCACATAATTAATCCAAAATAACTTAAACTTTTCTGTTGTAAACATTACAATAAAATACGACTACATAAGTTTTAGAAAAGATAGATCTAGTTACAAATATCCCTCGCTTTAATATCATAGTTGCTATAGTTTCTTTAGATTTTTGTTGATAATTAGCTAGTTTTGAATTTAACGGTACAAAGTACTGTTAGTATCTTTTCCCTCCATCTTGGCATGATTTTTTATTTTGAAATAAATATTACAATTCAAATCTTGAGTTTCAATATAACCTCTCCTATGCGTTTCACTGATCTATTAGACAGTCCCCTTAAGAAAACAGTTTTTTTCCCTTGTTGTTGGTTTCTATAGCTGCGTCTTACTACCCGTCAGAGGTCAGAGCTATATGCATTTTAATGTTAGTGGGTAGGAAATGAGGAAACTCTTTGGGTGAAAAACATTTGTATTAAAACAAACAAGGATACAACCCTGACCTGGTCACTTTCAAATCAGAGGAGATGAGCCAAATATCTAGTCCAAGCGCCCACTGATACGTAAAGGAAGAAGGGTTATTTGAACATGCATACATAGTCGATTGGAGAGGGATTAAGTAATTATCACATAAATTATAATAAAATATTACTCTTCTATACACCCCTTTGGGATCGTATTCATCTCTATAAAGACATATTCAGGTACACTATCCTTGCGAACAAAGCTGTATGTGTAGTTTATATACAACTTAAAATAATTGTATCCCTTAAACCATAAAAAAAATTGTTTCTAACAAATATATTATATCACTGAAAAGTTCCCTTGACGAGTAGAATTACGATCAAAAGTTCCTTTAACTAGCGCCATGTCTTACTACCCGTTAAGGTTATACGCATATTTAATAATTACGCGAATGAACTAGGGATGAGGAAAGTTGAATTTAGAGGAAATATACACGGGTTTTCTTAGGAGTGTGGGAAATCATTTGGTAAAAATCACCCTAGTACACCCTAACGGTATTCGAACCCGATCTCCCTGCAAGTGTGATGCCATTTTATAAATTTAAAGAATATAATATTTGAATACGGCTATAACTATGACTAACAAATATGATAGATTGCCTCTTAATCCATCATGATTCGCGCTTTAGTACAGTTGTTATAAATTAAGATCACAAGCTATAAAATAAGCCAACTACCTAGTCGATGGTGGCTGCGTTATTGTATAGCTTGTTATCTTAATTTATAAAACATTTGTAGCTAATTATTTACGCACATCCATCACAGACTCAGCCTTAAATATGAGAAGAATGACTATAGACACGGGACGACCCCTGGGTAGCTCAGTATAAGAGCATTGATATACAAAGCCAGGGGCCCAGATTAGATTCCCGTGTGCAGGTGCCATTTTTCAATCTAACGAATATGATATTCTATTGGTTTATAAGTCACCACGCGTTCCAGCTTTCATTTGTTAAAATCATAGTAGCCAATATCCCTCATAACTTTTGTCACGTGGTATCTTTCACCGGCGGAACACTTGTAGCTAGTTTACGGAACACAAGTGTTCCAAGAAACAACGGTTGAGGACATCTCCCTTAAACCATGCGGCCACCGAAGCAGGTATTCTCATATTTTGATTGAAAGCCAAACTATAACGACAGTTGTACATAAAACTTGTGAAAGCTCCAAAAGTGATCTAAACACAAATTCAATAGAATGGAAACTAATGGTTGGTTAATGTTCACTGCTGTTTTAGTTTTAGTTTTAGTTCAATAATAAGATTGTGTTCCTGCATCGCTGATACTACGGACTAAACGTCGGTGACTAAGACGTTGGGGCTCAAATTCTGGTTGAGTGTACTGTGGTTAGCTTTTTTTAAACGGTTTCCTTATTTTTCTTCGCGTAACATGATCCACATAGGTGGGCACATGAACTAAAGTCAGGACCCTCCAGTTTTATTTGCCGATGATGGGGAGGTCCTGACTTGACATACTGTTGGTGGTTTACACCTCATTTTTGTCCCACTCTCCCTTCACGCAAATTTGGGTACATTTTCTTTCATTCTAAATTCCTCATTTCTACCTATTAATGTAATTATATGTGACTTGCTTTAACACGTAGTAAGACGCAAAACAAAGATATCCATAACAAAATTATGTAATAAGTGTTTGGTGAAATATTTTTCAGACTTTTACTGTTAATAAAAATGGTAAACCATGCATCGGAAATAAATCCTTGCTCCTTTCTAATCAATGAAGACATATTCTTAAAACTTGTAAGATACGTAAAATTAAATAATATACATTTGATAGAAACATATTGGGAAAAAAAGATCATCGCATTTGATCAATGAACATACATAGAGTATTTAAAGCTGTTAAAGAAACCTATTCTATTATGAATCAAATATGCAAAGTTATTATTAATTCTTTTTAATGAGGATTAATCCATCTAAATATCATATTCTGAAAACTGAATAATGACACCTGGACAGGGGAATCGAACCCGGGCGTACTAAACCAAAGGTCTCGAGCTCGATTCCCGTGTCCAGGTGTCATTTTTAAATTTACAGAATATTCTATTTTGTTTTGTGCATTTTCAACTCCACATTTCCAAAAGGTTTGGCTAAACAATTACATTTGCCTATAACTATAATTGTAAAATATGGTTTCAATTATAAGAGGTTTATTTTTAAGTGTTCTGCAACTTTCAACTTTGCAATAGGTATCGTATCTCAAAGAGTTGTGGATATATAATTAATCTAGGATATTTCCACTTATATACGGTACTTTAAAATTCATTTTCATATGGAGATGAGAATTACCATTTAGTTTCTAATTTCAAACAGAACCCAGATAAAAAAATTAATCAAAGCCGGAATAGTCTATTTTAGGAAATTTTAGTTTTTTTAATCTTTTCGCCCAATAGTTAACTTTCCTTAAATTATTCGTGGCTGGATAGATAATTCAACACATCCTATGGAGAGCCTTATGTAAATCTTAGATACCAATGCTTAGACCGATATATTAGATGGTTTCGGTTCTTGGCCTAGTAAAATACATATGGAAAAACGGCAATACAGAAGAAAGTCCAACTTTTTGGTCTCAGGGGGATAGGAAAAGTTGACATCAATCAAAATCTCGAATTCAATGTTTTGACCATCATAACGATCACATTATTTCCTCTTTCCGACGGGTCACAAGAAAGTATAAACCACGTCACCAATACTGGTGATCACGTGAATTAAGCGCCATGTCAGATTTCCTATGGCAGAGAGTTCAAAGTTCAGATCTCAGTCGAGTTAATTGGTTGTGCACCTTGCTATACTGTACATCATCTCGGAGGAACTGCATGGTTACTATTGGAGAACAGCGTTGTTGTCATTCTATTTATTTCATGTGATCAAATTCCCTCAAATATTAGACAAGCTTGGCAACGCTGGTTCGTTGATGTTGCCAGTAGCTCATTCTTACCCCAGTACACCCTCCAACAAAACTGAAAGATAAGAGATTATGCAACAGTTAACAGAGAGAGAGTGAAGATAAATATTTTCTCCATAAGGCCTGCATTTTTCTCAGTGATGATATTGGGTGTAGTACATGTGCATTTATTTTGAATTACTTTCCCAATTCCCACATGGAAAATTGGACTATATCTAGTAGATCTTTCGATAGCGTCGGATCAAAGAAGTTAATTATCTTTGAGTATTTGTTACTCATATTTTTATTAGATTTTATTCTCGCCATACCTGAATTTAAATTTATAATATGAACTAAGGTCTAGAATATGCTTTAATAATGTTATATTTCTCAAATTTCCCACAATTTTACATTCTTTTGATGTATTTATAGTTAGCCACATTGTTGTTTCTTAACATTTTGTAACGTTGCTGTTGAAACATTTA
Organism: Timema shepardi; assembly: GCA_902151425.1. Lineage (NCBI taxonomy): Eukaryota > Metazoa > Arthropoda > Insecta > Phasmatodea > Timematidae > Timema > Timema shepardi. Next base: position 187,601 of record CABFVX010000171.1, on the reverse strand, counting down.
TTACCCAGAAATTGTGTCGCTACAAAGGACTATGACACCGGAAATATGGTTTGACTTCCCACGGGCGCGTGCACCGTCGTGTTCTCGATGCGCGATTGTGTTTTGTCGTGATTCTCGTGAGAAGTGGGCACTGCGCATGCTCGAACTTTCTCCGCAGGGAATACGCGAGCTTACTTCACCTTTTTATTTGTCCGCCTCTTCCTCGTGTTCTTCAGGTAATGGGATTTTTTTTTCAGACAAACAACGCATTATTATTACGAGAATTTAGATGACAGGGGGCTTGGGAATATGTTGGGGGAGTTTTGTAAATATTTACATAAATAATGTGGTTTTTGGTTTACGAGCGCCAGCAGAGTTTACCCATAAGATGAGTGTGTCCGTTTCCGACCTGGGAGGGCACAACTCGACGCCAAACGACTCCATAATATAGATTCTCATCCGGTTGTCGAGTTTACTCTAGTTCGTATTCCACACCGCACCGTAACGAGGAAGTTATTGTGTCAAAGGAAATGTAACCAAATTTGCGTGGAGGGTAAATGAACAACCATGTTAGAATAATTACCCTTAGTACTCTCGATAGTGCTTCTAAACCCAACGTCTCTTGCATAAAAATAAACAAAACACGCTTTAGGCGTGTTTAATCAACGTTTGGTAGTCATTAAATAATATATTTTAATTTAAATAGGGCAATACCAGCGAGAAAAATAAATCATTCAAATAAACACTCACATATGGAAATGAACATATATTATATTTGTAACGGATTATATTTTCTTCTAAATATATGCAGCATTAAGAGATTTGTATAATCTTAAGCAATTTTTTTAATATGTTCAAAATTTGTACAATTTATATTGAATACAACTCATCTCGCATGTTTAATCTAGGGGTATTTAGTTTGACTGTCTGTACCTTCGTTCATTTATTTAGAACCCAAAAAATTGTTGATGATAATATTTTTTACTGAACTAATTGTATTCCTTAACGAATTTTATAGAGATGAATGCACAGTAAAACGATATATATTAGTTTTATTATATTGATTTTTTATTAAAAATATATTGTATAAAGCACTCTCCATTAATATAGTATTGAGTAGACTCTGCACTCGAATATAGATTATTGCCAAAGCATTAAGTGCAATACATTTTATTGGCTTCTATATTCACGAAATATTACCAGTATTTAACCATTATCACTTTTTAAATTAAAAACTCATTCTGTCCAGGGATGCGGTGTGGGGGAGTGGGTGGGGGTGGGGGAGGAGAACGGTGGCAAAGTTGTCTCTCTTTTCAAATAGCGAAGGGGTCAAGGTTTTAATCCCATAAAGGATTTTTTTCCCCTAAATGGTTTCCCACTATATATTTGCACATTTTTTAAAATTCTACCTTTCATATCCCTACCCAATCAGTGCATTAAGCTAAGGTACTCTGGAAAACTACTAACCTACAGTTACAAAATAGATTATTGGTCAAGGTTTAACAGAACATAGTTTGGTTAGAATTTGAACTGTCCTACTTATAAATTAATTTTGGTTATTGTGATACAAGAAAATTAGTTATTGTGATACAAGAAAATTAATCTTTTATTTAAAGCTACAAAGCTTAATTTATTCTTTTGATTTGTAACTCTCTTATTTTGCAACATTATTTTTGAAGTCGATGAAAATAAAAGAATATATCTTATATCTAGAGCTTGAATGATTTTTCGCTCATAATTAAACTAAATTGGTGTTCAGTTAATCCTTCAAACATTGATTTTATGAACCGTATATTTTACCATCCACTCCCCAAGATGATAAGAATCAGTTTTCTTAAAATTAACTCTACTTGTACTATTTAATTAAATAATTTAGATTGATTTACCATCAGCAACCCCATGTATCCGTAATCCCGACTATCTGATCTGATAAGTATCATTATTCTAAACCAAATATTGTTCCCGAGACTCCCTCTTGACAACTAGAGACCGCCGAGACTCCCTCTGGACAACTAGAGACCACCGAGACTCCCTCTGGACAACTAGAGACCGGCGAGACTCCCTCTTGACAACTAGAGACCGGCGAGACTCCCTCTGGACAACTAGAGACCACCGAGACTCCCTCTTGACAACTAGAGACCACCAAGACTCCCTCTGGACAACTAGAGACCGCCGAGACTCCCTCTTGACAACTAGAGACCGCCGAGACTCCATCTGGACAACTAGAGACCGGCTTTGAGGGGCACACGAGGACAACCAGATATATGACTTGTCTATTCATGTTGGCCGATGATTGGATGATTGGGACTAGAACACAGATATTGTGTCACCATAAACTCCACGAAAGATGAACATTTCCTGAGAGCGTGCCTGTGTTTCTGTCGGCAGATACATCTCTTCACCAGCGAGTTACCTCACCATCCTAAAAACCTCGATGACGACTAAAGAGTCCGTCGGAGCTCTCCCAAGACGCTGGAACACATCGAGATGTTTATCTCCACGACACGGTACGTAATTAGAAGGTGACCTCTCCCAGAAACAACCGGGTAAAAAGTTCCTCTTTTGTTCTTGAAGTGGTTATGTTGACCTCGATCATCTCCACCGGGATCAGTTTTTTAGATCGTCGTAATGAATAGATGTCCAGAGATGTTGGTCGAGTGACGGCCCTCTTGGCCTCGGAGCGACAGCCGGTAACTGATGACGATAGTTATGACTGACAGGATGGTTCCCTGGTAGATAGTCGCTATCAACAAGACATTGAGAGAGGAGCAACTTCCTAAACATCCGTGAGAGTTGACTAGGGGATACGTCAGCATACCTGACTGACTGGGGGGTCAGGGTTACTTCACGACCAGCCTTAAGGTGGGGATGTAGGGAACGCGAGAAGAGGCCAGTGGCCTTGCAGTTTTTATATCAAAGCTTTTTTTGACCAAAATTAATAAACTATTGCTACAATACAAGCATATAGTTTAATTTTCTTCACAACACTTCTTGAATATCTGTCATTAACTTAGCGGCATTTGGCGACAAACATTTTAAAGAAGATAAAAGTTGTCTTTGAATTCCAGGCCCTTCTTGACAAATATTAAAAAACAGTTGTTTATTCAATATGTAAAGATAATTAAACTATATGTTTGTAATGAACCAATATTTTATCTATTTAGAATGAAAAAAAGTTTTGACATAAAAACTGCAAAAACACTTACTTTTTCCCATTCCCTACTTCCCCACTTTATTAAGGAGGTGTGGGATGTGTTACTCTATCACAGAGTAAATATCTCCGGTCCTTGTCTGTTAAATGACACAGCTTGGGCTATAAATGGCTAGCACTTGCAATATTTTACCCTCCTCATCTCAGATTAAAACATTTGAGCCAGTGAGAGTAAATCTTAGTATTAAAAGCGGATAGTGTATTTATATTTTTTATTGTGCTATAAATCATTTTGAATCTGTCGAGTTCACTTTATTATCTCAGCTGTAGATTTAGATTTGCTCCCATTAATATAAAGGTAGAAGGAAAACTACCTTCACTGCATTCGACTGAGACTAGAACCGACTTAAATACTGACTTCCGGGAACAAACCACCTCACCAACTCGTGAGGGTTGCTCTATAATACAAACAGGGGAAGTATTGTGACTTGTTAACCGTGTTTGCATAAACTAGACTACAGATGACGTCTGACAAGTGACTTATCTACAAAAATAAATTTAACTACATAAACGTAGGAAATATCAATTAGATTGAAATGATAATTTGTTATGAAATTTCTATCACCATTGTTAATAATAGGAATATAGTAGAAACAAATAACACTTTTTCCCGGGTTTATTTCTGTATTTAAATGTCATATTTATAATATAATAATTATTTAAAAATTTAAATATATATCTGTTTTTTATTAAATACGATTTACTAAATCATATTTAAAATCCTAACGTAAATTTAAAATAAATAATTTTATCTTGAGTTATTTGTACTTTTACCGGGTTATGGAAGATAAAGGTGTAATTTTAGTGTAGGGAAAGTGAGAAATTATTTAGGNTTACACATTTTCAGGAGTTGAATTCTGATCCACCAACCAGACTAAACGAGACTGATATATTTGTCCATGTACCTACCTGTGTGGATAGTTGTTGTAATTAACACAAAATATTTTGTAACTTGGACTTATTGAAGCTCCTAGACAGATTTATTGCAAATCTATTTTATTCTATTAATCTAGATATCCTACCATGAGAGATAAAAGTAATTTAAATTAAATTTAATATATAATTTTAGTTTTCAATATATATTGGAGTCATCCATGAACCACTTAACGCGGTTGAGAAAGGGGGGAGCGGGCGCTTCAGTGTATACAAAGTGTGTTACAGGGGGGAGTGGGTGCTTCAGTGTATACAGAGTGTGTTACAGGTGTAGCGGGTGCTTCAGTGTATACAGAGTGTGTTACAGGGGGGAGCGGGTGCTTCAGTGTATACATAGTGTGTTACAGGTGGAGCGGTTGCTTCAGTGTATACAGAGTGTGTTACAGGGGGGAGTGGGTGCTTCAGTGTATACAGAGTGTGTTACATGAGGGAGCGGGCGCTTCAGTGTATACAGAGTGTGTTACAGGAGGAGCGGGTGCTTCAGTGTATGCAGAGTGTGTTACATGGGGGAGCGGTCGCTTCAGTGTATACAGAGTGTGTTACAGGAGGAGCGGGTGCTTCAGTGTATACAGAGTGTGTTACATGGGGGAGCGGTCGCTTCAGTGTATACCGAGTGTGTTACAGGGGGAGTGGGTGCTTCAGTGTATACAGAGTGTGTTACAGGGGGAGCGTGTGCTTCAGTGTATACAGAGTGAGTTACAGGGAGAGCGTGTGCTTCAGTGTATACAGAGTGTGTTACAGGTGGAGCGGGTGCTTCAGTGTATACAGAGTGTGTTATAGGGGGAAGCGGGTGCTTCAGTATATACAGAGTGTGTTAGAGGGGGGAGTGGGTGCTTCAGTATATACAGAGTGTGTTACAGGTGGAGCAGGTGCTTCAGTGTATACAAAGTTTGTTACAGGGGAGCGGGCCCTTCAGTGTATACAGAGTGTGTTACAGGTGGGAGAGGACGCTTCAGTGTATACAGAGTGTGTTACAGGGGGGAGTGGGTTGCTTCAGTGTATACATAGTGTGTTACAGGGGGAGCGTGCGCTTCAGTGTATACAGAGTGTGTTACAGAGTGGAGTGGGTGCTTCAGTGTATACAGAGTGTGTTACATGAGGGAGAGGACGCTTCAGTGTATACAGAGTGTGTTACAGGTGGAGCGGGTGCTTTAGTGTATACAGAGTGTGTTACATGAGGGAGAGGACGCTTCAGTTTATACAGAGTGTGTTACAAGTGGAGCGGGTGCTTCAGTGTATACAGAGTGTGTTACAGGGGGGAGTGGGTGCTTCAGTGTATACAGAGTGTTTTACATGAAGGAGAGGACGCTTCAGTGTATACAGAGTGTGTTACAGGGGAGGGGTTGCTTCAGTGTATACAGAGTGTGTTACAGAGGGAGTGGGTGCTTAAGTGAATACAGAGTGTGTTACAGGTGGAGCAGGTGCTTCAGTGTATACAAAGTTTGTTACAGTGGGAGCGGGCCCTTCAGTGTATACAGAGTGTGTTACAGGTGTAGCGGGTGCTTCAGTGTATACAGAAAGTGTTACATGAGGTAGAGGACGCTTCAGTGTATACAGAGTGTGTTACAGGTGTAGCGGGTGCTTCAGTGTATAAAGAGTGTGTTACATGAGGGAGAGGTCACTTCAGTGTATACAGAGTGTGTTATAGGTGTAGCGGGTGCTTCAGTTTATACAGAGTGTGTTACAGGGGGAGAGGACGCTTCAGTGTGTACTGAGTTTGTTACAAGGGGGAGCGGGTGCTTCAGTGTATACAGAGTGTGTTACAGGGGGGAGCGTGTGCTTCAGTGTATACAGAGTGTGTTACAGGGGGGAGCGTGTGCTTCAGTGTACACAGAGTGTGTTACAGGGGGGAGTGGGTGATTCAGTGTATACAGAGTGTGTTACAGGGGGGAGCGGGTGCTTCAGTGTACACATAGTGTGTTACAGGGGGGAGTGGGTGCTTCAGTGTACACAGAGTGTGTTACATGGGGCGAGGGTGGGTACATTAACAGATCTTATGTTTAAATTATAATGTTGACAAAATAATATTGCTGTTCATGCTTTCACCTTTATTCAAGATACTTATAGATAATTTGCGATTATTTACTCTATTTAAAAGGCAAGCTAAGCACTTACTTTACTCTTTATGTGAAAGGTTACGTTGCACATGGAGTGGGTGTGGGTGGTCAAGAAAAAATATTTCTTTTTGGTGTTATATGGGGGAGCGGGAGGTTAAGAAAGTTAAGGAAAAGGTGTTACAGGGTTTATGGATGACCCCTTGAAATTTATATTTCTAAATGGAGGAATTTTAATGACAGCAATTTCGGATAATCTGTTGTTAGTTTATAGTTTCTCGTGTCTTATAATCAAAATAATATATACATTAACTTTTAAGTTGATAGTATTTAATATTATCCAAAAGTTTATAAACATTTCAATGTTATATTTCAATCAAAGAATCAACTATAACTGGCTAGTGTAAAAAGATCTATTGGGCTAAGCTTGAAAATCTAAACAAGGCATAGCTATATCATTTTATTACAAATTATTAATAAATAATATTTTACCAATCATTATTAAATTTTTATATCATTTTCGAAACAAGTACTAATATTAATATGAATTGTAAGCAGAATTAAATTAAGTTAAGGGTATTTACTCCAATTAGAATAAAACAGAGGTTTTTGTGCTTTCAATGCTCATTGACCAATTTTATTGTTGAAAAAATTCAAAATACAATTTTTTACCTTAATCAAATCAAATTCTGGCTTCAATAAAAGAGAAATTATCAAGAAATATTTCAAATACATTAAAATTGGCCTTATAAAATTATTTTAATTCTAAATCACAAAGATATATTATGGTTTCATCATTTTTTTCATTTTATTTATTTGAAGTATTTAACATTCACTTTCTGAACCAACTGCTTATATAAGCACACAACAATTTATATGAGTGAGAATGAAAGGGCCTATCAATTTTACCGGGAAAGGTATTTTTAAATACCATTCAAGATTCTTTTAAATGCCACAATTGGCATGTATCGCAACGGCTCAGCTCCCCCTCTGAAGGAAGCTATGTTAGGGATTTTTATCGCTTTAGAAAATTCTGTCAACCCCGACTTGGTTTGAACCCTCGAACATCGAGTCTTGGGTAAGCACTTCACCCCAAGACCACAGAGGTCTACTATGTTTATATCCTATTTACAGTAAACCCGATATCAAAATAAATTAAACATACTATCAAGATATGTGAGCACGAATAAAATGAACATTAAATAAATCAAGGAACGTACTATCTGTATTACCAATTGTGTGGGAGTCTTATATTTGACTCACGCAAATTACCATTTCATTCTAGAATTTCCTGTATGAAGTACAACTTGGTACAAGGTTTTGTATTTTTAATATTAAAAATATTTTAGAAAACGTTTATCCCAAGAAGGGAAAACACTAATTGCATTAATTTTAATTTATTTTAAGCAATATTGCAATACACTATACTTTATCAGTTTGATAAATTTATCTTAGATCTTTTAAACTCTACAAGGTCTTCTCGTCATAAAAATAAAGCATTTTAACTTCAAAATTAAATTGTTGTTAAATTTAAATGGATACAGTTTATACCTCGGAAAACCTTTAATTAAAAATTCCGTTTAAATGACAATCCACCTTTGCACGGTCAAAATACCATGACCATTAAAATGAATCATTGGCCATCTTCGACTTCACATTATTAAACAAGAAGACATGTTTTTTTTCTAAACAGATGAACAAAAATTATTTTAAATAATTATATTTGCCTAATTAATTTATCAAACTTATCAAGCTACCTGCTTCGGTGGCCGCATAGTCTACTGCGTTAACCTTGTGGTAGATTAGAAAGCTGATAACAGAAAAATCTAGGGTTCTAATCCCTGTTGGGTGTACTGATAGGGGTTTTCCGAAATAGTTTTCCACTCAACCTTCACGCAAATGTGGGCACATTACCTCTACATTAAACCTTCTTATTCCGTAAAAATCATTAGCATAATCAGTACATATTCGTTTAGCCTGAAAAGGTAGTAACTAAAAATAAAGCTTGTCAACTTACATAAATTTTATTCTATATTAATTAAATCATTACTTAGATCTATTGAATATTAAAAAAAATTCAATAACATCACAAAATTGCGTTCGATGAATTATTAAATATGAAACTATACCTAAAAGTGTGTATATAGTTAATTTGATTGATTGTAAATCTGAGATAGGATAGGAACGTTCCTATTCGATGAAAAAACATTTGTAGTATATTAGGAGATTACGGTATAGTTATCTCTAAACTTTCAAAGCGCCTTCTGATACTTTACAAGAGTTGAGCTTAGGAACCATCTTATAGTACATAGTATTCAACTATTCACTAGCACCAATTTTATCTTACTATAAATATTACATCTTTTAATATTTGATAATTTTAAAATAGTTATTAAACAGAATTTTAACACTGACTAGTAATTTAACTTACACAACTTAAGCATGGATCAAAAACGGGTAGGTAAAAGTTAATTATTATATTCACTATCGCCGACATAATTTTGTAGAAAATAAAAATACCTATATATAAATAACACTATGGTCACTGGTATGAAGCAGAGAAAGCGTTTAAGTTTTGCTATCATCGCAGCTCGCGTTTAATGTCTGGTCCTTAATATGATATCACTTTGTAATTGTCTGTGACAAATTTACAAGTGCATTTTGACACAGAAGTTTGTCATAGTATATTTGAATTTTCTTTAATATTCAAAATGGCTGGTTCGGAAAGTAGGAAACAAAAACCAAATTTGATTTATAATTATTATCAGAAAAATGCAAATAAAAATACACACATATGTAAATTTTGCAAAATAATATTAAACACTCCACGATGTAAGTAAAAATTAAAACCTAATTGATAAGTTACAAAGTTTATCAGTAAGCCTGTGTGCATTAATTATTAAAATAGTCCTTATGTAACAAATAAGGACATTTTCCTGGTCCTTGTTACTGACAAGATCAAGAAAAATAATTTATTAAAAAAATTTAAAGTAGTGTTAAGTGACAACAAAAATCCTAGGTTGCTCCGTTTTCGACTTCATCTTTTCTTCGTAAGTTTCAAGATTCACTTTGACTTCGCTTCGCGTTTTAAAAATAACCTTCGCACACCTCTACTCTTTTATTTGCTACAAACGATCAATAGAAAGAAACAATTCCTTCTATAAAATTCGTGTTATTTAAACTTAACACTATAGTAAAATGTCTCCCCCTTTGTATTAAAGCTACACAAAGATAGGGATCATAGAAAACTAGTTTTCCTAATATTATATAATAAATGGGTGTATCTATATTTTTGTATCGGAATGTTGACATTACTCTAAACACAGTATTGATTTGCTAAGTTAATCTGCAATATTTGGCTTTAGAAGAAAATTAAGTTAGCAGTTTGAAGTTATTTGGTTTGAATTGAGAATCAGTGGCAATGTTATATAATATATTTCATATATGGCATGTGGCTAGTATTTTCATTCTGGCTAATGAGAAAACTTCCTTTTATCATCATAAAACAAAGATCACCGGAATATACATTACCTACCCTGGAACATAATTACTATAGTGTGGATTATTTTTCCAAACAAATCAAATGGGAGTTTAAATGGATATAATATATTTATAAATACTAATAAAATCTAGTTTAGATTATTTGAGTTTCACGTGGTTTTCGTCTGCCATGTAAATTCTTAAAATATAATATTTAAAGCAATGATTATTTTTGGCTAAGATATTGTATTTAGTTTATTTTACTATCACACACGAAACACTTCTAAACAGCTTACATGTATCAAGGTAGAAAATATTGAGGTGGAATTCAAACAACTTCTGAAATAACTCAAACCAAACATGCAAATTATAGTGAACAAATAGAAAATTGTTTTGTAAAGGCCAGAAAGAGGCAAACACGTGTTGTATGTGTATTTTGCAAACAACCCAGTCACGTGCGAACATATTTGATAGTCTCACTTGTCAGAATAATGACGAGTATATTTTTTCGCTAAATTATATGGCTGTATGCTAATCAAGTAGGAGTTGATATGAAGGCATCGTGTGAAGGGGTTACTAGATGTTTACATCGAAATAAAGAACGGGCGTTTTGAGAAGGGAAGGGGGGTAATTTGTCAAATCCCCAACAACACCTGCCATGCGGTAATGAGATGTTGGAGTAATTACGACCTCTAGGTAACTCTGAGGAAAGACTTATCTCACTTCACCCCACCTACCAACGTAAGAGACAAGAGAATCTCTTTTTACTGAACTTATCCCCGTACACGCAATATTAACACTATCAATCCTCAGTTCTTAGGAGAAGGTGGGGGGTGTCAGAGATAACAGCGGAGCTACCAACATATCTGCTACACGACCAAATATTCCTAGTCTCCCATGTTTGCTGTATTATCGTTTAGAGACACCTGTTTTAAACACATCCTATCTGCAGAGTAGGTATAGTGATTAGCACTCCTGACTCTGAGCTACAAGTTCGACAGTTTGACTTGGTAAGAATCTCAGTAAGGATCACCGGAGGAAGTTCCAATACTCTAGCTCTTTGACAACCACCTTGTTGAAATCTAAACAATATTTCATGAATAAGAACTCCACCAGTTTGTGTATAGCTTAGATAAAACATTGTTTTATATACATTTTTAAGGACACATGTTCAAACCTAAAACAAATAACTGTATTAATTGTTCCAAATATTATCTACGAAGTAAAAATATTGCTTTGTCTATAAATAGGTTTGTTTGTTTTCATTGTTTGCGATGTATTTTACTACCTGTCTGAGACAACCGTATGTAATTAAACCAATAGGCCAGGGGATTGTAATAATAATAATAATAATAATAATAATAATAATAATAATAATGTTTCTCTGTGCTACATCATTCGTAGGCCAGTAGTGGAAAGATAAGCCCATAATAATGTACCGCTGCCCAGAGGACGCCCGAATGTACTAATCTTACATCCTTTCCATGGAGGCTTTCTACACTGCCCGACCCGCCTCGGTGGCGTAGTTGGCTAACGCGCTTGTCGTGTTGAGCTCGACTGCTGAGGACGGGGAGATCGAGGTTCGAATCTCAGTTGGGTAAACTGGGGTGGTTTTTCCTAAATGGTTTTCCACTCTCCCTCCACGCAAATGCGGGTTCACTTCCTCTAATTCAACTTTCCCAATTCCTAATCAATTAGGGTAATTTTTACTTAAAGCATATAACCCGAACGGGTAGTAAGACGTGGTGCTAAATATTATTATTACTACACTGTCGCGGTGAGGTGATGGTCATAGAGAGTATGGGGTTTTCAGACCAATGAAAACTATTAAACCTAACTTAACCTTAACTAACCAAACCTTGGTGACCGTGGGGGCAATCACCCTTTCGGGAAAAATACCCAAGGTACTAGCCGGGAATCGAGTCAAGGACCCTAGGCTCCTAGTCAGGTGCACTGACCACTACACCCACGGGGCTGGCTAGGCTAGGAGATGAGGAAGGTATATCTTATAAAAATGCAACAGCATTTAGATTGCTAAAGAGAGAGAGAAAATCGCACACTAAACCTTCGGCAGAGACTCGAATACCAACCCTCTACCCAACGGAACATCATAATGTATGAGCTTGACATTTAATCCGTGTGCCCACCGACGCGGGTTAGGCTTGTTTGTTCATGGAAAACTTTCCTCGTGCATGAGCTAGGACTATGACATTGTTTTTGAAATCGAGTACTCGTCTCTGAAACCTTAAGACATGAAAACCACTCAAGATGGTGGTAAATCCCCCAAATCCCTCAAAACGACACGATTTCCATGTGACTTACCTTTCTAGGAGCTGGTCGAAGATACTGCACACAAGATCGAGCCGGCTGGTCCAATATTGGTCCAGTACCTGAACATACAAGAATAGACCGTGAAAAACTACCATCGAACATTTGGAAGTGACAAATACACTTAGATTAGGGAGGAAAGGACTAATTAGTTTTAAAACCAATCCAAACCTTTACTTGAAAACACACCTAGTCTATATTCCTCATGCATCCTCTAGTTTAATCAAACCCTTAAAAAGGGAGTGATTTTCACAGCAAATCTTCAAAATATAGTACTTATTACATTAATTAAAAAATGTATTTAATAAATCACATTTTCATTAAATTTTATAATATTAGTTCACTAAAAATACTTTGTTTGTTGACCCAAAAAATTTCTTTGGAATCAATAAAGAGGGAAATTTAGATAAATCTAATATAATAAAATTTTTGAATTGACTGTAATATATTGCGTCTATCAAAACTGATTTAAAACTAATCTTTCATTCATTTGATACTATTTTCGAATAGCTGTAAGATATTATGATAGTTTTTGAATTTGTTGTAGGGTGTTAGGACTTGATGTACGATATTACGATAGTATTTGGACTAGCTATAAGGTATAACTTTAGTATTTTGACTTTCTGTTAGGTATTTTGATAATAATTGGACTTTCTGTTAGGTATTATGATAGTATTTGGACTTGTTGTAAGGTATTATGATAGTATTTGGACTTATAAGGTATTATGATACCATTTGGATTTACTTGAGTAAAAGGTATATTGTTAGTAATAGATAAATGTATTAATAAAATAAGTCAAATTAATCTATAAATATTACTTTGTGTTAAGCTCCTTCACGGAAGATTATTCTAATCTGTTGCCTTTGAAATTAATATTTTGCAATTTAAGTCTCAAAGTTTTGTAGAATCATTATTTCTGCGTACCCAAGAAACTAAAGCTAAACTGTAATAGGCAACTAAATACCTTACAATAATATAAATAACTATATCTACCTTGAAATACCTTGGGGAAAGTTTATTTCTAATTTTCGGCACACAGTTGGTAGCACTGCTATGTAAAATTAGTGAATTGTCGGGGATTCCCTGGGAGGGGTTCAGGTGTGCGTGTCTTATCACAGTTCCATGTTGGGACGAAACATTGGAAAAACAGCGGGGATCAACTAACTCATGCTCGTGTTTAAATATTCATTATTCAGGCTCGTAAATTGAGTTGGTGGGTGGAAACAACCCTTTATCCTCCCCCTACAAACCCTATTTCTTCAATTCCAGTCATTATGGCGGAATTAAACAGGTGGTGTAAGGTACCATCATGAACTGGCACATTATCACATGTCCTGTGTTAATGAAACAATGGTCTAAGCCTCATATTGTGTGTATCATGAACTATCAAATTTTCACGTGTCCTATATCAAATGAACAATAGGCTGATCCTTATTTTGTATATATCATTAAATTTTACAATATCACCTGTCTTGTGTTATTGGAACAATTTGTCTAAAGCTAATATTTTGTATATCATGAACTGGTAGATTATCATCTACTCTAGAGCAATGGAACAAGGGTCTAAGGCTCATATTGTACTGCATACATCATTTAGGGCCTACTGATGTATTATTTCCTCCGGCTTCAATATAACAAGAACCAAAGGATCTTATTGGCGTCTACTTAGATCAAGCTACACTTCATTACACTTGCACTGCTCAATCAAGGTGAAAGCAGTGCTATAATTTTGGTACATTTCTTAATCTATAATCATATAATATGTGATAATTTAAAAATAAAATAGAAATATATTTTATGTTTTAAGCTGTTTGCTGAGTAATCTTTTGCAAAATTAATTTTTTTTAGTTTGATTACCATTTCTTAGAGGTTTGAAATCAAGGGCGTACAAAGCTAATTTTTAAAGGTTGTCCGCTAGAAAGTTTTACTATGCCTGTAGTCAATAAATGTTTCTATACGTTCAGTACATATTGCCATCCCCCTCCTAGGCTTCCAACAAGTTTCAAAGGAAGTGGGGGTCTGGACACCCCAAACTCCCTTCTTCCTATGATTTTTTTTAAATATGTCAAATCAATCTATGATTTGTATAAATTCATGAATTACAACATGTTGTAATAACTAATAACTCCTTATAATTTAATACCCAACCTAAATACCAGCCATAATATATTATTCTTTGACCCAAACATATTTGAATACAAAGGCTATAGATATAATATATTCATATTTGCTTTAATACTGGCCTAAATGTCCTATAAGAATTTACTTTAGAGGATCAATTCCCATTTATGAAATAAATTAATGGTTATGTATTCTTGTAAATAAAAAGTAATTTATTAAATCTCAGATTTGTATTCCATAGAACCTGGTTCTAGCCCCACCATGAACTCATGAATGAGTGTCAGCTCTAAGAATACGTGCTAAAAAAAATTATAGAAAATTTGTTTTTTTCAATTATATCTCTGAGAAAATGTAAAATATGTACAGGCTCTAATAGAACAGATTGACTAATAAACAATATTTTAGTATGAACTTTCTATTCCGAATACGAATCTAACTAAGATAAAGACTATAAAAGCGCAGATAGTAGTACGTTTATTTTACATTTTCTGCCATTTATTTAGAATATTTAGGATGTAGACATTTTAGGCATCTATTAAATTTAAATAAAAACTCCATGGCGTAAGCCCGCAAGCAGACTATACCGACTGAGCCGCCACCGATGTTAAGAGTCATCCATAAACCACGTAACACCAAGTAGACATTTAGCTTGACCCCTCCAACCTGTGCTACGTAACTTTTCACATCAAGAGTAAATCAAATTATTTCATAGAGAAGCTTTTATGACACTAAAAGAGGGATTATGATTTAATAACTCTCGTATTTAGTTTTAAACCCTCAATAAATTCAACGAGTTCTATTACTATACTTTATTATGTTTATTTATGGTATAATTGCACAATCAGATGACTATTTGGAAAATTAACAACTTATTTTAAAAAGAAGTAGACAACATTATAAATTAAGAATAAAATCTGTGTTAAGTAAAACTGCTATGTATCTCCCCCTCCTTGCATAATTATATTGGAGATCACCCCTCCAACCCTTAGCAAGGCTGTAGCCAGCCAATAATTTCAGGGGGGAAGTTGGTGGGTACATCCCCTAAATCCTAAACGATAAGCAGTTCTAGAAGCTATTTGAATGGTTTTTATGGCAACATAGCCCCCAAATTGCTGAAGGATAAGAAAAATTATAAATACTAAACACCTCTAACTCTCTGAAGTGCTTTTTATGGTAACACAACCCCCTAAGTTCTTAAGGCTAGGAAAAGTTCTTAATTCTAATAACCTCTAGAAGCTTTATAAAGTGTTTTTTATGGTGATGCAGCCCCCTAATTTGTACTTGAATCTTAATTTTGAAATTTTTAAAATAATAAATAAAGCCATAAATATTTTGTTCATAAAATTTCGGGGGGAGGGGAGGAGTTGAACCCCCAAGCCCCCTCTGACTACTGCCTTGGCCCTTAACATTGATAGTTTCAACATTGGGGGATAGAAGGTGCAATGGGGTCATCACAACCTCCCACTAATCTCAGTTTCCTAGAGCGAGACTGCTACTTATTTATTCAAGTAGCTCTTTATTTATTCTGATGAAGCTTAGTTTGAGGCCGTTCCAGGCCCTCTGATTCACAGATAAATTCTGTAATTGCAAAGTGGAACCAGAATCTTTAGGAAGCCATTTAGGAAAAATATCACTCTCAGTACACACAGCCGAGATTAAAACTTATATCTACCCGTTTCTTATAAACCAGAATTAATTATCTTCATATTTAGATTGTGATTAACTTTTAAAATTAAATGAACTTGAATAGTTAAAATCCATCCAAATATCACCGGTAAAGTTCCTTAGCTTTTCTTATTACAGAACCAGTGCATGAATAATTGTCAAATGGATAGCGATGAGGGAATTACACAGTTAAAGTACAGTTTTAATATGCTCTGTTTACCATGGCAACACTTCACTACATGCCATTTAAATCTAAGTTTTTACACAAGATGTTCAGAAAAGAAACTAACTGAATAAACAATAGTCATTCCCGTGCATGCGCGAAACAATATTTGTTCAAAATGAGTTCCTTTGTTTAAATTTAAGCACGTTTATTGAACATTTCCCATAAATAAACTCGTTCCAATTCTCTCCGAGCTCTGCGGCTGTGAACAGTTTACTGTCGCCCTTTCCCCCATTCCCCGAGTTGGCCAAGACGCACCTCACGCATGCGCGTGTGTGGCCGCGTCATGAAACAGTCGTCAGTAATGTAATATACTACTGTAATTACTTAACACGGGGCAGGTGTTAATTCCCAGTCAAATGCAAGAGCTTCAGGCAAGGTTAAGGTGGCACGCAGGTGTAATAACAAGGCGTGATACTTAGCAATGACCCTAGTCACACAAGTGAGAGCTTTAACACCCGAGGAACGAATATATACAGCATGACCCAATACCACGTTCTCTGCGGCGGTGAAAGTACATTTCTCATAAAGAAGGGTGGAACATGATTAACAGTTTAGTGATCATTTTCTTGTTATTTGTTCAAAACTATAATTTATCCGGCACTTAACTCACTTGCGTCAAGATTGTATGTGTCCACTTGATTATAGTCCTGTCTATCTCTCCCAGCAGGAACTCGACCAATTTGAGGAACAGTGCCTTAGTGCTGATCTACAAGGTGGTACCACATTCATGAGGAAATCCATTTTGACTGACCAAAAATGTTGGGAATCGTGCTAGGCCTGTAATCTAGAATACCAGGTTTGATTCCAGATCACACACATTGTTTTTACGCAGTATTAGTTCTCATTCTTTACTAAGGTTAGTGATGATAACATTAGATTGAAATTACCTGTGACTTTCTTGTTAGTTTGGTTTCATTATTTTTTTAGCACTGCGTCTTACTACCCGTTTAGGCTATACACACATGTTCTAATTATGCTAGTGAGTTAAGGACCAGGATGGTTGAATTTAGATTAAGGGTACACGAGTTTGCGTGAAAGGGGAGAGGAAATAAATTTGGGAAAATCCCTCCCCCCTCAATACACCCAACCGGGAATTGAACACCAATCTCTCTGTTAGCAGCAGTATAGTGTATTTAGATTCAATTTAATTGATGATATTGATATTAGTCTTGATGAAATAAATCATATGTAGTATTTTGGAGATGTATATGGGTTTTTTTATTTTAAGATATTTTTTTTCAAATATGACCCTGCAAGACTATTGCTAACTCATGAAGGAAGTATATGGCTCAAATTACTTCTTTAAACATAAATACGAGCTGAAACTTATACAAAATATTCCTCACTAGACTATACCTCAC
Source organism: Timema shepardi (assembly GCA_902151425.1). Taxonomy (NCBI): domain Eukaryota; kingdom Metazoa; phylum Arthropoda; class Insecta; order Phasmatodea; family Timematidae; genus Timema; species Timema shepardi. The sequence goes on along the minus strand of CABFVX010000171.1, from coordinate 170,242 downwards.
TTATGTGGAGCAAAGTTATTTGTAAATAAAGAGTGAGGTTCCTTACCTACACAGTGTTGAACTACTCCATAATGGCATCCCAAACCCCTCAAAGACCCCCACCGTTATTTCTCATTACTTGACCGACATGGGGGCTACCGTTCTGAAAAGCATGTATGATGTCTATCTCTGTCATTAGCACGTTTATTGAGATAATTCCTTGTCAAAGATTATAAGACATCTCTAGACTAATTATAATCTTATATTAAAGGCACCGTTAGATATATCTACTAATCAATATCTTAACTTTTTAAACTTGCAAAATCATCTTTGTATCGTCATAGAAAATTGTTCCAGTACCAACTCTGCATTAATCATGCAATTCACTAACCTAATAAATTATATATATAGCATTATTTGTTTTCTTTTTTCATTTTAGCACCACGTCTTACTATCTATTCGGGTTATATGCTTACGTACCAATGACGCTAGTAGGTTAGGGATGAGAAAGGTTTAATATATCTGTGTTGTGAGAAAGAGTAGGGCATCATTTAGAAAAAAACCACCATCAGTACACCCGACCAGTATTGAACCACGATCTCTCATAATCGGCAGCCTAGTCTAGTGTGAGATTAGTGCCTTAGACTATGCTGCCACCGAAGCTGGTATTTTTATTATTAATTAAATATTGTATTAAAATCATATTTTATTAATATGCTCCATTTTCACGTAAAAGAATTTATTTAATTACATTCTGATTTACTTCCATTGACCTTTTCAATCTGTGCGGATGTAGTAAAGTAGCTCACAATGGTCGTTTGTGAAAAGCTAACATTTAGTTACAAATAATGTATTGATAGTAAGATCTAGTTCTTTTTATTTCATAAAATTTGAATTGGAAGAGTAAAATGATGATAGAAATATAGTTGCCCTAAAATTCCCCTTTTTGTAAAACGTTTGTTTAGTTAGTTTAGTAAGCCCTATATTAATGTTTACAAAATTATGTTGAACATTCATACAGTTTTATTTGAGCACAGCGTTATATTCTTTAAGATTTGAATTAAATGTTTTAACCATATACATAAAATTGAAAATACTTATATATATATATATATATATATATATATTAGCACATAAATAAATATTATACATGTTGATTATGTTTATTGTGGAGCTTTACAATTAGATTAAAACTACTGGTCAGCAAGTCCAGTGTATCAAACAAAATAAATTGTTAATGCAAAGTCTGAAATAATGTAGTTTGAAGAGAAAATGTTTTTTTAACAGTTTTAGTTTGTGTTCTTAATTTCTTACCCCCCCTAGAACCCCAAAATTCCCCCTACACCAGTTGAGAGCCCCTGCTCTATTGTATCAATGGATCAATGGTCCCATATTTGTTTTTTTCCATTTAGGCTCAAATCAGTATTATTATTATTATTATTATTATTATTATTAGCACCACGACTTACTAACCGTTTGGGTTGTACGCACTTACGCTAAGGTGTAATGGTAGGGTGATTGTGAGTCAAAATGGAGGACCTACAGTTTAACATGGAATCCGAACCACGGTGGAGGCCTGGAATTCCACACATTCACAAGTTGTGGTTAATACACATCTTGTCAGAGGTGAGGGAAGAGTTTGGCAACCAGATAAATCTGTGCCGAGACCAAGGATTGAACCCCGTGCCCCCAACCCAGAAGACTGACACCTTATCCCTAGACCACCAGGTCAGCTCTCATCTCAGTACATTTATTATGTATTTCTATCCATTGAGTCATATTTTGCAATTCCTTCTGTTCTGTGTATAGGTAATCTTTTCTCAAACTCAAGTTCATTCTGAAGAAGATAATAAGAATTCAAGAAACAAAGTATTTTAGTTATGTAATCATCTCAAGACTAACGATACAGTTCGTCAAACTTATATTCTTAAGAGTAATGCACTAATCCCAATCCTGACAGGAGATTTCAATAAAATTCCACTCATTTAATTAGTGGGCAGAGGTTAACGGCTTAGCCAATATAATCACAAGATGAGGTCAATTTTAATAATATATTAATAATATAATTAGGCTACAGTATATTACATTATATGTTGATTGAAGCAAAATAGGCATAAATATGTAACACAAAGAAAACAAAACAGATTATCTAAAATATGCTTATAAAAAAGAGTACGAATGATATCTTAGTTACAAACAAATTATTTATTTGTAGTAGTAAACTATCCTAAAATTCAGATATTATTCAACAAAACTTTTTCCAACACAAGTTTAATTTTAATTTGTTAGTCTGTTGTAAATATTAATATTTATTATCTCCATTTTACAGTACGATTAGCCTCACGGATAGTATGCCTTAATACTTATCACTTAGATGTCTGTACTTCAAATCCGACTGGCTGACTTAGCTTGTTCATTTTCCACATTTTCTTTCACCATTCATCTACATTGGAATTTTAATAATTATGAAGTTATATCTAGCAAATACTTTAATTGTGCTTTTCCACGTGAACTAAATTATAAAAAGTTAGTGTTTCATAACAAATTGTTGTAGCCTACAAGTGCTTCTTCCCATGGAGAGTACAAGTGCATTACAAGCAGTATTTTTAGCACCGCGTCTTACTACATATTTAAGTTACACACTTACGTACTAATTACGATAGTGGTTTTAGAGATTAGGAAGGTTATATTTAGAGGAACTGTACCCGCATTGGCGTAGAGGGAGAGTGGAAAACCATTTCGGAAAAATCACTCTCAATACAGCTGACCGAGATTTAAACCTCGAGCCCCTGTCTTTGGCAGTCTAATCTACTATGAGAATAGCGCCTTAGAACATTCGGCCACCGAAATGCATCCTAAGTAGATTAAAACTCTATTAGGGTTAAAAATAGTGACTAGTAATAATATGATATTGTAGAGAAACATCGATAAGTTAAATGAAAAGTGAATTGTGCCATTTGAGGGGGAGGATTTGTGAAACGAGGACGAACCTGTCCAGAAATGCATAGCAAAATTTTCTATGGTTTCTATATGTTAATTCATAAAGGGAGAAGAGTACTTTCTCTCGTGTTGCGTGAGCTCACAAACAACCCGCGGTCACTAAGATGTGTGAGCCGAGCATGCGCAGACAATCGTCAACTGCCGTGTGCCACTTAACCATCTTGGCAGCTGAGGCATCGAGTTCCATGTCAGCTTGAATCCACCCACTACTGGGGTTGTTGTCATCGTCGGGATAATAAGTTTAAGTTAATGAAATCTAGTTGAATATATAGTAATATTGCCTGTCTCGGCTACATATATCGGGACAACCGAATTTACAAATCTTTTCTTTTAGCGCCGCGTCTTACTACCCGTTTGGATTATAGACCCTATACACTAATTACACTAGTAGATTAGGGATTAGGAAGGCTCAATTTAGAGGAAGTGCACCCACATCTGCGTAAAAAAAGAGGGTGGAAATAAATTTAGGCAAACCACCCTAAGTTCACCCGACCTGAATCGAGTCCCGATCTACCCGTCTTCACCAATCTAGTTCAACACAAGCGTAGCGCGCTAAACCACGTGACTACCGAAGCAGGTCAATTTCTAATCGTACATTCTTTCCGTGGAGGTTCTGTCAATGTCCCAATGAGATGAGATGATGGTGATAGTAGGAGGGCGTGGAATTAGATGGAACATTTAAACCTAACTTAAGCCTAATTGACCAAACCCTGGTGACCGATGGAGTAATTCCCATTAAGGTAAAAATACCATGGTAACAGCCGGGTATTGAACCTGGGACCCCTTGGCTCGTAGCCAGTTATAGTGACAACCACGCGGCCAGTTAGCTCTAATAGTGATAATATGTTAGTTTACTTAGTCCTAAGTGTGTTATTTTATAAGCGATACCAAAGCAAATTCAATCTTATAGCTACTATTTTTGAACTCTTCGTTCTCGATTGGCCCTTGTGAAGAAATAAAGGTTTGAAAGCTTATGGAACCACTCTATATTTTATAACAGATCAGAAATAAATTTAGGTAATTTAAAATGCTTTCATATTTTTTTAAACTGGCTTGACCACCATTATAAAGAAGAAGAATATTATTTGTTTCTTATGTCCTAAATTTTAGGGGGATTGGGATGGAAGGTTATATATTCATGAGTAAAATATCTTTTAACGATGTTTTGCCCAAAAACCAATTATACAACGCTATTTATCATTTCAAACAAATTTTATGTGCATTTTAAATAAAATCGTTTGTGCCATTCTCGAAAAATGTGTAATTCACAAAAATTGTTCATTTGTAAACTACCCTTAATTTCAATGCTATGATAAACATCAAACCACCTATTTGTGGTATAGCCCTATAATATCTAAATATCAAGTTTGAACACAATTCATATACAATTTAGGATCCATGGACAGGTACAGATAGACAGGCTGAATCGTAAAATTCACTCATTTGGTCTCTAATTCACATAAAATGTAAGATTCATCATAAAAACGAGATAAACTTTTTCCGCGATTACAATACTATCTATTGACACGAGAAAGTAAAAAAGAGAGTATATTTCTGATTAAAATCTTGAAAAATAGGTTATTTCATCTTATTTGGATCTAGCTAGCTCAGTACACAGGTAATTATATTTATAAGACCGTTATCACAGTTAAGGTCACTAAAATAATTGTGATATAATACTATTTAGATATTAACAGGAGCCCTGATGTTCGTGGGTTGAAACCCAGCCGAGGTTGACTGATTTTTCTTTGGCGATACAAATCCATTGCACGACTTCCTTCGGAAGGGAATTAGAGCCATCTGTCCGTGCCAATTGTTGCATGTAGAAGATATCTAGAAGGTATGTGAAAATACCTTTCCCAGCAAAATTGCTAGGCCCTTTCGCTCTCACTCAAAGAATTTGTCATGTACTGATACATTCAATCGCTTCAGAAAGTACACGTTAAAAATCTCAAATAAGCAAATAAAAATATATATGTACACAGTAAACAAGTTTCACAGTTTCTTCTCAAGAATCTGCATTTTTTAGTCACATATTAATTTGGTAAAAACGCTATGATCTATAAATTATAATGTCAATATGTTTTAATACATACTGAGCGCCAAATATAACAGCCCTCTACGGTGCTATTTCAAATTAACGAAATCTGTTAAACATGGTATGCAGGTGAAATAAAATTAATATAATTACAGTGTGTCTAAAGAGAGTCATCTATATACAAAGTGTGGTCAAAATTACTTGAAATAACTTATATGTGTTTATCTTGGATATCAAATTAACACAATTGATATATTATTCATATATTTCTTGTATAATTTTAGTAGTTTAATAATATGGAGTGATTTGTTTTACTTTGTAAACTCTAAAATTAACTATCTGGATATAAAAATATGACTCCTTTTATCAGGGAAATAAATGTTTAAACCTAATTGAGGATTAGCTATTATGTACACTGACTGGTTTCAGTAATAAGCTCAAAACCTATTAAGGTAGGCATATAATATTCCTCCCACTATAAACAATAGTTATAAACACACAAATTAACATACAGGTACATTTTAGAATCGATAAACCATCTTTAAAAGAATTAAAACCATATCTTTACATAAAATAACCTATGTGCCCAAAATATTCAAGTGTGATAAAAATGACTTCATTAAAATACGTTCAGTTATATTAGACTTTAAAGAACTCGTAAGGGATAGTGGCCTTAATTTTATATCTTATTACTATTATAACACCCGCTTTGGTGGGTGTATGGTTAAAGGCATTACTTTCGTAATAGACTAGACTGCCAATGACGTTTAGATCATTGTTCGATCCCAGTCGAGTGTATTGTGGGTGGTTTTTCTAAATGGTTTTCCACTATCTCTCTCCACGAAAATTCCGTTGAATATCTTTTAAATTCAGCCTTCCTAGTCCATTAGCGTAATTGGTACTTAATCGTATAGCCGGAATGAGTAGTAAGACGCGTTGCTAAAAAAAAGTTACTAACATGACAAAAATAATTAAATACAAATAATTTAAATTTATAATTTTCTACATTCTGAAAGTTTAACAGGTATGGATTTTCGTGGAATTAGGGACCCTTCTTAGTAAAATAGTTTTAGAACTGATACCTGACATTTTTTGAAAAATTTACGTCAAAATTTATTCAATTTAAGCAACACCACGTCGTGTCACTTTAACAACCCTCATATTTATTTTATTGACAGCTGTCATATGACCATGACATGTAATGAACGTGAAATAAATTACAACTCCAGCCACCCCACGCAATTTATAGAGCTTAAAGCCCTGCAGACTTCAATTAAATCGTTTCGACTTCGGGTTGTACGTTAGTAGATAGGTATGGATATTATACGCGTCTTTTAGACATCAATAATGTAATAAAGGATGAATAGTATGTATAAGCTTCAGGCTTCAAAGGTAAGTCTATACTGTAGGTCGGGGAACAGTTTAATAGTACTGTACTCCCAAAACTTATGACTTATTTGACGTATACGTTTTCACCAATTCACGAAAATCACACAATTTCTTCCTATTTTTTTCTTCTTCAAATTTTCTATGTTTCTCTTTCATCTTTCATCTTTTCCCTAACACCCCTACCAATAAATATACTGCTCTCACTTATGTAAAGTTGATATTTACAAAGCTGAACAAGCATCTATCTGAAGATCAGTGACAAAATATAGATACAACACCCTGCTGAAAGTGTTGAACTATCTTAAACCATGATTCAAGATAAATTGCTTAGCATTAATAAAACAAATGACGTGTAAAATAATAGGTATGTATTGTTTTATTTTTGTCCATCTATCTGACAAATGAAAAAGTCCTGAGAAGTTGGGTGAGTAGCGTATCATTTTGGATGTGATTCTTCGATGCAAAGTGAACTTGATTGAACACATGCTTAGGAGGAACTGTCTTCTGCACGACGTCTTAGAAGAAAAGGTTGAGGAAAATAGAAGCTTAGGAAAAAGGAGGATTTAAATATTGGATGACTTGAAGACAATAAGAAAATTCTAAAAGATGAAGGAGGCAGAGGACAGGGTGCACTGCCGGTCTAAGTTCACAGACAAAAGGAATGGACATGTCGTAACACAGATCACCTAATAAATAACATTAGTATAATTATAATGATAGCTAGTTTTTAAGCGTACCTACAACAGGTTTATTATAAAAATAATACTCAACTTAACAATCTATAATTTACAATATGTGGATGCTTGAAAATTTGAAAAACATTAGTGGTGTAACATCACGATTTTCGTTAAGCGGCGAGTAAGGAAAACACAGCTAAGCCTTGTCATCAGTCCATGAGCAATTCATAATATATGTAATTATTTATAAATTTTAAATACTAATTTATTTGATTAAATTACTTGTTAAGTAAACTTGTCTGCACCATCGTGTTATTAATCCTACTCGAAGATGGAATATCAATCATATAAACATGAAAACAAAGGGCAAGTGACCCCCATAAAAGACTTCTGACTCCTCAAATGACATAAAGTACCCTCTGGTAGAAGGTGGCGCCTCGAAGGCCTTGAGTATAATTTGGTATTAGCATTTACAATCATTTGCTATTGGATCGTTTTATGACTTTCTAGAGGTCGTTTACTATTATCTTTATGTCCGAAACGCATTGACAAATAATGCATTCCTCTATGTAGACAACTGAGCCGTTTCAGCCTAAGCAACTATCACCCCCGGAAACAATCCCTGTCCATCTACCACACTGTGGATTGACATGAAGGTAGATTGGGGGCTTCCCACGAAGCAATTGAGTCAACCTGACTGGCAACATTCGATCAGAAGTGAAACCACAATAATGATATTGCGAAAAACATGAAGAGTTCGTTATTGTAATATTCAGGTACTCCCTTAAATAAGTAATATTCAAGTTTTCTTAATGGATAAAGTAGCTTAACTATTATATTTGTTAGTTACGGTCTTAGGCCTATTTAAATATCATATTTTATGTATAACAAACTTCAATTATTTTCTTCCCATTATTTATATTTAAATACACCCACTAAGTTAAACTTCTACCTAAATATTTTTAAATAACTTCCAAACATTTAAAAATATGATTATTAAAGTTTATTAACTATTCAAGTTGACGTGAAACTTTCAATGTAACAACCAACTTTCTATTTAAATGAATTCAATTCTCGCATTCTTAGAATAGAGTGAAAGTGATTTTTTTTAGTTACGGTACGTACTTAAAATTAAGCACCAATGAATTTGCACGGGTTAGCTGCTATGGAAATCAAATATTTCCAGTAAAAGAATATTATTCTATAATATCGCCAACCATCGTAATATAAGGGATATTGTGTATTATATTTTCTTAGTATTTATTATTGTCTGTCAAGGAATGTAAAACTCAGAGTATTCAAACAACTATTTTACCGATTGTTCTCTGTGGGTGTGAAACGTGGTCTCCTGTCTATCATGACGAAAACAAATTTAGCGTGTTTGAAGAAAAGGTGTTTCTCAGTAAGATATTTAGTCCAAAAAGGAATGAGACTACTGCTTAATGAAGAAAATTACAGAATGATGAGTTGCAAACTCTTTACTCATTACAAGACATTGTTAGGATAATCAAGTCTCGTAGAACACAGTAGCCAGGACAAGCAGCGTGATTGGGAGACTCTAGAACCTTGTTTGGGGTAGTGACTGGCAAACCCGATGGGTAGATACCATTGGGAAGACCTAGAAGAAGATTGGAGGATAACATTAGAAAGGACCTGAGAGTGATAAGACGTAGTGATGTGGACTGGATGGAACTAGCTCAAGATAGGGATAGGTGGTGTACTTTTGTAGCAGCGGCAATGATCCTTAGTGTTCCTAATGCCATAGAGTAAGTAACAGCTAAGCACACTCTAAACATAAAAAGCAGTGCAAGAAATATATGATTTAATTAGTTTTTTAATTTTACATAATAAAACATGTAGACTAAACGTCAAGCCCATCTAGCTTGTTTTTCTGGTGAATGGGAAGGTATTGGTCCGAATCCCGGCTGAGAGAACTGAGGTCTTTTATTTCCTCTCCATTGATGCAGTAGTGGGTACAATTCCTCTCAATTCTGCCATCCTTATTCCTACCCTACTAATTTGAATAAAAATGTGGATATCCCACATTGGTAGAAATATGTGCAAAAGGGTTTTGGGCATAATATCCGCTCTCCTTGCCCCTTATTTGCATGTTTTAAATAATGTATGTTTTATTTACGTGACGATTTACAAGAACACGATAACCGCGCAAATACAGAGCTGTCTGTCAAGACATCAGACGAAACTAGTTTAGTTGCTTCCTTCATCATCCCAAGTAAAACAACATGGCGGAAAGTGCGTGTCTAATCTCTCAATGAAACCACAGCGCGAAAAAGACGTGCGCCACTACCCGAATGTAATGAAGGGTCATTGTTCCTCGTATTGTGACGCATCCATCCATCNGGAGGGGGGGGGAACAGTTGAATATCGTGATGTTATTTGCTGATGATTGGTCAGGCAGATTCATGTACTGGCACTCTGCCTGTGTCGGCGATGATGCCAGAGACAGATCATCACACACGTCGGCTTTCTTGGAATCACATAGCTCTACGCATCATTTTAGTAAATCCATATCAGAGGTCACATGGTCCATCGCGTCACTTTCATGTTAGGAACAAGAACATCCCTGTTAGGTTGTACTTAAGATGTTCTTCCCTAAATGGTTTACCACTCTTCCTCCATTCAAACACAGGCACATTTCTTATATAGCTATACCTTCCTAAACACTGTTAAATTATCGTAATTAATGTGTGTGAATAACTTGAATGGGTACTTAAACGCGGTGAAAAACTTATAATAAGAAAAATTTCTATTTTATAGCACACCCACACGGTTAATCATAACTGTGTGCGCTATATTTTCTCTCGACTATTTATCAATTAATTTAACAGCTAAAATGTTTCTTAAATTCCTAAGTAATAACTGACTTGGATCAAAATCTATAAAACATTTTGATTAGATTTAAACACATCTTTATTTCAAAAAATGCACATGAAATTTGGTCTCTGCCATTGCTCGTAGTTCTTTCTGTGTCTATGTTCGTAAACACTATCGACCACGAAACGCAACGAACTAACCCCAATAAGTCTTGTATATATTAGATTAAAGCCCTGTTAAAAATTCATTACTATCATCCAGTTTATTTGACCGCTATAAACAGAATTATTAACAGGATTTTAAAATATTTGTTACCATTTCAGTTTTATCTTAATATTTGGTGGTTAATACCCCAAAATTATAATACTATCTTTGTAAGTAGACCCTACAATCAATTTTAATTTTGACTTTTTTCGTTGGTTCTACCAGTAAAAAAAGTCATTTTTTAAAAGTTAGAGAATTGTTTAATATAATATTGGAATCGATTGAGCTATAACTGTTGTGTCAATTTTCCTCTCCCTCTTTTTTATCACTCTAATAATTTACCTTGAGGTGTTTGTGAATCGAATTTGAAAAAAATCCCAGTTCTTCTCAACAAAGAGGTTCTACATTAAAATAGTTTGTCGACAAGATTATAGTATGTATGTTTAAATATATTTATATATTAAATTATAAATATATATCTATATATTAAATTATAAACATATGTATTTATACATTAAATTATAGAGTTTATATTAAATTATAAACCTGTTTAGTTCGAATTTTATTTATAGTCTATATTATATATTATTAGACATTATACTATACATAAAATTATATGTATTGTTAGAGCAAATTATATGTAAAGTTTTATGTGCTAATACCTGATATTATGTATTGTATTTTAAATGGTTTTGTATAAATCATATTTATATTATATATTGTATTATATTATAGTATAAAAGTGTTTATTACTAACCATATTTTTAAACCAGTATTATTATCACTTTTACTATTAACATTTACTTTAAGGCTGGTAAAAGCAAGTTAATTTGTAAGATAATTAAAGTGTGCCTCTAATTAAATCGTACACAGCCTTGTTTATAGAATGTTAAAATATGACTAACAGCATCGATGGAAAAAGGGTCTAAACGCTGATTTAATTCAGTCTTGTTTATTCGGGATTAAATACTTGTCGGCACTAAGGGTGATTTTTCCTAAATGGCGTTACACTTTCCCTTTATGAAAATTCTGGTACATTTCCTTTAAGTTATACTTTCTTCCCTGCCTAAGTGTATTCCGTAATTGAAAGTGCATGAAACGGACGGGTAGTAATATACAGTGAATAAACGTAAGGATTAATTCAAATCAACATTTTTCATATCTACTTTATAATATTTTTGAGAGTGGGGGATAAAAATGGTTTTGAATACATTGTCAGCAGTGTGGGTAACTAAGTGGATTCGTGAATAAAAGACGGAAATAATAATTCTGGATACCCCTGTGAAGTATGCAGGAAAAACACATCTTTGATACAGTGTGTTGAGTTTGGAAATGTTTCATCTTTGTGGTCTCAGTCACCACAATCAATGCCTTAAATAGATACATAAAGCGTATATGGATGTAAATAAAATAAAAAGTAAGATTACCAACATATAAATATATTATTATATTTATATAGATAAGTTTATTTCGTATTTTTTACAGTTATAATAAAAACACGTATGTGAGTCTGTAGCTAGTTTTGGAACACAATCAAGATACATAGTCCAATAGTTCCAGTCAAATTTTAATATATGTGTGTACTTTATAGAATTGTTTTACTTTTATCATAATAATAAATAGTAATAGCAATAATAATATGGACAAAATTGGTATCATTGTCTATTAAAATAACTAGCTATTAAAGGCATAAATTAGAACAAACACATTAACTTAAGTATATTATCTTATAAAAATAAGTAAATAACCAGGTTAATATGCTAGAAACAAAAAAGAATAAATAAAATATACCTTTATCAAAACTACTCGTTGAATAAAATATAAAATTACTAAATAAACTTATGCTGCACTTCTACATGTTATATATAGTACGTAATATGGATTAATATAAAATAACATTTTCAGAACCATTACATTGACGACCATTTCAGTTCCTTCTAGTTTTAAGTTATGTACAAGATGAAATGATGTCACATTGAGGTGAACGAAAGGTCGCACATACACAGGACATTTTACTCCAAAGGTATTTTAATTATTTTATTGCTCACACGGGCACATAGATCAAGGTGTTTGTCTCATTTAGAATGGTTTGTCGGTGATTGATATATCAAGGGCTAAAACCTTAGCTGGACTTAATGGAGTGGTTTGTCCTAAATGTTTAATAATCTACTTTAACGCAAAAAAAAAACCACTCATTTCTAATCCATTAGTATGAGTGGGAATGATCCCAGGTCAGAGGCGATGAGTATACATTTTATTAGTATATTTTATTATGATCTATAATAAAATTTATAAATTATAAACACGATTAAATACGGTTTGTAATTATATAACCTATAAATCTGTGAGAGTTGTTTAAAATAATGAAAGTTAATTTCTAGGAAAAAGAGCGAATTATTCATATTGCATGCATCAACAACCCTATTACATTTCTTAAAGCAGGTAAATTATTTCGTATCTAGCTCGAAAGTAATCGCATAATAAAGGAAGTGTGTTTGGATGAAGTGGTTTTTCTAGCCGGGGGATCTCTGTTCGCCTCTTCTGGATATGAAAGTGAGTCTGGGAGGGGCAGGGATCATCAGAAAATGCGCTTCGGGTGAGTTTACAAACACTTGCCATACCCGCAAAATTGCCATCCCCGCAAAATTACATTAATTTGGTGTGTGCTATGAGTTAGCCTTGGGCCATCAAGAGATTGCAAGGAAATACAATAAGTTTGGATAAAAATAGGAACCAGTTAGGGCGTATGAATGAAGCACACATAGCCTGGAACTGTAACGAAATAACATCAGAAGTGTCCAGCGTAGTTAAAGCTGTTCTTTGATATTATAAAAACAATCCAGTTGAATGTGTTTTGATGATAGTGTTCAAAGTAGTTGGAGCTGTTCTGATAATAGTATCTGAAGTAGTTGGAGCTGTTCTGATAATAGTATCTGAAGTAGTTGGAGCTGTTCTGATAATAGTATCTAAAGTAGTTGAAGCTGTTCTGATAATTGTATCTAAAGTAGTTGAAGCTGTTCTGATAATTGTATCTAAAGTAGTTGAAGCTGTTCTGATAATTGTATCTAAAGTAGTTGGAGCTGTTCTGATAATTGTATCTAAAGTAGTTGAAGCTGTTTTGATAATAGTATCTAAAGTAGTTGAAGCTGTTCTGATAATTGTATCTGAAGTAGTTGAAGCTGTTCTGATAATAGTATCTAAAGTAGTTGAAGCTGTTCTGATAATTGTATCTAAAGTAGTTGAAGCTGTTCTGATAATAGTATCCAAAGTAGTTGAAGCTGTCTGTTACTAATATTATCTAAAGTAGTTGAAGCTGTTCTGATAATATTATCCAAAGCTATTTGGAAATAGTGAACAAATATTTGAAAGGGTTTCTGAGAATAGTGACCAAATTAGCTGTTCAGAAAATGATGTTGTGTTCAAACTAGTATCTTTCCCTCCTAATCCAACGATTAAGAATGCCAGAGAACTTTGAGAGCATACAATAATTTCATTATAACAGTTGGTACAGTGTGACCACACTTCTCAACCTAACCATAACGTTCTTTTGAAACTCAAACACTCTTTCCAAGCAAGTCTGTAAGATTTAGATGTAAAGCAATTTATGAATCTAATAATTATACAGTTATATGACGTGTAGCTTGCCAATCTTTAAAACCACTATTCGATCTTGTGAAAACTTGACGTCATGAATGAGAGTGTACTTATTTCACACCCCTCGACAATTCCCTTAAATAATTTAATCAAGATTGACAGCCATGCCTCGGGAAAATATCACACGAAGGACGTTATTACAGGAATCTGTCCATCTTTACATGTGACGAACACAACACTGAGTAAGCAACTTTAGCTCGAGGTAACGAGCATCCTAATGACCGCTTTGATCACAAAGTTCTTGTTTCATCGCGATGAATGATAAGTTAACCACACCTTGGCCGCTTCAGACCGTGCAAGTAAAAAGGTCCAAATCTTGTGGTTTTATAAATCAGACACAATGACTCACGCCCGTAAGGTATTCCAGTTGGTTCGGAGAGAGCGAATCGATGATGTAAGTACAAATATAAACTAAATTCTCGTGGATTCATTTGGTGATGTCAAAATGCATGACGTATAATCTCTAGCAACCAGTGAGGTAGAACAAAATATAAAATATTTGTGACTTCTTTGGTTACTATTCAAAAGGTGAATAGTATTCTCACACATCCATATAATTTTTAATGTCTACGTGTATTCCGACGAAAAATTGATCTTTTTAAAACAATATTCACATAATTTGAGAGCCAATATTTGATTTAATCTTGTCTTGATGTTTTTAACACTACACGTCTTATGCCAGGATCACGATCAACTTAACGTTCACTTAAGGTTAACTTAACGTAAAGGTTCTCCTTGAGTTTTTAAATGGTAACGCTCACGATGCAATTAACTTAACGTTCACTTGCAATTCACCTAACCTAATATGTGTCCTGGGAGTTATTTAACGTTAATTGAACGTTACAAGAGGGTATCACGTGATCTAGCGAGCCAATCATTATGATAGTAACATCTATAGGGCTATTATCAATTCATTTGTTGGTTTTATGACCAAGGTATACTCTTTAGCTTCAGTTATAGTGATCGGACATTGAAAAAAAACAACAGGAAAGCTAAAATTATCAAAAATGTTTAGTAATAAATATTGATTATATCGATAGAAAACAGTAAACATTCACATATCATCACTTGACAAATAGTACAAATCACAGATAAAAATACATAGGTACTCTAGAATGCATATGTTTGGCTCGAGTTATTACGTTAAGCTACGTGAATTGTGATCACATATCTATTTTCTTAAGTTAAGTGGACGCCACGTTAAGTTAAAGTTAAGTTTATCGTGATCCTGGCCTTAGTAGCCGTTTTAACCCAATTAATGATAGCTAATATAGGAAAACAGAATGAGAAGAATGAATTTTAAGAAATTAACCAGCATTCGTTTGAAGAAAGTTGCTAATCTTTCGAAACCTATAAAATTGCAAGTGACATGGTCCCAAACTATATTTCACTCCCGGGTTCAAATGTTGAAATCAATTAGAGATAACAATATTGGAAGTCTAAGCCAATCAACTTAAAGTGGAAGCAGAAAATTTACTAATCATATCTGTATTTAATAAATGTTCTAATAAAATCTAATATCAATATGTTAAAAATATGTATATAAGGTATCTAATCTAACAATTGATCGAAATAGGTAGACCTATACTTTACTAAATTAAGTAAAAATGTTATTAAAAAATACATTTAAAATAAACTCTGCAATACGTATTGAAGGTTGCCTAGTTATCTGGGACATTACTAATCATATGTTGGGTGTAGGTTAAATATTGACACCAGATGTAACAGTACACAAGTTTGGTGTTTACTGGAGTGAACACAATACTATTTTCCTGAATGGCTTTCCACTCTTTCTCCATTCAAATACGCGTAGGTTTACTCTAAATTATAATTTTCTCATTCCCACTCAATTATTTTAGTTACATTCGTAAAGCCTGGAGGAGTAGTAAAATTTGCAGCAAGTATAAATATGATGAGGAGGAAAAGAAAAACTCCCCATGAATTTATAAATGGGTAAAATTAGGGCTTTACCTTTCACCTGATTTATTAACGGGTGAGGAAATGGGTGTTGTGGATATTTTTTAATCAATCTATTTTATAGGCCGTGTGCTGATATAAGCAATCAGTTCGGAAAGTGCACGTTAAATACTTCAAATAAACAGCAAACTTACAATCTTTTGCCAGACAAAAAGACAAACTTATTCTCTGCTTCATGAACCTGAAGTTTTTTTAAAATTGTTTATTGTGATATCTGACAATCAAGGCAACATAAAATACACAACACAATGTAGCACATGTCTCCCATGACATTGACAACGAAAATACTTCATACATCTCGCCATATCTCCATTCCTTTGTTTAATTACTGTACGTGAATGTTGCCACCAACTGAATAACTAGTAATGATTTAAAAGCTTTGGATGTTCGCTTTATCGGTGCATGGTAACTATAAGGGGTATATAGTTGCAGTATTCATAATGTTAATATATTCAACCTACACTCAACAAACTAATTAACCTAATGCCCACACATTATTTAACAAATATTATATATACACGCACGTGTGGACTACATCACTCGTAGCTCAGTTGGGGGAAATATTAATTAGCCAGTACCAATGTTGCCCAGGGGATGCCCAAAAGTACTAATATTACATTCCTCCAGTGGAGGCACTTTCCATGACTCAATGAGATATGGAGATGGTGATAGTGAATATGAGGGTGTAGAATCAGTGGGAACTCTTAACCTACCTTAATTCTAACTAACCAGAGTTTGGTGACCGTTGGGATGATTACGCTTCAGGGAAAATACCCATGTTACCAACTGTAAAGAGAACCCGGAACCCTAAATTTGTTACCAGGCACGCTGAACACTATACCAGGGTACCATTTACAAATATGCTTAAATATCATCTAAAAATATTGAATAAAAAGTCAAGTATGGTTAATACGTCTTCTAATAATATTCGTGCGTGCATATATGGTATTTTTTGCTGAGTATGGAGAGGTCACTGCTTGAATCTTGGATTTCTATATAATGAGGGAGTTTTTACCTGAATTGATTCACACTCTCCCTTCACGCAAAAGTGGGTACATTTTCTATAAATTACAAATTCCCCACCTTCATCCCATTACTTAATTAATATGAGTACAGTCTTCTAAACAGACAGTAGAACGTGGTGTGAGAAGTAAATACAACTTTGACTAGTCTCAGACTTGCTCTTTATGACATGGGACGTGACTATTTCTCTCGACTGTACACTGCCCAAGTGACATTCAACGGGCATCCTGCTCCCAAAGCTGGAGGATTGTATTTAATTATCGGGTGCGTAGCGCACACTTGCCATCCATCATCGGACTGCATCACACGCCATTTGACAGGTCACTCTTGCTTGAGCACCACGTCGCTTCACCACGTGTGAACACGGCCTTAACAGCCCAAAATGTTCAAATACTAATCATGGAAGTACTGGTTTTACTATTACTGCACTACTCCCTAATTTGAGTGTAGATCAAGTGATGAAGCAAATATATGATGGTACAGGGAATGGATAAAAAGTAAAGAGTAGGCCATATAAGACGTGACTAAATGTTGTAAATGAAGGTATGAAAAGAGAATCGTTTAAGAGTTTTAAGAATAAAGGATCATTGTATGACTCGGTGTATGGATGTTGTTGAAGCGAAGGGAGGGTGCTATGATTGGTAAGTGTGGAGGAGGTTAGGTAGGATGGATTAAGTATGGAGTTGTTTATTGAGCTGTATGCACAGTTTCTCGCCTACCCAGTAAGATAATGGCGTGATTAGGTATGTATATATATCCTAACACCTTACAAACTGTCTTTATTTAATTAAACTACTATAGTATACACGAAAAATTATATTTTAGCTCAAATTCACTCGCATTTTTTTTTGGAGGGAGAGGGGCTACACAATGTATTTATAAAGCACTCAACAAGCCCGACCAGGATTCAAACTACTCCCTCCCTGTTGTAGGAAAATCAATAAAAAAAAACGAGTAGGTAATATTGCGAGGTGCCTTTTTCTTTAACATCGTGTCTTACTACTCTTTCAGATTATACGCTGACGCAGTGCTAATAAATAAATAAATTATTATACTTAGGTAAAACACGAACGTGTGCTAAAACACGGCGAGTAAAACTATAACACTTATTGATGATAATGTTTGAGAATGACTATACTTATAATGCTCCATAATTCGTAGTCCAAGCTTAGCGATCTGTACATGAGGTTCTTTTGTCTACTAGCTAGCTACCGGCATGAACAGATGTAATTAGTTCTGGGGGCTTGGAAATCTAGCCGATGTCCTTACGTTTATTTATGCATACAATTTTTTATCATTAATTCTGAAATTTCACTAGAGTATATTTATTTTAAAATATTTTAGGAGCTGTCATTTTGATTAATGATCTATATAAAATGATTTAGGGTAAAATCGTTGTACTAAATCTTCTTTGATGGAAGTACGTTAAGTACGATATTTATTAACGACTCGATTTAAGGGATAAGGACAAGAAATTCAGCTCCAAGTAAAGTCACCCACACAACGCGAACAAAATATTGGTGATTAAACTACATGGAAAGTCATATTTTGAAAAGTACCCCCAAAGTTATTTTCCGGTTAAGATTCGAAAGCTGTCATCTTTAGTGAAAGCTACTAAATTCAAGCCAAACCACTAGTGCTGATTTCACTTAATAATGATTTAATTCGTGGAATTCAATGTTCAAGTGAATAATTCCTTATACGTCGATTAATTAAATCCACTTTTTCAATTCATAAAACCAGTGAATATAAAACTATATCTATATATATGATAATATGTTATGTATATAATAACATTTTATGTTAGTACTAACCAATACAACCTAACAAATTAACTATAAGCTAATATTTGAGATAGTTACAGTAATAAAACAAAATATTGCATGGTACTGGTTTAATTTTACGTATTACCGTATTATCTCATTTATCTCTTTATTATATTCCCCTTAATGTTATCTTTGTTCATACTTGTTATTTCACAGGAAGTTTGTATTAGACTGAGGATTCAAATTTAACATATCGTTTTGTTTTTATCTAAAATCTGCATCCATTTATAGTTTAATCGTTGACTTTAAAGATTAAATTATTTGGCTGTCCAACACCTTAACTCAGTTGGTAGCGTGTGTGTCTACTTAGCTAAGGGTACCGAGGTTCGATACCTGGCATAGCCGAAAAATGTATCATTGGTGAAATTTGGGTTTCTTCTTTCACAGTGATGAAATAACGGCTGAGGGCTGGCTGGATTCGTGTTTATTCTATATCTAAGTTAGTTTATAATTCGTGTTCTGGTATAATCAGTCGGTTCAGGAAGTGTACATTCAATACTTGTTTTAGAATAGAGAGGTAATATTTCTTATAGCCATTATACGTATTTCTGACGTTTTAATCAACAATTAGGATATTTCCCTGTCGCTTAATTTATAAGAAATTGATATAAATTTTGTATTTTTTGTTTTGGCACCAGTTGTCTTAAAATTATGGGCAGTGCATAATAAAATAAGAATGGCCCATTAGTTATATAAAAAAAGCACGCCAATTTGGATTAGTTTAATTAGATTGATAATTTAAATAAGCCTGATTTATTCACCAATTTAGGTAAATATTCATATATATAAAACTATTTGCATTAATTTTTAATTGTTTGCTTAGAATGGCAGTATTCTCAGATCTCTGGTCCCTAAATAATATCTTATAATACACAATATAGAGTCAGAAATAGGGACTGATAGGGGATCGACTCAGTACGGATTGCAGACTTTTCCGAATTTTCAAAAATACAGTACTTATGCCAAAAATAAAATATAAGCATGGATGGGATACTTGGGGAAATTTAGTGTTAGGTGGAAACATCTTTACCTTATTTAAATAATGAACTTACAAATTGTTAATTTATTGCTAAATATCCAGAATTCTGAAATATGAATAATATGGCAAAAATTTAACAATGAAAAAAGTTTTCAATTTATTTAATTATGGATTGAGGTGCGTTTTTTGGTGACCATGTCTTTGATATTGATAATATTTATAAATACTATGTTTTATTGTCAATCCGAATTATCGATGCTCTACTGTATAGGTCAGTGTGGTCCAACTGGCAGCCCACGGGCCAAATTCTGCCTGGTTCGATGAAATTGTGGCCCTCATAATTTATCGGAGGAAAATTAAAGGAAAATCCTTTGTAAAGATGTGAAATGAATTCAAATAAAAATATGAATCTAAAAAAGTCATTAGTTCATTTTATTTCCATTTATTTTATCAATAAAAATTTGTACAAATACATATCTGAAATGGTAAGTAGTTTTATGAATGTGTGTGTGTGTGTGCGAGTGTGTGCGCGTGCATATTTCACTATGCATTTTTTGGAGATTAATCCTAAACTTCCTTTTTTTTAGTAAAATTTGAAAGATCCTACCAACAAAAAATACTATTTGTATATAAGTAATGAA
The DNA here is from genome assembly GCA_902151425.1 of Timema shepardi. NCBI lineage: Eukaryota > Metazoa > Arthropoda > Insecta > Phasmatodea > Timematidae > Timema > Timema shepardi. Next base: position 150,020 of record CABFVX010000171.1, on the reverse strand, counting down.
ATGGTTATTAAGTTTTCAACCTCGGTTGTCTTAGAGTACAATGCTTGTTGCAGAAGCCGATGTTCGTTGGTTTAAACTCAGCCGGGTTGAGAGATTTTTCTTGGGAGTGATAAAAACCAGTTGCAAAACTACCTTCGGATGGTAAGTAAATCCGTTTGGTCCAATGTCGATTGTGGCTTGTAAAATAACCTTGGAAGGTATGTGTAAATATCTCTCCGGTAAAAACTTTAGACCCTCTAATACTCGTTTAGAGAAATTTTCATGTGCTGAAATAAACAGTCGGTTCAGAAAGTGCACTTTAAATACCTCATCAGGTAAATAAATTAATGTTTTTTTAAGCCTTCATTAATTTGGTGAAATTACCAAATATATCGTCAGCCCATGGTCCCATCTTTTAATCAGATGTATGCCTTGGGACGAAAAACGTTGGACCACACCGGTATAGGCCATACAAATTACTCAACTTTCCTTCAGTTCCAAAGTTGCTATAATAATAATTACATATAGCCATATTTGTAGATTTAAACAAATATATCTTATCTTAGGGAACATATAGGCTAAACGCAACAGCTCGACACGGTAGATCAGTGGAAAAGTGAGCAGATAGCATGGGGAAAGTGCAAGACTCTAGCTGATGGATGGTAATAAGATAACAGACCACTTGAAACAGGGGGATAGGTCAAGTCAGGTGCACAAAGATAATGTAATTTATAGGCTTTATATGCCTATAGCCTCTGTTAAAAATAGCGGTCGAGGCTGTGGCTAACGTTCTCTGCCCCATGTATCGATCTTCCCGCTATTAACGTATCTAGTGTTGAGTCGGGCAATGTGGGTCTCCTTGACCTTGCCCCCTGGTCGGGAAGATTGGTAGAAGAGGAGGATGAGAGAGATGACACCCAGGTGGAGGTTTGTAACGATCACTCAAGTCTGACTGGCCACACATCATTTTAAATTACTGGTTATACTTAGTAAATAGGAAATAAATGAATCTTTGGAAGTGGTTGAAAGAGAGTTTTCTATAGTTACAGAATGTAAAAGCAAACGAAACATTTCAATTTAAATAAAACTTGCAAACCCACGCAAAGAATGCGCAATACTTAAGTAAAAATATAAACAATAAAAAATTATTTAACATTAACTTTGTGTAGACTAATAAAAATAGATATTTTTCCCAACCCAAAACAACGTAAATATATACATTTCCAGTAATCTTAAAATACAACAAACTCTACATTAATAACAAAACAATAAAGGAAACAACTTTCGATAGGGATTCCGAGGCCACCTCTCTTTTGTTACACTCCACAAATACAACAATCACTCACTCCATGAATAAAATAAAACCTTTGCAGGGGAGTCTGGGACAAGTGGGGCCGTACGGGCTTAGCGGGGAATTTTTGGTAAAGGTCTCAATAGCTACCCCCACCCAAATATGGACCCTATAACTCCATTCCCCATTTGTCAATTTATACCCACAAAATAGGTCGCTATTGGGTCAGACAAGAATATACTCTTTCGTATTAAGGAGCTAGATACTGAAAATTGTGCACAATGAAAATTATTTAATCTTATTAATATTGTATAACCCAGATTGGGATGATTTAATTTAATGCCAATCTATAAAAAATGTTATATGTTTTACTGATATGAGTTGTCCGGTTTTAAATATCCTTCGCAAATTAATTTTATTTTAAATTAAATGTGAAAATGAAGCTCATCTTCTGAAGCTAAACGATTAGTTCATTTAGAACATATTTTGTACTAAGCGGCTCAACTCATTCTTGATATTTTTTGTGTGCCTTGCGTCTTACTACCCATCCGACCTGTTCCCAAATGTACACTAAGGGGGTAGGAATCATTAGTATATAGTTTGTAGGGTATATTCTAGAACTTGCGTAGAAAAAGTGGAGAAGCCTTGAAGAAGCACCAGTTCAAGTATTCTCTACTGGGATTCAAACCTTGACTTCCCCATCACTAGTGAAACATACTCAACCAGACTGACAACTTTGATTGTGCTTTCATAAGGTGTGAGTCCAGCTTAATGCCACAATGTTTATAAATAAGTACCAGTGTAATAATGAACGTAGAAACAATTTTCTTTAATACCATAGGAGTTGATGAAAACCTAATAATCTAGTAAACCTCGAAGTGTTCTGTTTCAGTGGTTCGGGGCTCTGATCTTTATTACGATGAGCTAAGATATTTGAGTAATAATTTACAAAACCACTTTTATGGGATGTATTAGAACTTATTTGCTCACCAGAAAGTGTTATACGAATTAAAATCTAAATTTTGGAAAGAACTCTTGTCTTGGGCATCTTCAGCCCCGCTTGATTAGGCAACTTGACATGGTGCTCTGTACGGGGGGTTGTCATGTAGCCATGGGTTAATCACTGGTTACTTAAACAGGGAAATTTAGCTAATCATTTTGTGATTGTGTTTATCTTATGTTTGGGAAAACAATATTATTTATAAATACCCTTATTTGTTTAGAAAAAATAAATATGGGATAGGTTTGATGAGATAAAATTTACTATTAAATAGGATTATGCATGGTAAGATAATATCAGTGCAACCCCTCCCTGTCAATAACTCAGATAATTTAGAATCTACTGTAAAACAACAAAATACAATTTTCAAAAGAAAGTCATTATCTTATAGCTAAAAATGTTATTAGATCTACTTTTACATATTAGTATTACATCTATTATATTGTATATAATCCTTACTAGAGAAAGAGATTAATAATATAGAAATATGTTATCAATATTGAACACAAATAAAGTGTGTATTTTACAAAAGACCCTTCTTGTCAATATTGGACTGTAGATTATATTTTCCTTTTCATTACAATAATATAATATTGATGAAACTCAAACGTATCAACTATAAAGTGATTTTAACTAATGTCGAACATATTTCGGTTTTGTATTCTTATTATTGTGTTTTTTGATAATGTCTTCACATTAACAAATAACTACCTAACTTTTAAAAAAGGAATATTTAGTCATTATAATTTGTTCTGACCATAACAATCAATAATCATCAGAAACTCTGTAAATAGATTAAATAGATTTGTTCTACTGCTAGATACTAAAACTCTAAAATAAAACATAATTTAGGATTAGTAATATTATAATATTTTCATTCGATGGCACTTTATTTTTAGCGAATGGCATCACTGACAGGAGGGAACATGATATCCAGTTTTGTCGCCTGTATGTAGATTATTCGCCACTCTGGCGCAGAACGTTGCTCAGGGTACACCATAGGAGGTTGGCTGCACGTACCCGCCATAAAATGATACTATCATAGTGTGTATGGAGGTATGGGCCAGTGGGAGTTTTAAACATAATTTAAGCCTATTTAACCAATTTCTGATAACCGTTGAGATAATTCCCCTTAAGAGAAAAATTCACTAGGTATCAGCTAGGAATCAAATTCTGGACCTCTACGTTCGTAGCCAGGTGCCCTAACGCCTACATTACGGGGCCGGATGATGCCATTTGTTTAAAGATGCTATTAGGCAAGTTATTTTCACAACACAGCTTTTCAAAAAATATGGCCGATAAAAACTACTTGGAAAAATGAAACACATAGAATTGCTTGCGATTTATTCCCCCATTGACATGTTAATATTATTTAGTAAATTCCACTCGCAGTAGTTTCTCAGCTTCTAGACAAACAGGCAGACAGACAGATGGACATCCAGCTGGTGGGCGGGTACTAGGTATAAGCGATGCTGTAAGATGGCTTGTCGCACAAACATCCAATGAGCTCATCGCACGCGGAGAGCTTGGAAAACGATCATACTTATTTTTAGATCTACTGTACATATTTTATTTTCTCACTAACTGAACAAATGTAATTTTCATGTAGGTGAAGTTAACGATTCTTTTGAATTAAGGAGGATTATTAATCACCTTCTAAATTTAGTGTATGAAGTAAATAATAATCTTCTCGAAGAGTTACGCCTCAACAAGTGATATATTATCTTTTAAAATATGAACTTGTCGTTGGTAGGGTTGGCTGGGTGGATGGTTTTGTTAAACATGTTATGGAAGAGCCATGCTCCACCTCCCATCTGTGATTGAAGTTTCTGATTAACCTTTTAAGTGAATGCTTGTGCTTTTCTCTCCTTTCCTATTACATTCCTTTATAATAATCAGTTTAAGGTGTTTTTGTATTGTGTCTCACTACCAATCCTTCGTATCCACATTTAAGTATGACAATAGGTTAGAGATGAAAATGGTAGAGTTTTTCTGGAATGAACGTGCATTCCATCCCTAACAAACCAAATTAGAAGAGCCTGAAGCTTGGTCCCCCTCTCCTCCTCTCTATCTCTCTCTGATTCTGATGGTCCAAATACTGAGAGGTAGCCAATACTGGCCCTGTAACACAGAGCTAAAAGATGGGTAGTATATTATCAGTTTCTTGTACTTACTTACTATACAGCGTTAGGAACAGCTCTAAAGTTCATTGTCTCACAAAAGTACGTCAGCTAGTTCTATCCAGTCCACCTCACTACACCCTATCCCTATCTTCAGCTAGTTCTATCTAGTCCACCTCACTACACCCTATCCCTATCTT
>CABFVX010000171.1:63335-133397 GCA_902151425.1 Timema shepardi | reverse complement strand
CTAGGAGAATGTGTGAAATAGAATGTAATCGTCTCTAAGCCAGGAGAATGTGTGAAATAGAATGTAATCGTCTCTAAACTAGGAGAATGTGTGAAATAGAATGCAATCGTCTATAAACCAGGAAAATGTGTGAGATAGAATGTAATCGTCTCTAAACTAGGAGAATGTGTGACATAGAATGTAATCGTCTCTAAGCTAGGAGAATGTGTGAAATAGAATGTAATCGTCTCTAAGCTAGGAGAATATGTGAAATAGAATGTAATCGTCTCTAAACTAGGAGAATGTGTGAAATAGAATGTAATCGTCTTTAAGCCAGGAGAATGTGTGAAATAGAATGTAATCGTTTCTAAACCAGGAAAATGTGTGAAATAGAATGTAAACGTCTCTAAGCTAGGAGAATGTGTGACATAGAATGTAATCGTCTCTAAGCCAGGAAAATGTGTGAAATAGAATGTAATCGTCTCCAAGCCAGGAGAATGTGTGAGTCTCTAAACTAGGAGAATGTGTGAAATAGAATGTAATAGTCTCCAAGCCAGGAGAATGTGTGAGTCTCTAAACTAGGAGAATGTGTGAAATAGAATGTGATCGTCTCTAAGCTAGGAGAATGTGTGAAATAGAATGTAATCGTCTCTAAACTAGGAGAATGTGTCAAATAGAATGTAATCGTCTCTAAGCCAGGAGAATGTGTGAAATAGAATGTAATCGTCTCTAAGCTAGGAGAATGTGTGAGTCTCTAAACTAGGAGAATGTGTGAAATAGAATGTGATCGTCTATAAGCCAGGAGAATGTGTGAAATAGAATGTGATCGTCTCTAAGCTAGGAGAATATGTGAAATAGAATGTAATCGTCTCCAAGCCAGGAGAATGTGATCGTCTCCAAGCCAGGAGAATGTGTGAGTCTCTAAACTAGGAGAATGTGTCAAATAGAATGTAATCGTCTCTAAGCCAGGAGAATGTGTGAAATAGAATGTGATCCTCTTCATACTAATATCAATTGCTGTCAATTATGTGAGTTCTCTAAAAGAGGGTAATGTAGTCCATACTACAGCCGAGTCAGTGAATCTGGTTCAGATAAAACAATATGGCACGGCACGCGTCTAAATACTACTTTTAAAACTTGTTTTCTTTCACTTAATGGCTGTGGAAAGTAGGCTAATACTCAAGCCGGTGTTACGCTCTGGAATTTTCTACCTTTAATAAATGTCAATGTCGGTTTTGCAACCTCAATCTAAGAGCTAATGTTACCCGCACAGGTGGACATGCGGTCAATGGCATCAATCTCGTTTGGTCTGGTTTACCAGTGATGCGAGATTTATGGCTCAAATCTCAGAGGAGTAATCGGAGGTAGCTTTCATCGACTTTTTCCACTATCCTTCTTAGTGAATGCTGGTGCGTTTTCTCAAAATTCTTGGTTTACCATTCTTAGCCCTATCCCAGTAGATAATCTATGTGTAGTATAATGACATGTGAATGTGTGTGTATATGTATATGTGTGTGTGTGGGGGGGGGGGCCTGAGTGTATCCTTTTGGTTGAATAATTCTCTTTCCTTTATTTAATTCTACTTTCCTCATTTATCTTATTTTAATATGGCCATAAATATACAATTATGTATGTGTGAAATGTATTTGTATTATTATTATTTCTGTACAGATATTATAAATTAGTTTTAGTACATAAGTATTAAGTATATTCTTTATTTTAAGGGGTTATTATTATTATTATTATTATTGTGAATATGATGGTATCCTGGTGAGTGGTGGATGCTACTGACCTATAATCAAGGTTGCTAGTGGGGCTTCTTTATGCTTATTTACCATTAACTTTAACTTATAATATTAGTATTAGTATTATTTTCTAGAATTTTGAGTGCCTCTGATATCCTACTCATACTTTCAAACATATGTAGAACCAAATTCATCGTCATTCAATGTAAATGAAGGCTAGGTCCAAGACAATCTTTCATTAGATCAAATAATCATATTATTTTTTCACAGATTCCTTATACCTTTGCGACAGATTATCGATGCAGGTCAAGATCAAAGAATCGTCACATGAAGTGATGTTCCTCCACACGAGGGTGACACAACATTCACGCAGACCTCCCTGTCTCTTCAATTAACCAACATTTTACAGCACCGCTTACTAGCATAACTACAGAGTTTTCAACGGAGCAGACATATTTTACAACTCCTTTAAACAAGCCTTCACAAGATTTGTTTGAGTGACTTCTGACCACATATTTAGAGCAGCTACTTCAAACTATCTGATGGAAGCGTACGCGTAATGCTTCCCGAAAACCTAATTTTAAGAGGAGAATCTCGCGCGCTGGTACAACAACAACAAGATTTATGTTTGTATTTATCATCGCTTCAACAAAACAAAGTAACGGCACCAGTGTGATTATCAAGCAGCTCAGTATAAATATGAAAATATACCTATCAATAACGTTTAACAATGCTTTTTACAACATCTACCATCGTTTATATGTTTGTAGTTGATAAAGTGTTGTTAGATTTCGAATGAAAACATTATCATCAGTTTTTGATTTCACGAGACCTTCTTAGCATTTCTTGTTTTAAACATTAATAATGTTATTGGTGCGACCTTTAGCAAGTAGATTATGTTTTAGGTACAGAAAGGACCCTTACACTTAAACATGTTTGTAGCAATTGTTTTACAACATTTTTATGTCACGTTTCGTAGACAAACCAAGCCTTGGTAAAGAGGAGGAACTGTGGAATGAATACCAAGTACCCCAGTATTTCCCCGAGGGTGAATGTCGAAATGATTGTTCACGCTTGAGATGTAACAGATACCGTCCTCGGGAAATTATACGTCCTCAAAGCAGGGTTCAATCTTTGAGAGTACACCAATCAATGTTTGGAAACAAAATATTTATTTTATATATCACGATTTCTATTTTTTTTTCTAATTTTACTGATGATTTTGTACAGTTTAAATTTTAAACTTTTTTTTAGCAACCGATTAAACATTAAAAATGTGCTATTTATTTATGTATTTGCAAAACCACCTAGAATTTTGATATTAGAATATAAAACACCAATTCGTAGCGGCCAAGTTGAATTTATTTTTAAAAAACGAGAACAAAACGGATATATTGAATAAATTTACAATTCTTTGGCACTTCCAAAACTTTAATCCAATGAAGTTAGAGAGATATGAAATGAGGTATTGAAATCATTACATCTAGATCTATTTGTATTTTTCATTAAGTCTACATAAATAATAATCCAAGTTGGCAAGATCAAGGGTTCGAGTTTGACATCTTTAATATAAATATTGTGAATTGTATATAAGACCGAGGGAGCTATAGTTCATATTAAGATAGCTAATACTTGCTGGTATTGTGTTTGTAAGAACATGGGTATCGGCCACCTGCACTCTTCCCGCGTGACGTTGGTCGACACTGATTGATTCGGACACAGACAAAATAAGCCGACATTCCGTCCATAGAGAAACTCCCTTGTGTCGTCCGGTAATATTGCAGGGGAAATGTTTTTCGAGGTTTTTATACATAAAGTCATGAAATCAAATGAAGATAAATTAATTGCTATTTATTTAACCAAAATCATAAATTAAAGGACAGGGCTAGTTTAAATGGTACTTTCCAAGAATCAAACTAAAATGTTTTCATAAAAAGCCATTTATCATGTTGTTGAATTATCTTTGATCAAGTATTCCCTTTTATTATAGACGTTATATGTTTTCCTGGTAAAACCATTTTAAACATGTCTTCTCTTGAAATATTAAACATTTTATATTTTAAATATTATTACACTTTAATAATTATAATAATATATATTTGTTTAGAGGTCCCGAGGCCTGAATTTAATTTCTATGAATTAATGGCTTCTGAAATTTAGCGAAGAGAGTTTCCTGAAAATATATTAAAAAAATACAGTCGATAATATCAATATGAATTAGCTACCTCCTTTTAGATTCAGAATATCAGAGTTGTGTTTATTTGAATTAGAGTAACCATTTAGGTTTTATATATATTGCCTAAATAGCTAGTGTATATATACACCTGAATAGATTATATATATATACATATATATATATATATATATATACACACACACACACACACAAATAGTTTCTTTAATCCAAATAAACACAACGATAATATTCTAAATTTTAAAGGGAGATGGCTAATTCAGATTGATATTATACACTGTATTTTTCTATATATTTTTAGGGAACTCTCTTAGTTAAATTTAAGTCACCACTGATACTTAGAAATAAAATTAATACCCTAATAAATATAATATCCATAATAATCGTATGATCACATTAGCTGGTGTAGCAAAACCGGCAATATCTTCAATAAATTCATTATTCGTGCGTGTGTCTGATGATATGGCGGCAAAAGAAGAGGTGTGATGGGGTAGACAGGCTGCCTAGCTTGACAGGGAAATCAATCACTCTGCCATGAGGATGGAAATGAGCCAGGGAGGAGTCTGTAAACCAACAATGAATATGGTAATTTTGCTCCAGTAGGCAGACTTTCATAAACCAAGATCTAAAATGGCGAGCAAACTATTTTTACGGTGCCGTCGCCGATGACTTGAACTTATCTTTATGTACAGTACATCCTTCATTGTTGTATTCTTCGTATTCCAGTACAAAGAGGAGAGAGTACCAATTGTTTGTATCCAAACAATTAAGAGAATAAAGTTTATGTTTTAGCTATAAATATGTGACACACAATTATTGAAAAGTAAATAAGTTAGATATTAAACTTTGCCTTAACTTGGACAAAGTATTTATTATTATTATTATTATTATTATTATTATTATTATTATTATTATTAAATGTATAGATAGGCCTATCATTCTTAAGTATCTGTTTATCTTCTATCTTCATCATATTTTAAAATAAACATGATTATAAACCCATTTCTTATGCAAGGAGTGTGTAATGTGTCTAGGATTACTTGTCTATTAATGGCTCAAAACTATTTATTCTAGGATACCAGGATGAGAAGTAAGACTAAAATTGGATATCAGCTGCTTAACATTTTTGGGTCTATTCTAATTGAAGAATATGATAATGTAAGTTATGGATATTATCAAATAATAAAACATGATATTCTAATATGTATTCTTACATAATGAGGTTGATACTCATTAGAGTTCGTCCACAGAGATCGAATGAGATGCTTCATAGTTGAAACACCTCTCCAAATGTCATAATGTCCTAATATTATAATGTATCCCACCCAAACGGTGTTAACCCCAAAGAAGCTCCTTGATAGTAAGACTATGTTTGAGGAGAGGGTAACACATACATATTGAAGGGCAATGCTCTCCAGTCTATTTAAATCAGGGGTATTCAACCAACGACCCACGTGGCACTTCAGGCCCGCTGGCTCATGAAAAATATAAAATTAATTCAAAAGAAAAAAGCACAAATAATACTTTTTATCCGAAGGAAGTTGTGTTACGAGTTTTTATCCGTCAACCTAAGCTGGGTTTGGACCACCGAACATCGGGTCCTGAGGCGAGAACTTTACTCCAAGACAACCGAGAACCCTTTGTTTTGTCTCCAAATCTTACTTTTTACCTCATAGATAGCTTAAAATTTAAAAGTAGTTTCATATAACATTAACAAAAACCTTATATTCTTTGGGATCGACTTTTATTCTCGTGTTTCAATCTCCACTTTGAATTTAAGAAGTGACCATCACACACCCTTACTAATAAATTATACAGGATGTTTGGAAACTCATATATAGATTGTTTGAACCAAATGTAATACAAAATCCCTATGCACTTACATCCGGAAAACTATCATAATAGCATTGAATTGTGTTCAAAGTCTCACCGTACAACACCGGGAGAGCAAAGCTGTCAAGCATGCGTGAACAACACGTTACATAGGAATTTGTCGCGTGACACTACACATGGCAAACACTTTCTATGTTGTAGGACCGTTAATAATAACCCTAAGAACGTATTCACATGTCTATATGTACTGGTGTGTTGTTTACTACTAATTGTAGTATACCCGTCTCAGTGGTGTAGTTAGCTAACGCGCTAGTTTTGTGTTGAGCTAAACTGCCGAATACTGGGAAATCGAGGTTCGAATCTCGGTCAGGTGAAATATAGTGGTTTATTCTAAATGGCTGTTCACTCTTCCTTTACACAAATGTGTATTCACTTTCTCTAAATTCAACCCTTCCGATCCCTAATCCATTAGCGTAATTAGTACTTAAGCGTATAATCCGAACGGGTAGTAAGACGTGGTGCTAAATAAAAAAAAGTATGTTCTGCTGCCGTGCTCCAAGATGTCAAGACATATAGTGTTGCGCACTTAACTCCTATGCAACCTGTTGTACATGCATGATTGAACAGCTTTGCTCTCCCGGCGCTGTACGCCGAGACTTTGAACACAATTTAATGGTATTACCATAGTTTTCCGAATGTAAATGTATGGGGATTTTGTATTATTTTTGGTTCAAACAAATTATATTTGCAGTTTGGACTGAGAGCTTCCGAGCACACTGGTATACATTTCTGTATTTCCACGGTTTTTATATAAAACATTTTGTAATACAAACTATGAGGTGAAGTGGAATAGGGTGGAGGTGTAAGAAAATGTCTAGCCAGAATGACCTAATAATAACTTATTAAAATAGTTTCAAAAGTATCTAACAAAGAATGTTGTGTGAGTCAAATGAAAACAGGGACAATTAATAGAATAACAATTAAAGCTGGTATCTAAATTTAGGTTGAATTGTTCCAGGATTTTTTTTTTTACAAACTACTCTAAAATAATTTTCAGGCGTGTTTTATTTATTATAATGAGGAGGAAAAATTACAATAATATGCTTTATTTCCTTACTATGAATTCTTTAATTTTATTTTGTGGGTTTTAATCTCAAATATAGTTACCATATCATATATTTAAAAGTTGGGATATTTTATCATTTGTTTTGAGCTCAGTTGGCAGCAATGTAACATCAAATACATTTAACAGCTGATTTGCCATTTACTATTTGCTATTTTATTAACTTCAAAACTGCCATGTGCTCATTTTGTGTTTCATCAGTGTGTTTCTTAACATATGTAGAATGTTTTAATTTGGTTTTCTAACAGTGTTTTATGTTTTATTAAATTTTATTTTACCAGTAAACCCTTGCAAAACTTTCGCACATTCAACCTTCCATTCCTACCCCCAACCCCCCAAAAAAGATTTAGTCCTTTGTGGGGTTGTTGAAATTAAATACTCAACGAAGTGTATACACAAAATAGCAAAGAGAGTTTATTAATGTAAATGTATTTACAATTTACAATACCTCATTGTATACAATACTTGATGTCAGAATGCAATAATCAATTTTCTTTTAACTTGAATTTTAAACAAACAATATGTTTTAATATAAGCTGAGTATGCTATGTCAGAAGTCGGTAAAAATAACCTGTCCACTAATACCTTATTCATCTCTGTAGGCTTTGTACAGTTGAGAAAAGGGGATGTTGACAGCAGCAAAATATAAAGAATTTAGAAGTATTTGTGAAAGACTGCCTGGTATTGTTTTGAAATGGGGAAGGTAACAGACCTCAGTCCTAGAAAGGTAGCTGTTGTAAGGACTTTACTGGAGGAAGGACACTATACACAATGTGAGATAACTAAAATATTACATATCTCACTAAAAATCAGTAAGCAGAATTAAAGTTTTTGGACAAAAAGGAGAAGTTTACCAACAGAAACGGGTAGGAAAATGTGGAAAGAAAAGTAAATTAAGTGACAGAGCTTTAAGAAAATTGCAACAGGACAGCTACAAGTAAAGACTTGAGTAGGAAAATGTATGATTATGGAATTGAAGCTTCCCCTGTAATTGTAGGGAAAGCTATTGTAAAGGAGGGGTTGTCTGCACGACGTCCAAGGAAGAATGCCAGGATAACACCTGAGATGGCTCAAAAGCGCTTGGAATAGACAAATGGACTTAAACATTGGACAGCTCTTTATTGGCAGAAGGTTAGTGTATTAACTTGTTGTAATCAAGTATAAGTAAGCAAATAAAATAGTTAAAAATAAAATTATCAACTAGCCTGACCAAATACGTAACATAGGTATGTAACAGACCTATTAACTAATTTAGTTTTTGAAAAGTGATCAAGAAAGTGATTAATCTAACTGCTTCTATAAGTACTATACTGTATTTTAATTAGTGTTTTTTGTTTTTGTTAGATTGTATTTACTGATGAGTCAGTCTGTAACGTATCTTTGGGTCTGACATTTCTCGTACTGTGAAGGTGAGAGAATGCGGCGTTGCAAGATAGTATGATCTAAGCAGCATGTGTCTCGCACGGCGTGTCAGTTTGTAAATATAAGGACAAGTGGTAGAAACAATAATTATCGAATCTGAATAGTTTGTTTTCCCATTGTTCTTTGGTCAGGAGAAGAAACGTATGGCAAGGCAATAAACAAATTACGTAAAGTGAATCCAAAATCAATCAAAGAAATTTAATTTAAATTCTGTCACTAAAATACGGTGCGTAAAATGGTATTTGGATAAGCAAACAAGACCAATCTTGTCTATACATTTTAGTGTAGTATGTTGCGGTAAAAATTTAACCTTGGACTAAAAAAATTCCAGGAAATTGACTTTGAAAATCTAAAGTTGTTCAATATTCACTTGTTTTCAAACAGCTAGCGAAGGTGGAGGCTTCATTGAAGGTTGGTAGTGTTTGTGTGATTTCTAAAATCAATTATATGCTGTTATTTATTCTAGTATTTAATTAATATAATATTTAATTGGTGTAGAACAAACTATTATTGAAATACAACTCGTTATAAAATAATTATACTTGTGTATAGTATAGATAGAAAGGTGTTTTTCTATTAGGCTTCTTCCTAAGGAAATTGGCAGCCGTTAAATTAAGTCTCGTTTCAATAATATTTTAGTGTATTATTAACGTTGGGAAAGAAGGTTTATTCAATGTTACATATTTTTCACTATTACGTATTTGATATTTTACTATATAATTTGACTAATTTTGCTATATATTTATGTATAGTGCATATTTTGTAGGTTAATACTTCATAAAAATCCGGGATCTGGTGATGAGTGAGTCAGTTTGTAGGTTTTGTCTTTTTATATAACTTATATAGAGTATCATGTTACGTCACACATAATTTAAATATACATTTTTAAAATTAATGAATAATGGTTTCTGATTATGGATTATAAGATTTAATTCAATTATTCAGTACTGTCGTTAAGTAACTTTTATTCTGTTAAGTTTAATTATTTGTTTTGTTAATTATTGTTTATTTTAATACGTCAGCTTACCACCCGTTCAGGTTGTACGCTTATGTACTAATTACGCAAGTGGTTTTAGTGATCAGGAAGGTTATATTTATAGGAAGTGTACCATAATTTACATGGAGGGGGAGTGGAAAACCATTTTGGAACAAAACTCAGTACACCCAACCGAGATTAGAACCTCAAGCTCCCCTTCATCATCAGTCTAGTCTAGTGTGAGAGTGACGCCTTAGACAATGGGGCCACAAAAGTGGGTGTTAATTATTGTTAAAAAGATAAAAGGTAAAGAAGTATAATTCATATGTTTTGATCAACATGGTTTAATTATAGGAGTGGTAAATGAAGAAATTATTCTACTGTAATTACATTCCAGGTAACTTTCTAGAAAACTATAATAATAAAATGTAATGTTCATTAATGTTGGGATTGCTCTACACTTGTCTGTTAGTTTTAACACTTGCTAATTATTTATTTTCCTGTTAATAAGTATGTAATTATTTTATTTTACACCATTAGAGGCTGACTGCACACAAGTGAAGAACTGCCAGAAAATAGGTCTTAAAGAAGTAGACCATCTCGTCCGTTGTTTTACACCTCTGACGTCATATTGGTGAAGTGGGATGAAATAGATTAATTGAAGATGTACACGAGGGGTTATGTGTGTACCAAGTTTGGTGTGAATAAATGTTAATCCTATATTTCCGAAAAATCTTGATAATAGATGACTTTCTAATATATGTTGAAAAGTTTGTGCAATTGAGATGCTTTGTTGTTTAGTGCTACGCTCTATAAAGCACACTAGCCTTAGAAAGTAACCAATTATGATAACATTCCTTTTAAAATAAATACATTTTAGTACAATATTTTTAGGAGCGTATTAAAGATTGTTCAAAATTGGATACATGTCTTGAGATAAATGAATTTCAAGTAATTGATTAAAATATCTAAATTAATTATTTTATTTAAGGTATTAACGTGCACTTTCTGAACCTATTGATTATTTCCGTACACGTTAATATCTATGAGCTAGAACCAAAGAACCTGCCAATTTTGCCAGGAAAGGTATTTTCACATATTTTCCAGGTTTCGTTCACATATCACAATGGATATGAGATCGATGGCTTAAATTACTTCCCCTCCAGAGGAAGCTATGCTAAGGAATATTATCGCTTCAGAAAATTCCATTGAACCCAACTGAGTTCGAACAAACGAACATTGAATCCTGAGGTGACCACTTTACCACAAAACCACCGAGGTCGGACTCATTTAATTAATAATTTATATCGTACAAAATTATTTGTAATGTCCTAACCATCTTGACTCAGTTTCAAGGTGAATAGAGTGGTTGAACAAATTCATAGAACACTCTAGTTCAATTCCGTTTGGAAATATCAGTGATATTAACTATTTTTAAACAGAAATGTAAACATATCTGATAAGTAATATGTAGTCATGTAGTTTTAGTTTCCCACTAATTTGCTATCTTCGCTTGTAAATTGTGAGATACTCTGTTTCAACAAAGGTGTCAATAACCTCTTTAAAAATAAGTTATTCTTGTGTCAATAATGTTGCTACCAGGGGTATCCAAATATTCATAAAACTACGATTTAATATAATCTACATTAAATTGTGAAATAAAATAATGACACTTATTATCAGAATTAACTGCTAATGAGGAGTAGTATTTAGATCAGAGGATGAACCTAGTTTCAGTAGAATTGGTGGGGAGTAGTGGTTGGATCATAGAGTGGAAATAGTGTCAATAGATCTGGTGGGGAGTAGCAGTTGGATCAGAGGATGGACCTAGTATTAGTAGATCTCGTGGGGAGTAGCAGTTGGATCAGAGGATGGACCTAGTATCAGTAGATCTCGTGGGGAGTAGCAGTTGGATCAGAGAATGGACCTAGTATCAGTAGATCACGTGGGGAGTAGCAGTTGGATCAGAGGATGAGACTAGTGTCAGTAGATCTCGTGGGGAGTAGGTGTTGGATCAGAAGATGAGACTAGTGTCAGTAGAATTGGTGGGGAGTAGCAGTTGGATCAGAGAATGGACCTAGTATCATTAGAACTGGTGGGGAGTAGCAGTTGGATCAGAGAATGGACCTAGTATCAGTAGATCTCGTGGGGAGTAGCAGTTGGATCAGAGGATGGACCTAGTATCATTATAACTGGTGGGGAGTAGCAGTTGGATCAGAGGATGGACCTAGTGTCAATAGATCTGGTGGGGAGTATCAGTTGGATCAGAGAATGGACCTAGTATCATTAAAACTGGTGGGGAGTAGCAGTTGGATCAGAGAATGACCCTAGTGTCAGTTGATCTGGTGGGGAGTAGCAGTTGGATCAGAGGATGGACCTAGTGTCAATAGATCTCGTGGGGAGTAGCAGTTGGATCAGAGAATGGACCTAGTTTCAGTATATTTCGTGGGTGAGTAGCAGTTGGATCAGAGAATGGACCTAGTATCAGTAGATCTCGTGGGGAGTAGCAGTTGGATCAGAGGATGGACCTAGTATCAGTAGATCTCGTGTGGAGTAGCAGTTGGATCAGAGAATGGACCTAGTGTCAATAGATCTGGTGGAGAGTAGCAGTTGGATCAGAGGATTGACCTAGTATCAGTAATCTCTTGGGGAGTAGCGGTTGGATCAGAGAATGGACCTAGTATCAGTAGATCTCGTGGGGAGTAGCAGTTGGATCAGAGAATGGACTTAGTATCAGTAGATCTCGTGGGGGTAGCAGTTGGATCAGAGGATGGACCTAGTAATATTAGAACTGGTGGGGAGTAGCAGTTGGATCAGAGGATGGACCTAGTGTCAATAGATCTGGTGGGGAGTAGCAGTTGGATCAGAGGATGGACCTAGTATCATTAGATCTGGTGTGGAGTAGCTGTTGGATCAAAGAATGTACCTAGTGTCAGTAGATCTGGTGGGAAGTAGCAGTTGGATCAGAGGATGAGACTAGTGACAGTAGAATTGGTGGGGAGTAGCAGTTGGATCAAAGTATGGACCTAGTGTCAGTAGATCTGGTGGGTAGTAGCAGTTGGATCAGAGGATGAGACTAGTGTCAGTAGAATTGGTGGGGAGTAGCAGTTGGATCAAAGTATGGACCTAGTGTCAGTAGAACTGGTGGGTAGTAGCTGTTGGATCAGAGGATGAGACTAGTGTCAGTAGAATTGGTGGGGAGTAGCAGTTGGATCAAAGAATGGACCTAGTATCATTAGAACTGGTGGGTAGTAGCAGTTGGATCATAGAATGGACATAGTTGTAAGTAGATCTGGTGGGGAGTAGCAGTTAGATCAAAGAATGGACCTAGTATCATTAGAACTGGTGGGGAGTAGCAGTTGGATCATAGAATGGACATAGTTGTAAGTAGATCTGGTGGCTAGTAGCAGTTGGATCAGAGAATGGACATAGTTGTAAGTAGATCTGTTGGGGATTAGCAGTTGGATCAGAGGATGAGACTAGTGTCAGTAGATTTTGTGGAGAATAGCTGTTGGATCAGAGAATGGACCTAGTATCAGTAGAATTGGTGGGGAGTAGCAGTTGGGTCAAAGTATGGACCTAGTGTCAGTAGAACTGGTGGGTAGTAGCTGTTGGATCAGAGGATGAGACTAGTGTCAGTAGAATTGGTGGGGAGTAGCAGTTGGATCAAAGAATGGACCTAGTATCATTAGAACTGGTGGGTAGTAGCAGTTGGATCATAGAATGGACATAGTTGTAAGTAGATCTGGTGGGGAGTAGCAGTTAGATCAAAGAATGGACCTAGTATCATTAGAACTGGTGGGGAGTAGCAGTTGGATCATAGAATGGACATAGTTGTAAGTAGATCTGGTGGCTAGTAGCAGTTGGATCAGAGAATGGACATAGTTGTAAGTAGATCTGTTGGGGATTAGCAGTTGGATCAGAGGATGAGACTAGTGTCAGTAGATTTTGTGGAGAATAGCTGTTGGATCAGAGAATGGACCTAGTATCAGTAGAATTGGTGGGGAGTAGCAGTTGGGTCAAAGTATGGACCTAGTGTCAGTAGAACTGGTGGGTAGTAGCTGTTGGATCAGAGGATGAGACTAGTGTCAGTAGAATTGGTGGGGAGTAGCAGTTGGATCAAAGAATGGACCTAGTATCATTAGAACTGGTGGGTAGTAGCAGTTGGATCATAGAATGGACATAGTTGTAAGTAGATCTGGTGGGGAGTAGCAGTTAGATCAAAGAATGGACCTAGTATCGTTAGAACTGGTGGGGAGTAGCAGTTGGATCATAGAATGGACATAGTTGTAAGTAGATCTGGTGGCTAGTAGCAGTTGGATCAGAGAATGGACATAGTTGTAAGTAGATCTGTTGGGGATTAGCAGTTGGATCAGAGGATGAGACTAGTGTCAGTAGATTTTGTGGAGAATAGCTGTTGGATCAGAGAATGGACCTAGTATCAGTAGAATTGGTGGGGAGTAGCAGTTGGATCAAAGTATGGACCTAGTGTCAGTAGAACTGGTGGGTAGTAGCTGTTGGATCAGAGGATGAGACTAGTGTCAGTAGAATTGGTGGGGAGTAGCAGTTGGATCAAAGAATGGACCTAGTATCATTAGAACTGGTGGGTAGTAGCAGTTGGATCATAGAATGGACATAGTTGTAAGTAGATCTGGTGGGGAGTAGCAGTTAGATCAAAGAATGGACCTAGTATCGTTAGAACTGGTGGGGAGTAGCAGTTGGATCATAGAATGGACATAGTTGTAAGTAGATCTGGTGGCTAGTAGCAGTTGGATCAGAGAATGGACATAGTTGTAAGTAGATCTGTTGGGGATTAGCAGTTGGATCAGAGGATGAGACTAGTGTCAGTAGATTTTGTGGAGAATAGCTGTTGGATCAGAGAATGGACCTAGTATCAGTAGAATTGGTGGGGAGTAGCAGTTGGATCAAAGTATGGACCTAGTGTCAGTAGAACTGGTGGGTAGTAGCTGTTGGATCAGAGGATGAGACTAGTGTCAGTAGATTTGGTGGGGAGTAGCAGTTGGATCAAAGAATGGACCTGGTATCATTAGAACTGGTGGGGAGTAGCAGTTAGATCATAGAATGGACATAGTTGTAAGTTGATCTGGTGGCTAGTAGCAGTTGGATCAGAGAATGGACATAGTTGTAAGTAGATCTGGTGGCTAGTAGCAGTTGGATCAGAGAATGGACATAGTTGTAAGTAGATCTGGTGGGGATTAGCAGTTGGATCAGAGGATGAGACTAGTGTCAGTAGATTTTGTGGAGAATAGCTGTTGGATCAGAGAATGGACCTAGTATCATTGTAATCTACTCTTATTTGTACTGTTGCAAGCACTTTCCCTCCCATTTGTGGCAGCTCCCAAGCTACGATCTGTCAATGGTTGTCAGTCTAGTACGTGATCCAATCATCCCCACTGATAGAAAGCGGCCGCTGAAAACCTGCAAAAACCTCCAAAGGAGCATTAGTTCCCCGCGGGGGGGTCTCGTGTTTCGACACTTGGGCTCGCAATATGTCACTCAACGAGACCCAGTGACGAGGGGGATTGAAACATAGCTAGAGAAACGTGATACAACAGAGTAGAATTTCTAAATTGTCATTTCTTTTATTGGAGTTTGTGTGTGGATGGCATATTTCTTGAAGCATTCAGAGGATTAATTTCTTTAAGAAGTTTTTTAAGGGCCTAAAAGAACTGGCACACGTTGGTGGCTTGTTAACAACTAAACGTTATAAATTAATCTAGTTTATTTTCCGGTTGATGGGAAGACTGGAATCGACTTCTGACCAGCTATATTGAGACTATGTTTCTCTCCTTCCAAACCAATACTGTAGCTCAATATCTTATTTCATTGAGAACTGACAACAGCTGACTTTCTAATAGCCGAATCCAGTTCCAGTTCTTAGCTTGAAGAACCTGTGAAATCGATGTATTGAAGAATAGCAACCAAGAATACATTATGTATAAATTAGAATTTATCATTTTAATTGTTCCACTACCCTCTCTGCCTTACCCTAATTAATCTGATCAAACAAAGGCGTACAAACTATATTTCAAGACCACCTTTCAATTGTTTAGTCATGATTACAAATTTTGAACGATAGTTCGAATACTAATTATTATTGATTGATATTTAATGAGTAATATGATCAATATCATATTGATAATTGATGGCCTGTCAAATACAGATTATTTTTAAGACCTAACAATTAAGTTCCAGTCTGATGTAACAGGAGCAGGAGTTGATCACTTTCCACTAGCATAGTACTGATAAAAACAGCCCGCTTTAAGCTAAGTAGTTTACCTCACGTTCAGAAAATATACCTCTTAAATATATTCTTGCCCTGTCGTGCTCAGCGCCTTATTTGTCCTTGTTATGGACTAGAGATGAAAAAAATAATTATATGAAATGTACCACTATTTGTAGAATCAAAACTAACCTCAGTACACCCAGCCGTGATTCTGACTTCTGGCATTCCCATCACCAGCACACCGGATTATATGAGCCTGACATTTTGTCCACGTGACCACTGATATATGTATCATATTGATGTTCGTACACTCCCCGTGACGTCACCTGAATTGTGAGCCACACTGTATTTTCACCGCTAGTTTATTATCTTCCCTTTCATCTTCGCAATCACCGGTGTTAAAAGGTGAGGGTCAAAGTCGATTCTTGATGCGATTTCTAATCGATTTTTTTCTCGTTCCCTCTTATGATCCGTGCGTGTACATTATCCTGTTAGACTGGACACAGAGAAATTGCTGTACGTGATCGTATAGAGCCTACACTGTACACAGAGCGGAGTAAATCCCGAGCTATCAGCATGTTTTCTCTCACTCGTACAACCTTTCATTATGAATAGTTAAAATGAGTCGGATCAGGTGTGAGAGGAGTGTAACTGCTGTGTCAAATAACTGTCGCTAAAATTACACACTGGAATGAATATACTTTGTTCTGTGCCGCAAGTAGATAAATACCATTAATTACTATATTTTGTAACTACGTTGATCTATCCATCTTCCCTTGGCCCTACGACTTATTTTCGCACTAACGTTAACGTTATTTGAGACTTTATAAACATTTAGATAAGCTTTCACCTTCCCTTTAGAACCAATTGAAAAAATTGGTTGTAAATTCAACTGTGATGTTTGATATTTTTGTCCACTATTTTTAAACTTGTTATTCCGCACATTTTTTGTTTAATTCCTGGCAGATAAAAATAAATATTATTTTTATATACAAGCAGAGCTTGGATTTTGATTACCTAATATATAATATTTTAGTTCTTCACAGACAATAAGTCTTGGCCAAATCAAAGATTTTTAGGAAAGGAAGGGAGGGCGGGCAGAATTTTCGTGAGGGGGGCGTGCCAATTATTTTCGGGAGATTAAGGGGAAGGGGTAATCTCACGGGAATAGGCTAGGAGGTCCCCCCTCAATAAATTAAGACGAATAGATCCTTATAAATTTGAGAGTAATGTAAAAATTTGAAAATAAAATGCATACAAGTTAACCGTTTATTTAGGTTTTTAGTTAATTTTTATTTATCAGATTATGTTTTCAAAATGTAAATATATAATTCCAATAATCGATAGGGATTGATATGTGAAGCAACTGGCTAATGAGATATTGCGTGACAGCACAACAAGTAGTTACTATAACATAATTATATTTAATTGATTTAATTTTTAATTATTATTGTTAATACTAAATTTAAAAAAAAACTTTATGGGGTTGGAGGGGTGCCACTTGCGCCTCCCCTTAAATCCGCTCTTGAGACAATTATTAATAGTTTGTAAATTCAGTTCACGTTCACGCTAATTTACGGTAACTTATGTTCCCAATTCCTCATAAAATAATATTATAGTGCTTAGAACAAATATTTTAAATATTTTGACATAATCACTCATATTACTATTTATTGTTTATTCACCTAATTATTATTAATCACTGACAATATATTTTAATTAAGAGTTTATTTTATATTATTTTATCAATTTTTAACTTTACAATCTAAATATGTTTTGTTGGACAGTGTCTTAAATATTTTGTATTTCATAACATATTATTTGTTTGGAATTGTCTTATCTAATTATTGACAATACTACAGTACAATTTTAGTAATTTATATTTTTATATTATTTAATCAACTTTAAACACTAAAGTATTTTGAGAATATACTATATAATATATATAGAATTAGTGATTAGTTTATTACATTATCAACTCTGCTAACAAATTAGATGAACTGATGTTGAGTAACCAGACTATTCAAGAAAATAAAAATTTCCCTTCAATTTTCTTTATTATCTAGATTAATGCTAATATTAACGATTTTATTTATAACGTAACAATTAGAGATATCTTTAAATTGATATTAAAAACTACAAATGGTTACGGGAAGCAAACCAGAAACATTTGACTTAGCTCGCTATTTCTTTACCACTCGCTATTTGGGGCAGAGCCTATTAAATGACAAAAGTGCGTCTCTATATATAATGTATAAATACAACTACTGTACTGTACTATGATATGACAACAAAATATATCTATATATGATGTATAAATACATCTACTGTACATATCCTATGATATGACAACAGCATCTCTCTATATAATGTATAAATACAACTACTGTACATATCCTATGATATGACAACAGCATCTCTCTATGATGTATAAATACATCTACTGTACATATCCTATGATATGACAACAACATCTCTTTATATACAATGTATAAATACAGCTACTGTACAAATCCTATGATACGACAACAGAATATCTCCATATATGATGTATAAATACAGCTACTGTACATATCCTATGATATGACAACAGAATATCTCTATATATGATGTATAAATACAGCTACTGTACATATCCTATGATATGACAACAGAATATCTCTATATATAATGTATAAATACAACTACTGTACTGTACTATGATATGACAACAACATCTCTCTATATAATGTATAAATACAGCTACTGTACTGTACTATGATATGACAACAAAATATATCTATATATAATGTATAAATACATCTACTGTACATATCCTATGATATGACAACAAAATATCTCTATATATAATGTATAAATACAGCTACTGTACATATCCTATGATATGACAACAGAATATCTCTATATATGATGTATAAATACAACTACTGTACATATCCTATGATATGACAACAGGATATCTCTATATATGATGTATAAAGACAAAGACTGTACAGAACGTTTGTACAATCTGGCAACCAGAAATACCCAACACAAGCGACTGTTTCTGTGATTCTGATAGCTCTTTGTAGCTGCCGAACTCACATGTCCATTATAGACATTACATTAAAATAATGAGTGACATATAGCCCAGATTAAAAAAAGAACCCGAATAGCTAAGCTGTGGATGATTTATTCGCTGACCCACAAATATCAGGTTTTATTCCCTGGATCAGGTGTCATATTAAAACATACATTTAGAATATAAAACTAAAACTTCATTAATTGTAGCAGCTCACCTCAGTCAGGGAAAAATAATAGAATCAAATTTACTGAGACATGGAAATATATCTTTCCCAACAATATACAGATTTAAAGTTTGATATAAAATGTTGTTCTTTATTTATATTACAGTTGTAGGTAATCAATTTTTGTAATGATTACTCAAGTTATTTTCTTTATCTCTATAAACATCTTTATTAAGGTCTTTAAATTGAAAAATGATACTCGGAAAAGGGAATCGAGCCCAGGATCTAGGGCTTAGTGCGCCAATGCTCTACCACAGAGCTATATAGGATTCGTCCCGTGCCAAGGGTCATTCCGCACATCTATTACAGTCTTTGCCTTTAAACATGAGTGAAGAATGTCCCTGTAACAGGACGACTCCTGGATAGTTCAGTGGTTAGAGCATTGTCGTACTAATTCAAAGTTCCTGGGTTCGATGTCCGTGTCATTTTACAATTTAAAGCGTATGATATTTATATTCGGCTATAACCGTAACTAGCCAATATAGCTATTTAATCCAGAGTGCCTTTATTGTTTGAATCACGTGACCGTCTCAAGGTGTCTGTTTGAGCTTATAACGTGCCAGAAATGTAACAGCATTAAACAAGTCAAGACCCCACCAAGGTTCTGAGACTGAGAGCCATCGTAATCCTCTGAACACCTCCAGGTCATACATTATTTGTTGTTTGGTACTCTCCCTATAGCGCACAGAGTATAGTTGCGGACACTCGGCAAGGAAATACAGCTGTAGAAACTGTGAACCCCATACTATGATCATGACCTTGGCTTTGGGCTGGAGAGGTCGACCTCAGGTCTAAAAAATCGTGATTATATATCAAGTGCAAATGATTATCTCCTTCGTATGAGTCCATCTTAGATTCTGGTCATGGCCCAGTTTGGTATAGGGAGTAAATGTATTTAACCCATGATTTGTTAAGAAGGGAAAAATCATATGGGTGATAAATTTGATAAATTCAGCTATGTGTTTAATAAATGTTGGGGAAGGGTCACAGATATATATACTCACTCCTATTCTCCTGGATCGTTTTAAAGATGACCTTAAGTATATTTATATGTTGCGTGAAAGTAAGGATGGAGCTATTTGTTTACTCTATTTTATAGGCCAGGCAAATCATTCTAACGCCATTTGAGACATACTTTTGAAAAGTTACTCACTTGGTACCAGTACCTTTGTCATATTGAGATTATGTTGTATTCAGTTTTATTTAGCTTGATGACTGCCTGACTGGTGAGTATTTTTCCCTGAAGAAAGATATTCCGTGTTTTCTTTAAAAGTGCTAATGACCTGGTTATTTTAACAAATTTATAAACATTTATAATAATATAATGCACAGACTGGCACGATGATTTGAGTGTCTAGCATGATGCATGATTGGCTTAGTTGTATTAGTTTTGAATTATGTACTTACTGTGTACAGAAAATGTACAGAACTCTACGTACTGTACGTTACTCTTATGAATGTGTCACTTATAAAGTCCTTAAAACAATCAAAGTTATACATTTACTTTACTACAACATTTTCAAGTTTTACTAGTCGTGGTATGGTGTATAGTGCATATTTTACAAATATGTATCAAGAATAAATCCCCCACGGATGCCCAAATTTCTCTTACTCTACCTTTTATGCTTTTAATATTTTATCAGTAATTCATAGATAAGGATTTTTGCTCTGTTTTATAATTATATACTGTGCGCACTCAGATCTATCATTAGAAATGTATCTAAGATGACGTTGCTATGAATTAACCAGAATAAAATATTGATTTATAATTGTGCATCTTCTTTCAATAAAGCTATTATCACTGACAATTTATTATGTGAGAACGGTCCTTCTGAAGGGCTCTTATTCCAAAATAATTTAACTCCAGTAGGGATGTAGGGAGTAGGGATGAGGAGAACAATTTAGAGAAATTGTAACCTTTTGTTTGGAAGTAAAGTGGTAAACAACTTAGGAATGTGTTTCCCATAATACACTCATCCGGAATTTAAACACCATCCCCAACAAATCAAATTAGATTAGCATGACATTTAGCACAAATAGTGCAATTGATGTGAGTTTTAAGCCATACTTAATATAAATATAATCTCTTAGAATATAATAAGAATTATTTATTTTGGTTCCTTCATTCCCTTCTAATCGGGTCAAAGGTTTGGACATCTTTGGGCAGTTTAATTATTAGGTTATTACTTAATGGTAAAAAATCATCAGGCTGTTATTGTAAAAATGTTTTTAAAAGAGACGTATTTTTTTACAAATAAAAGAGTTATTTTAATAAATGACCCAGCCTTCCCGTAACCGGCAAACTAGACTAGATGGACCGGGCATTTGATTTGCGTACCCTCCGATGTGAGTCACTCTTCCAATGCGGTTATTCATCCTTTCTTCAGAACGTCAGTGGATCTTCTTGAAATGAACCTAACCAGTCCTATACAGTCCTGAAGTGACATTGCGACGAATGAACGCTGAATTGTGTTAGAAGTCTGTATAGTTGTGTGGTTCTACCTCGTACAAGTCTGCAAGTGAAACTTAACTGTCGAGAAAGTGGCCCCAATCTCTGGAGTTGACTAGTCTGTAGAGACCAGCATCTGGTCAGGAGCGCGGCCTCCAACTGGTTAGGGACTCCAGGTGAAAGCATCTCCACAGGTTCAAGGTTACAACGCATGCGCGGATTGTACTGTAGTAGTCTTACAGCGAGGCGGGGCAGAACTGGTTTCTCGGTATTGGAACAAAATTAAACTGTATATAGATGTATTGTTGTTATCTCCTTTCCATGATCAATTGTATAGTATTTTTATTTTATGATTTTAATTAATATTGTCGGACACCTTAGCTCTATCGGTAGTGTGTCTGTCTACTGAGTTAAGAGTCTTGGGTCCGATTTATGACATGGATCAAAAATGTATAATTTGTAAAATGTGTGCCTCCCCTTTCACAGTGATGAATTCACGACAGGGGACTGGATGTCGTGTCCTTTCTAGATTTAAATTAATTGAAACGTTTGTTGATATAATCAGTTGGTTCAGAAGGTGCACGTTAAATACCTCAAATAAATGAAAAAAAAGTAATGAAAAAAATAAGCAGAACATTCGTATTCAGTGTACGGGGGATTTCATAAATTTATATATTTTTATTTATTTATTTAGCACCGCGTCTTACTACCCGTTCGGGCTATACGCTAAATTTAGGTAATTCAATAGCCAGCACCGGTGAGCACGCAGACTAAGCGTCGTCAATTTCGGCCAATCTGATTTTCCTATAACAGGGAGCAGGGCTGCCCTAAGCAGGTGTGCTTCCATGGGCAGACCTCATTTGCAGAGTCCCCCGTTATCTGCCTCATCATTCCTCCCAATTTTGTTTTTATTCCTGTTTAGTGTTATTCCAGTAGTTTGCACCTACATACCCATTTTGAACCATATATAGTACCAGGAAATGTCCAAAAGGTAAATACAAGTTATAATAATTAATGCGGTAAGTTTTATTTGTATACATATAAGGGTAGAGTTTTCCCCAAAAATTAGTTTTATTTTCTTACCCAAAGAGTTTTATCTGTATTAAAATACAAAAAACAACTGTTTCAAGTTTGAATTAAATCAGTTAATGTTTCCAAACTTTATCGTGATACAAATTAACGACAGACTGACAGATAAATGCAAATCAGTGGAGTTCAAACAAAGAACTCGCTACACTCATTAAATAAATCAAATCAAATCAAATCACATAATTATGTTTTAATTTATTTTTACATTATGACAATATTTGCTAGAATGCCTGTACAGAAAGCCTACTCTTCGAGCGCAAAAGCGCCGCCCCCCCTATCCA
Source organism: Timema shepardi (assembly GCA_902151425.1). NCBI lineage: Eukaryota > Metazoa > Arthropoda > Insecta > Phasmatodea > Timematidae > Timema > Timema shepardi. The sequence goes on along the minus strand of CABFVX010000171.1, from coordinate 110,772 downwards.
CACACCCCATCATGCTTTCTCCCAATCACCTAAAGATGGATGTCTGATCACTGCATAGTGTATAATGATCGCAGGATACGTTACGCTGATACAGTGATACTGCAACGCCTTGTTTTTACTTGTATCCGTATCTAACATCAATAAGTTTTTCACAGTTTCGTTCTGCCAGCTACATTTAGTTCCATAATTTATTGAAAACAATGAAGAGGCCGTTGCGGTGATGGATGTAAATAGTCTTTGAGATTAGTGAAGTGTACAGTGATTCAATTTTATTACGTGACCTAAAATTTAAATATGTGAGTGGACAGTACAATAATTTCTGAAGGATTTCACCCTCTGAATTTTAATACCTTATCAATCTGATTGAAGAGTAAATTTCCAAAAAAGACAACCTACAATAACTGTTTAAATTCGACCAGGTCGGGGCAGGAGCGTCCACACTGACTGTAACCGTATCGAGTATCATTTATTTGATGTTTCGTTGAAAAAAACTCCAAGTGGATCACTGTCGTATCGTATCTTCGCACCTACTTGCTATGCAGATGTGATACGGTTAAACGATAGGGCATCCAGTCCACACATGGTCGGTCAAGATGCGTGATCATGATACGATACGGTGAACTGACAGATATCTGGACACATTTTAATAAATTATGGTGCCTTGCGCGAACACATCGTTTTCCCACCTCTAAGGGTGGCCTTGAGATGAAGGTTGAGGTTTGAATCCCGCTGGGAGTACTGAATACTTTTGTACTCACCCTACATGCACATGTGGATACTCTTCTTACAAATTTCACCTATTAGCGTGATTAAACACACATCTCGGACAGTTATAAAACGCGGTGCATAAAATTATTTTTGAGGCTCACTACAACTTTATAACATTTTTACCAAGAATTCGGCAAATGAAGGGTGTTCTAAACAAAATGACCAGGAAAATGTTTGTTCCAAAAAGAGATGGGGCTACTAAGAAGTGTAGGAGGTTACATAATAATGAGTTACATACTTTGTATACATCAAAAGGCATTGTTAGGTTATTCAAGTCTCGTAAATTGCTGTGGGGAGGACATGCAGCGTGAATGGGAGAATCTAGAACCTTGTTCAGGGTACTGACTGGTAAACCCAATGAGAAGAGACCAATGGGAGGACCTAGACGCAGATGGGAGGACAACATCATAATTGACCTGAAAGAGATAGGCTGTGATGAGATGGACTTGATAGAACTAGCTCAATATAGGGATAGGTGGCGTACTATTGTAAGTCCGGAAGTGAACCTTCGAATTCCTAATACCATAGAGTAAATAAGTAATGGGAGCAACGTATTTGTAGTAAAGTTAACCTGCATTTTTAAATTTGATTTATTAATATTTTAGATCGTTTTATTGGTTTTAGATTAACACGTTCATCCATGAAATGCTATTGTACCTTTGTACATTTTTTTACTAACATTTATAATCCTCTATTTATAACTAACGTACTAAATTAGATTGGTTTGTTCCGTTGTTTAATAATAAATTATATCTTTCGACGTGTTGATTACAGTCAATTTTCATCTAAGTGAAGTTTGGGTCAAAGCTATTATAGTATAAAACGTTTATTCAAGTTTTCTCCTTTCTAATAATGGAGTGAGAATACAATCATTTAATCACAATTTGAAGTAGCTCCATTGAAATGTATTGAGTAGTTTAAAATACGTTTATGAGCAAAGAGCCTTTTATTGATTTAAAAATTGGGGCTAGCTTCTTTCGAACAAGAACCTTTGCATTCTATTCTTCACAGGTTATACAAAGCTTTCATACTGGTCTCTTTTGAATATCACTTGGAATAATTGTAGAATTTAAACAGATTGGCCTACCATTATTTCTGTATTTTTAGAAACTACACATTTGTATCGTGTCAAATTGAAATCCTGTTATAGGCTCTTATTTCAAAAATAATTTTTAAATTTAATTATAACACAATATTAATGTATGCCACCAAAAACATCCTGTATATAAAAAGTTGACAGTCATGCTACGTTATATAAAACACACAAAAAAATGTCATTTCGTCAGAAAAACTGTGTTATTATGGGAAACAATTAACTTATTCGTATATTACATTTTTATTTAATAAAAATACAAACTTCATAAACTGAGAGTCGTTTCAGAAAAAATTATTAAAAAACACGTTGTATAGTTATCTTATTTACCTGGCTACCTATATTTTCCATTATGAAACGAATCCCTGAATGAAGTATGTCATAGTTAATAATCAAGTAGCTGTGTGTTATAGTTTACCGACAAACACAGGAGTTGTTTGGGCGTTGGTTCCACCAAACAATGGTGACTTGTAGGGTCAAGGTGGAACTCACAATCAAACACGTGACACACATACAAGGGAATAGCTACCACATTCCATTACAATTACTTGTGGGTGCTACTCTTATTAGCGTGTGAATATCTCGTTCCAAGGTTAACGGATTACTGTGGACAAGTATTTCAAATGGAGGACGAGTTAATCTAGATATCTAGCTTTACTTCAAGAAAAATATTTTAATATATTTCATATGACTGTAAATTGGTGGTTTTAAAACCTTATTTAAAATAAATTAATATAACCTCGGCCCCTTTAATCGAAGAAGAGTACAAACCAATCTTTTCCGCTTGAAGATCACACTTAAAGTCTTAGTATATTCTTTAGTAGTTGGGAACCTAGAAAATAGCCTAACCAAAGGCTTAGTCAGAACTGGTCTTAGAGGTTGCAAAGGACGCGTTGAGCCTAGACCTATTGAAAAGGGAACCTTACTTGGCCGAGAAAGAGCTGAAGTCTTCTCGAATGACTCAGTCAAATCCAAGGTGGGCACTTCATGATAAGTATTTTGTGGTGAAGTTCTCCAATGCTATTACTCTTTATGGAATTTTGACAACACGAAATTAAACCAACAGTGTGATTATGTGGTTCCCAGTTAGAACTAGCTGGTGCAGATGTCTGACTCGTGCTAACCGCAGATGTGAAATTAACCTAAATCCACATCTTGTCTGGTGGTGTGGGACTTTATCATCAAACTACACTAGCATTCACTTATTATATACATATTCTAATCTAGAAACGTTTTAATAATGAAGTACAACATATAATCCAAAATTAATAGGTATATTATTATAATATGTAAATAATAAAATGTTACAGTCATGTAACTGTGATGTGATTGGGTATTGAACCTAAATTCTTTGTTTGAGAGGACAAATTGTGACATTATAGGGCGGTAGTCATAAACTCTAACTTTAAGGTGTCTGAAAGATTTAATTAATGGTCACAGTTACATTGTTTATACTTACAGTGCTTCTTTAATAATATTATCACAGATATAATTTTGTTAGTAGATTAACATATAGTCTAATACACTATTCGTATCTTTAAAAATAAATTATAGAAAAATCATTGGATTAATTTTTTTGTAACGTAAAAATAACAGCTCTGGAGTTTATAAATAATTATATTTTTTTATCAATCAATTGATTTACATTTCCAAATATGTCCACTATTCATAAACTTATCCTGATTGTACAACAATCCATTCATACAAACATTATCCTTGAATAATAAATGTTTCATTTCCGCTCCAATACAAACAAATAAAACATTATAATGTGAAAAAACTCCTTTTTGTGAAAATTAGAAAAACTTTTTATTTGAAATAAATTAATCTAGTATTATTATATCCGTTTTAAATAATAATATGAAACTGTGTGTAATAACTACCGACACTCCTATTAACATTCTATAAAATGTTTTTTGGACTGGATAGAACTAGCTTTAGATGGGAATAGGTGGCGTATTTTTTAAAGTGCGGCAGTGAACTTTCGAGTTCTTAATGCCACAGCGTAATTATTTTTTGTCAACAACAAATCAATGATCTAGGATATCCTACTTTCTTGGATAATGCGTCCTTGAAAGAGCGCATGAAAGTCGATCCCTATCGCCAAATGTTTTAGAGAAGATTACGTTCCTTGAGAGCTTAAAAATATTATTAAATTCATCATTTTTATAATTATAAATGTTTAAGTATTTTTACCACAAGTTTATTTATATCAGTTTGTAAATTGTCTTTAATTTTTATGTATTTATTCCAAATTTAGCTCGTTGTTCAATTGGTACAAAAGATTCGCAGCTTTCAGCACGGCCTAAGCATTCCATCTTTGTCTCACTTGTGCTATGGTTATTACACCTGAGTTTCTTATCACTATTTTCAAAACATATGTTTCACTCCATTTTATGAGCGTATAAGGAACATAATAATAATATAACATACAAAATAAACCACTCAAACAAACATTGCACTACACAAATGTAGAATGTGTCGCCACTGCGCGATAGACCATCACTACCTCGAAATGCTCTTGTGTCAACATATGTGGGGAAGTTTGAATTCAGAAAAGAAAGGTCAGTTTGGGATGTATAAAATGTATGCAGCTCGTGGACCCAAGATTTAGTTCAAATATACATTATTTCTCAAATTGTGGTCAATCAATTGGTCCGTAGCTTTCCAGGAAGATTAGTATTTATAATGATCTAAAGAATGTTTACCACATATAATACAAAAATTTGCAATGCAAAGAATTAGATATAAAATATCAATGATGTAACGACTTTGCTTATTTGCTAGCATGTACCACTTGTTGCGACTCTACTGAGACTATTAATGTCGAAAGGATATAATTTCATTAAATATTTTTTATTCAATTATTTTAGTACCATTTTATGACTATAAAATATTTAAAGGAATTAAAACCTCGAATGTATGAGCCTGCTAGCGAGTTATACCGACCAAGCTGCCGCCACATTTAAAGATGATAGTGTCAACATTTCCAGATAAAGGGTGTAATATGGTCATCACAATAAATCCTCCAGCCGTTAATCACAGTTTCCTAAACCGTAGCTGCTACTTCTTTATTCAAGTAGCTCCTCATTTGTCCTCATGAGGCTGAGTTTGACCTTGTTCTAAGCCCACTGCTTCACATTAAGATTTTGAAAGCACAGGGGATCGAGACTGGAACCTCTGGATCTGTAGCCAGGAACTATAACCACTAGACCACAAAAGCGATAGTTGCAAGATAGTATAACTTATTTCCTGTATACCCTCATATTCCTTCTGTAAATAATAGATAGTGTAACTTATTGCCCCGGCACTAAGCTACTATGAATGGCAATGCAAGCGTCCCTCAAGAGTGATTGCGACTCAGTGTCACGGGATTGTCAACTGATGATTTACCGTGAGTCCAGAGGGTTTGGCTGCTGACGCTTGTCGGATGCTGAGACTGTCACGACCACGGCAAGGTTAGGAAGTCACGTGATCTTGCACGAGGAGCCTGAGGAGGACCTCGTCAAGTCGAGGTCAGGAACTGGTCAATTGGACACTTCAGAGATGTTATCAAGCTGGAGTCCCCCCTCTTCTGAGTCTCAAATTGTGCACAACAACCGGTAGGATGGTGACTGCTCTCTACCATGCTTATAGAAAAGTATGTCCAAATTTCGGACTGCATGCCACTCTAGCGCTGGTTTTGGGAAACCCACGGACTCATTAAACGCCGTAGAGATATAAACTTAAGGAATGTGATATTTGGATATTTGACGTAGTTCAGGGAAGCCCGTACATGTGAGGCATGTGTACCAGATTTGTATTCTTATTAAACAGAGATCAATTATCAAAAAGTTGTTGAATTTGCGCAACAATATTTGCAATGTTTGAAAGCACATGCATATGAAAAACAGTTGTTTTCTCTCATTAACTGCATCCCAAAAGTCTACGTCTTACAGAACCATATTAATTGTCAACGATATTAAAATCCACTTCAGCACAAGATTTAAAGGTCAACAATCACACAAATGCTACAAATAAACGGTTGAAATTCATGGCTAAAAGGAATATAGGTGGTTTCCTATTTTTTTATATATAGGGGTCAACTCTATTATTTTTCTAATGAAAAGTTGTGATTGGTTTCGATTAATAAAATTACAATATGGGCAAGTGAGTCCGTCACGTCTGGCCTAAGGCATATTTCTCGATATATGATATATTTACAGTGGCGAGAAGTGTGAGGTTCAAGCCCCGGCCAGTGCACAGTGAGTGGTTTGTTTTCTCCCAAATGGTTCCCCACTCTTCCTCCACTAGATACAGTTACATTTCCTCTCAGGTATAACTCTCCCATCCCCACCTTAGTATTGTCCTTACGGGTAGTAAGATGTGGTGCAAAAATAATATATACTAGTATTATTTGTTGACAAGGCAGTAGCCAGCCACTAATTTCAGGGGAGGATTGTTGGCCCATCCCTCAATTGCCGGAGGCTAGGGAAATTATAAATATTAACCATTCTAGAAGCTCTCTAAATTGCATTTTATGGTAGTACAGCCCCCTAATTTGTATTTGTACCTTAATTTTGATATTATTTGAACCATTAAAAAAGCCATGTATATTTTGGTGAGGTGGGGTCAAACCCCCAAAACCTCCCCTGAATACGGCCTTGTTCATTGATCATGTGTTTTTGAACGATTTCTTGTAATTAAGTAATCAAGTAATAACTTGAATCTTAAACTAAAAGTGTCAGTAATTATCTTAACACTAATATCTTACCGATAGGCCCTGTATTTGATAGTTGAAAGCCTCATATAAAAACACCTTTTGTGTCCTAGTGGTCAGAGTTACCGATTACAGATCCATAGGTCCCGGGCCCAATCTTCAGTGCTTCCCAAATATATCTATGAAGCAGTGCTTCTGGAACTCAGCTTATGAGGACAAATTAGGACCAGTTTGAATAAATAAGTAGCAGCTCCGGTTTAGAAAACTGAGATTAACGGCTGTAGGGCTTGTTTTTCTGACCACATAACAACCTCCATCCTCAATTTGGCACCATAATTGCTAACGGTGGCGGCCGCTTGGTCGGTATAGCTTACTTACGGGTTCGCATCATGGAGTTTTGTTTGGCCTTAAAATATGTTTAGGTCTAAGGCCTAAAATTATGATCAAGATATCTGTATTGCGAATGGCCCAAAATAATGACTAATATAGCTGTATCGTGAGTGGCCATATCTGTTGCGAATGGCCCAAAATAATGACTAATATATCTGTATCGCGGGTGGCCTAAAATAATGACTAATATATCTGTGTCACGTGTGTAAGAATTGAATGTACCGGATCCAAAGCCGACCACTAATTGCTGAACCCCCTCCTCCTTCTCCTATGGTATTGCCAACAAATATAAATATAGCCATATCCATGTAGATATGTGGGCGTGTGTTGAACTGAGCGGTAGTGATCTAAACAATGGTGATGTGAAGGTGAACCAGGTATTGGAAGGAACGTGTCAGCAGGCCTGATAATCACGCATGTCACAGAGATCAAGGCTAGAGAGGCTACATCACGTGCAATCTCACGAGACAAACTAGACCAATGCTCGGATTGGCTGCCAAGCGTGGATAATAACGAGTGCTCCACTTATGCAACGGGCCTAGTTGACTCGGCATTCCGATTAATGTTGTAATTAGTTTCACCTTTATTAGGATTAATTGAAACACCTTAGATTAGAAAGAATCACACATTCACTTATTAGGAAGATTTAATTTTATGGCTAAAACTTTGTTATAAGTTTAGATTTTGTAGTATTTAATTTAAATAAATATATTTTGACATTTAAAAATAAAATGTACATTAATGTTGTAAAACATGTGACTATACGAAGTGATTAAATAAGATTTAAATTTTAATTAATCACTTTAACTATAATTATTTGAAAAATGAAGGGTGAGTAAAGTAATCCATTTGGAAAACTGAGTTAGTTTGATCCCCCCCCCCTTCTCCCCCAAGTCGGGATTCACGTATATCTACACTAATGATTTGCAAAGGTAGAATTTGATAAAATGATATCACATTTTTGACGAAGGAGAGTAGGGAATCATTTAGGAAAAGCCTCCTATATTATACCTGACTGGTGTTCAAACCTTGACCTTCTTATCACCAGTATATCATGCCAAATCAGACTGACGCTTATCTCACATGCCCATCGATGCAGTTAATCTATAGGTGTTTTTAATCATTAAGGTACTAATCCGGTCCTGAGCTCGTGAAAATAGTTTCAGCCGATGATTCTTGTGATGGTTTATACAATCTCTGCTAGTAAATTACTTTGAGCTGACTAACATTTGTTTGAAGAGCTAGTCAGTCATGTAGTTATTGTAGGATCGATGGCATGTTCAGGTCAGTGAGTCAGCCGGCCATCAAGTTCTGGGAATAGCCGCTAAACCCTAATTTTATTAGGAAGTATGTTATGGAAAATACAAATATATTTTTGTGGCCAGCATTGATAACATTTTACTATATAAATAGAGTTATTTTTCTTCTTGTTCCTTGGTCCTCCTCAACTCTTAGTGCCAGGGCCTTAACTACCACCGGGGCAGTGAGACAGTGCACAAGGGCCCCCGAGCATAGGGGGCACCTGACCAAGGAGGATTTTTTTAAAAATTTTGAACAAAAGCAGACCAATGATTCAATCAAACTCATATCGTCTCAATATATTCAACTCTCGCTGTTATTACTTGCCAATCCGTTAAAATTTTCCCTATACGAAACTATTCACGTTGCCTTTAAACCTGCCAATACATAATACGAGGCATATGACATACGATATTAATTTTGCTTTTGATATCAAAATTTGTGTCTTTTATCTTAATAATCCAAAGTGTATTGTAGAAGGGTATTTTGTATGTGAGTGCATTGACCCAGTATAATTGTAAAGAATAATTTGCAATTAAGCTTTATAAATATTTTACCTTAAGGCTACCGCTTACCTTAGCCATATTGCATGATTTTATATTAAATTGACTATTAACTTCATCGTATCAAAAATATCCAATAATTAACAACACACATAAAAAAACTTATTAAAATAAAGTGGGTATATGGAATTTAGAGGGGAAAGGGAAAAAAATAAAATAGGGGGCTCCAATATTATCTGTTGGCCCGTGGCCCCGTACGGCCCTGCTTAGCGTCCTATCACACGAAATGGTTGTTATCATGTGTCTACTAATAAAGTCTTTCCCACGATCCTACTGTTCAGTCGTCCGATCGAAAGTTGTGTCCGACTCGTGTATCAGTGGAATGTACTCAATATAATAATTATCCGACTGTCGTGTCCAGAAGTTTGGTCAGATGACTTTTAGTGGACTGTTGGCGGAGGAGTGGGACCTTTCACACGATGTGACTAAACAGTCATCCGGAAGCCTCTGAGCTTTTATTATTATCTTAATAACTCAGTTCTTGATAGTCAAAATAATAATGGAGTGTGAAGCTGACAACGATATTATATTGATATCTTTGGCCAAGTAATATAATAATTAAATATCGTATTGGCCCGAATATAGTATGGCCTCACTCCTAATAATACTCTACATTTTTGAAGGTGTTCTACATGAAAAATGAAAGTTCTCGAATATACCTCGAGTTAAAACTCAACAAATCCGATTAGATTTTATTAGATACTCTGAATGCTTTGGTTGGTGCGCAGGCACTTCTAAACTTTACTAATTTTCTCTCCAAAGTATTTTACTGGCGTTGGAAGCACGTGCAGCTTGTCCGTGATTTGTTTGTTGCACGTGCACCTCACGTTTTGCTCCTAGCTTAAAATTAATACTGCAATATAAGCGCTTACGTCATCGCCAAAGACGCTTGTAAAGAAAACATTAGACTAACGATAACATTTCTATTAATTCTCGATGAAGAGATGTTTTCGGATGAGATTATTCTTTGGCGAACCGTGTCGTTTTTATCAGAATAAATTCTACTAGTAGTCGTCCGATCGCATTTGTACGACAAAAACTTGTAGGTACAAGGGAAACCGTATCGCGTGAAAGCATTCGTAGGTTGGTTGGTGGCTGCACCTACATTATTTCCTTATTCTTTCTTTTTATTAAATTTATTGATAGTTTTTACAGCCAGCATTTGCATCGCTTGTTGTATGATTCTCTCCTCAGTCGACCCTTATCACCATAACCTTCGATAGTACCTTCTCTACGGTATGAAGACCTTGATGTCTCGTTATGTGCTCAAAGAATGTGTCTCTTATTTTACACAGTGTCCGCACGTGCTGTCTTTCTTCTCTTGCTCGTCTTAGAAATTCTTCATGAGTCTTCCGTGTTGTCCAACAAACCATTCGTCTGGAATATCACATTTCTAAAGTTTGTATTCTTTTCTCGGCTGTCGCATCCGTATATTGCAATGCTCAAAACGAAGGTTAAAACATTACTTCCTTGTGTCCAAACTAATATTCTTGCTTGTAAACAGGCAATTTTACAAATAAATACCTTCTTGGCCTGTTGTATTCTGCATTTGATATCGTTTATAAGTATTGATAATATCCATCAAAATTGATAGCAACATACTACATGACTATACTTATGAATATGTGAAAGTACATCTAGTAGCTTTTCTTACTGTTAAATAAAGAGCTTCCTATGAAACCAATGGTGTGTAGATATAGGTGAAGTCTTTGGCAAAATAATATGCGCTGAAGTTATCTAGTTATTTTAGTAGGCCTGCAGATTTTCTAGGGTTTAACTTGTCCCTAAAATGCACCCAATACAACTCAAATGAATCTTTGCCCTTCTTAGCCCTTTACTATTTCATTTGGGAGGAATTCATAATGTGACAATGCAAAAAGATGATTTAGCTCTTAGTCGGGCAAGTTTTAAAATACATATAGACACAATAAAGTATTGCTATTAAACTTGGAGTCCGCTAAAACATTTTAGGGGGTACGTAGAATTTTTAAATATATATATTTCTCGAAATGTTGGATGCAATTTAGGATATATATATATATATATATATATATATATATTGTACATGTATATTACAGAATACGTTTAGCTTGCATTATGCACAAACAACTTTGGGTGAAAAAATTTGAAGAGAAAAGGGTTGTATACCACTGCTTTATATAAATACCACACGGACAAAACGCTCATAATGTAAAACAATTTTATACTATTTTACATATATTTTGAACCCCGAATATCACAATATACTTTCAAATATTTCGTGGGTATTCAGGATGGGTTTTCATAAGGAGGAATATTTTTTTGGTTGATTAAAAATACATTAAACAAAAATATTTACACCAAGATAAGACGATTGGACAGAATTAATTTTAAATGAAAAAAAAATCAGGTTTATTTTTCAGTTTTTGCTATAATAGTATAATTATTATGCTTCCGTTCGCTTTTACGTGTCGTCTTGTTCTAGCTCTAGTGGACTCGATCCAGCCAGCCCGTCCCCTTTCCATGCACCCCGGATAATAAGGTTTTATTTTATTGGCAGCCATGCTCTTACATGTAAACATCCCCTAGGGAACATGATGGTGAACAATTGAGCAGCGTGAGGTCACAGAGTATGAATAAATGGAGAGTTTGACTGTCAGAGCGAGCTATCTCCGGCTTGAATCAGACCGATGATCACACCTCAATGTTATATTTATTAATAAAACTAAAAATTTGTCTTTCATGAGTGTTGCGTGGTATCTACCACAAGAAGAGGTCTGAAATTCAAATATAAGTAGCCCCTGTGCACGAATATATTAACCCCGAAGCAGGAGTTTTTAAATGTTGACTAGACTTTTTCAAATGAATTTTTAAAAAATGAAGAAATATTAATGCAGTGAGATAATGTTTCTACTACATTTAATACAATTTGTAATGTAGTTTGTTGGCCATATAAGTTTGTTTCCTATGGAGAGTAAACAAGAAGAGTTTGATACCTACAGCAAATAATTATTCTCATGTCGCCATAATATCATTATATTAAATTGTTAAATGTTATGTTTTACTTCTAATAAATAGCCTTTTTGTATTAATACGCTTTTTACCTCTAAACATTTGTACACTTTACCCTCTTTGTCCTACACCCTTTGTACCATAACTCTTTATACTAACACCCTTTATACCATTTTTACAACTTTTTAAATGTGGTACCACTTTTAACTTTAAATATTTATCCAGGGCTATCCAGGTGATTAATATAAAAAAGGTAAAAAGTGTAAAAAAATCACCTAAAAGAATATATGGGTTAAAAGAATAAAAAAAGTCAAAGGGTTAAAAAGCCACAAAATGGCCAGAAGGGGTGAAAAGGAGAATATGTGGTAAAATATTAACTATGATGTAAATATGGTGGAAAGGGTGATTAGGGTAAAAAAGGATAAATAGGACAGTAAGAGTAAAAAAGAGTAAAAAGGTTATTTCCTTAGGTAAAGAGGGTAAAAAGGTTAAAAAGATGTAATAAGTTCAAAAGAGTAAAATGGGTAAAAAGGGTAAACGGGGCAGAAAGATTAAACGGGGGGAATGCTGTAAAGAAATGCTAAAATATTTAATGCCAACCCCTTAAAAACCAATTTATTTATACTGTGACACTCTTTCCTTTTTATTATCTCAAAGTATGGTGTATAGAGAAGCTATAAATTAATCCTCAAAAGAGCTGTCAGCTTTAATACACGTTCAGATTATATCTATATCTTGACATTGTGTATTAGTCATCCTGCGTTCGAGTTTTGTATAGCAATTATTTAAACTAATAAAGGATTTATATTTAATCATAGATTTATTTGGCTACTCTTTCCTGTGGTTTGTTTTATGAAGTAAAAATAATAAAGCTATTTTATAGATTTCCCGTGCTAAGAACGGTTACACCAGCCAGTATAAATATAATACGAGGGTCAAGTAAAGTATGTTGGAATAGAAGCCCAACACTAGACCCCATAAACACACACATACATACCTGCAAACACACCTAGCTAAACTAATGGATAGTGTTTATGGGATGCTAAAGTTTATCGTTAGTTAAAGCGTTTAAAATTATTTCTATACTAGTTTCAAACCAAATGACAAGTTATATATTGTATTTAACTGTATTAACTGCGATTATCAACACCATTAATAAACATCATTTTAATTGAATTAATTAATAAAGAACAGAATTTCTGGTCAAACGGATTTAGCACTAGGATCGTATAATATTAATCGCCAATGAAGAGGAGACCATGTGGATTGAAGATACTTTTTCAACAATTATTTAACACTAACTCTCCAGGTAAATGTGGGTACAATTTCTCTAAAATACTACCTGACTCATATTTATCCCATTAGTTTAAGTAAATTAGATTTTTCTTTTATGAGTATTAAGGCACGATGCCATTTACTGTTTTGTAAAGCTACAAGCAAGTAAACTTGAAAGACTTTGGTTTGGTAGACAGCGGAGGAATCCTAACCCTTTATTTAAAGCTATTGCTACAACCTCCTATGATGTACACTGTGAAAGGTTCTGCGCCACCAAAGTGACTAAGAGTATATACATAAGGTGACAGAACCTGATTGTTATGTCTCTCCTGGTCATATAATTTATAAGATAGAATTTTTATTGCTCTTTAAATCCACAGTCTCATCCTATTTCACAATATTATGTTTCCTTCCCAAGCCTCTGATAGCAAGTGGCACTCTAGCTAACTGGTGGGAATAGAATATACTGATGTAGTGAAGAGTAGTGATTATTTGTCGTACAAAGAATAGATGAAAGTGACAGATAAATACAAACTAAAATATATAAGAATTAATAACCAGCTGGGGGATATGGATTATTCCTTGCCCTAAACCCAAGATGATGTGCAAAAGTTGAGGGAATAATATTGTGCTTGGCAGCTCAGTCACATCTGTACAGCACATACACACTGTAACCACACCCAAGACTGCAAACATACCTTCTTGTGCTTGGCAGCTCAGTCACACCTGTACAGTACATACACACTGTAACCACACCCAAGACTGCAAACATACCTTCTTGTGCTTGGCAGCTCAGTCACATCTGTACAGTAGATACACACTGTAACCACACCCAAGACTGCAAACATACCTTCTTGTACTTGGCAGCTCAGTCACATCTGTACAGTAGATACACACTGTAACCACACCCAAGACTGCAAACATACCTTCTTGTCTTGCGCATCTCAATGTGTGTTTTGAAATTCACGCGCACAAAATCCAGAGTGCCAAACATGCTTTGTATCCAGTGTCGTTTGTGTAATCGCATTCCATTTTAAGATCGAAAAGCTCATACTACACTACCGTTGTTTGTATGTAAGGCTTTAAGTAGAAATAAAAGTAACTGAGAGCCAATTATTTATTAAAAATATAAGTATGTATTCCTTCTGTATAACTAGGGATCTGTAGGGGTTCGTTTTGATTATAGTGTCAGTCTTTAACTATATAATATTAAAAATAAAGTGTAATAACATAGTATATGTTCTTAATGTTCATAGTAAACAAAAACGTTTGTATTTTATAAAATTTTCTCCCTGTGAGAAGCCTACACTATTGGTAGCAATAGGCATGTTTTCGCAGTTGACCTAGTATCGAGATTAACGAAATGTTTATACCCGAGACGATACCAGAGCTCAGTTTGGTAATGTTTACCTTGACCAGACTAGACAGTTTGGTTACGACTAATGAGCTGAGAATATGTGCGCCAATTTCAAAACAGCTTTACTCCTTATGCTTGATTTAAACGAGTATAACATCGTAAGCAATCAATTTTAAGTTACACAATATGTCAATTCAAATGGACAGTAGGTACTATCTATAAATAAATAACAGTACGTAGGTACCTACTTAAAAACCGTTTAGCTACGGATAAAAAAATGTGATTATTATTTTATAATCTAGCCCTATTTACTTTTACATACGTACTTTTTGTTTTCTTAGGGTTATTTTTGGAAAAATAATTAGCTTGATATGTTGTGTAAATATTAGGACTAGTCAAAATAAGCACCATTCTAACTAATAATAAAATTAAATAATTCATTTTCCACCAATTTGCAGTACATGAAGGTTTACATAAATTAACCTACCAGCTGTTGGATAAACTCTACCTCAACCACCATTTTTGTTTACTAAACCAACTCAAAGTCGTTTTCGCTCTCCACCTTGGTCAGAACCACTCGATACAAAGACGTAGCCAAGTGAATCATGAAACCTCACCTAGTGGTAATCGCAATCCACTCTCCCCCCACCCCCACCCTATTTGGAAACTACAAATTGCTGTATCCTCGCCAAAAGTCCCATCTGTTAAAAGGGATGAACTTATCACTATCACGTTCTGAAATCACTAAATTAGACGCTCTAAGTTGCGTGTCAAGCCTGGTATCCGATTTCAACAGCGCCGAGGATCATTCTCTTTCCTGCCGGCCACACGCATCCTTCACTCGCTGTTTAGAAAAGGTTACAAAGCCAAGGTGAAACGTAAATGCTGCGATAGTCGGATCATTTTGAGACGATGTTCAACAAAGGGGTCTTTATTTTTTAAATATATCTAAGTTTTTGCAGGGAATGGAACAGGACCGGTAAAATGTCAGATTCCTGACGTGTCTCTTGTAGCTTTATCGAGGGGGAACGAGCAATTTTTGTTTTTTTCCCATCGAAAGGAGGAGGAGTATCGGTGTTCAGTCACGATGATGATCGAAGGTCACCTGATGGGGGTCTCGTGTTCTGATCAACAATGGCGCAACCAGAATGCTGACAACCAATAACATTGTAACTGTCCTATACATCGGTTTAGCTAAGGGTGCCACCTACTATCCTCACATTGTAGCTGATCCAATGGGATTGGAAGTTCTGGAGCTTCAAAACCATTAAAACAACCCTCAAATATCGTAAAGTAGTGTGGGATGACACTTATATAATTTACTTAATTGTATGTAGAGAACTAGATTTATTTTACTAGCCATCTTCCTTTGTTCAAGAACTGCAACATTTCGCATGAAGCATCCTTCAAAACGAGATAATTTCTATTTTTCATGCATTTAAAAAGAAGTTTATTAACTTTATAGGGACATTTTGATAGCATTTTAATTAACTTTGAGCTGAGCCATACTTTTATAAAATAAACATTTCTTAAATACACGGGATCTTTGAGTCTCACTTAGGCTATTAGGCCTAATTAGGATTTTGTATTAATGTTATGCTTATCATATATTTATATATGCACTGCATTTTACAACTGATACACGCTATCTGAATTTAAAAATGTTAATGAGGTAGGGGCCAGGAAGGTAGCATTTTGAGGAAATGTACTTCTTTTGAGCGGATCAAGAATGAATAATCAGACAAGGAAAAGCTATCTCCATTACACCCAGGTGCGTTACGAACTTCAACACAATAATCGACCAACAAACCAGCAAATCAGAATCTACGAGTGGGACACGTGCCCACAAATATTCTTCCACAAAATTAAACTGTTATCTTTTCAGAGATAAAATGGGAATAGCCTTACCTTATAAGACGAAAACCAGTTTAGGATGTTCAAAAGCAGGGTTCTTAGGAAGATATTTGGTCCAAAAAGTTATGAGGCATCTGGGGAATGGAGGAGTTTACATAATTATGAGTTACATTCCCTGTATTCATCACAAGACATTGTTAGGATAATCAAGTCTCGTAGAAAAGCAGCGTGAATAGGAGATTATAGAACCTTGTTCAGGGTATTCACTGGTATACCCGATGGGAAGAGACTATTGGGAAGACATAGACGCAGATGATGGAAGGATAACAATAGAATGGATCTGAAATAGATAGGATGTAATGAGTTGGACTGGATAGAGCTAGCTTAAGACAAGGTTAGGGGGCGTACTTTTGTAAGTGAACTTTCGAGATTCTAATGCCGTAGAGTAATAAACATGGAAATAAATATGAAAAATATATGCGTATTTTATCTTTAGTTATATTTCATTATTTTAATACATGTATAATAAAATATATAACTATAGTTTTGCTAAGTTTTATAACATGATATACTATGTCAGTCTATGAAAAGAATAAAAGTCGATGTTTTAAAAACTTTCATATATAATCTCATATCAATATTATAATATTTATTAGGTAGATATATTTGAAACTTTGAAACATTTATGGTTTTAAAAGTAGCTAACCTAATGAAAAGAACTCTAAAATTGATTCTATGACTAAACTATAGGCACTAAGATATAATATAAATACTGTAATTTATGGGAAAATATTTTTTGTAGAGGTAGTATAGCTTAGTTTATCAAGAATATATTTTTACAAACACGATCTCGTCATCATTTAATAAAATATGTGTAGCAAACTCTTTAATCTCTAAATGTATATAAATATACTTAGCATGTATACGTAAACTCGCTTTGCCCAGTGCGTTTTCTTTGCAAGTGGATGTAAACTAATGTAATTCCAGAGCCGTTTTTTGATAGGCCTTACCGTTTAGCCACAAGATACCTCCAAAGAAAGGTCCGTACCAACTTTAGGTAGAGTTTCTCCACCATTTTGAATTTTTTTTCGGGAGTTAATTTTTTTTTTTATCTTTTTGGAATTTTTCTGTCGGTTACAGGCTAAAAGCTATAAGCTATTCGAATTTCAAGTTTTTAGCTTATCTGAAGTGGGTAAACTTTAATGTCAGTGAGTGAGTCAGCAATGGGGCTTTATAGTAGTATAATTTAGATATATGTACTGTACATATGTAAATGTAAATACTCATTTATATTTATAAAAATATATCTACATACATTTATATACATATAAGTACACATAATTTATATATAAACATATATGCCAACATATACATATGCACACATATACATGTATACACATTTATATACAGCAACATATATATATAAATATGTATATTTGTAATCATTAAAATAGTTATTAGTCTTACTAACGTTTCTCTTAGAATTTCAAACTGAGGTTCGAGCTAGGATTCCCCAATAACCCACAGAGCGGCTAGGAGACTCATTAGTACACAACTAAACAAACCACAGCGAAGATAGGGCATTCATTAACAACTTGCTACCCTAAAGTAGATATATTACATATTGGTTAATGCAGGGTCCATGATGGACGTGTGAGATCGTTAACATAGCCATGGTTGGTTTATTACCAGAATGCTGACAATTAGCAACTCTACTACTTACTCTGAGGAGTGTGTTAAATTGTTGATGTAATGCAACATCATCATTTGAAACAGTGAAACATATGTTATGAGAGAAAGAAAGACACTTCTAAATCACCTATTAGGGACTCAAGCAATGTACTCCCAAATTAAAGTCGATCTTAATGGTAAATTATATTTTTTCATTCTATACGAGCAGCTCAATTTATTAGTTTAGACTGTAGTGTACACCCATTGTAATTGTTTGCTGTAAAAAGTTAAAAGTGAGCACTGAGAGAGATGGCTGGAGTGTAATGGTGCGCAGTTTTTACTTTGAGATCAGTAAAAGACTAACAGTCCCACGTTTCGTGACGATAAGTTCCACAGTTTAGATGCTGTAATTGTTATTTAACCACTTTGTTCATGATCCAAAGTAGATACAATCAGGATAATGGAGACCAATCATCAGCTCGTTTGTTCCATGAGTTGGTGTTTCCTCACACTTCCAATCTGCCGACATGAAAATACCCAAAGAGAGGTGGCCAAAGTTTCAGGGATCTGCCTAGAGTAGCATCAAGACGCCCTACAGACGTTCAGACATCTGGCGCTATTTAACAAGTGGTTTGTTATATTCAATTGAAGTGAATTTCTAAAAGGAAATATTTCTAATTTGTATCAAAATTAACTCTTTTTCCATTTTTAAGTACTACCATAGAAGGGGCATATTACATGCAAAAATGCTACTTCCACCTGGCTTATCTATATTTTATCTTTGGGCATTGCATTTTATATTTATCATGCGAATAAAAATAGTTTTTATATTCATCCTGTAGAATTTACATTTGTGAATATATCGCATATTCAAATATGAGTGACCCAAATTCAACTCACGCCAAAATAGAAGTGAAAATACCAATATATACATATAATACTAAAAACCTTATATTTCAAGTTTTAAAGTTAAAAAATTCATTAGAAGGGTAACTTTGCATGTTTTATATTAATCTTAACGCAAAATATCGCATTTATTGGATAAAACATGTATATATATTTTATTTACTCTAACCAGTAGGGTTCAGATTTATCAGATAATGAGATAAATAATTATTGAAAATTGTTTTAGTGGCTGTGAAAGTGTTATGTTAGAATGAGACTAGGGGCCTGTTTCATATTCAGATTGATTACTTCTCAACTGTGGCGCTATACTAAATTTAGGTAGGTGTAATCATGTCTTTAGTATAGTGCCACACTTGAAGCAATAAACTATTTCTCGGTCTTAAATAGTATTTGATAACACAAGGCATAAAACGTTGTAAAAGATTTAGTGTGGTTTCACTTATTTGTCAGATATCTATTTGCTTGTAGCATGTAGAGTTATTTAAATACCATATAAAATATCCCTTTTTCTTCTTCTGATACTGCAGATCGGAGAAGCGAACCCATTACAGGAGAAGTTTATTTTTATAAATATCCTCTTATTTAATACTGCAAGTCCAAGTATATTCCCCTCAAAGTACATTTTACTATAATTGTATAAACAAATAGATATCATGACCATGTAATACTAATAGCAAAAAAAAAAAAGAACTTTGCCACTGAAACAATAACATCACAAAAACCATACTAAAACTAAAATTACACTAAAATTAATGAACCTCGTGCTCGTGTACCACCCGCAACATTCGGGGATCCACCCATTGTGTACAGCTCCCAGATAATTTGTCATGAAGGAGAAATGATGACAGTACGGGAATACTACATGGCCTTGTATTTTCGGCACCATTCACACTGTTTCCATGTCGTCTTTTTGATGAGGTTATGGAAGAAGGTTATTTAAGAATGTATTAACTTGAAGGTAATGTGATTTTGATAGCTGTGTCGGTTATCTTACAGTTGTCGCTGGAAATAAAGACTGAAGGCTGTTCCTGTTATGTCATAACACTGCCACATGTTTGCTCCTTCATATTATAATAAATGAGATGTTGAAATTGTTGGGAACGATGCTATCTCAAATAGTCTAAGAGGGAATTTAGATTAAAAACATTTATTCTCATGAAAACTATTTCTCGTGACTAGCTTTATAGGTGATTAACGTGAGTGGAGTCATTAACATCTGGATTCTCATTTAGCAAGGGAACTGATTAGCATCCTGGTAGGTATAATACTAAAATATAATTTTTTGTTGCTGAATATTTGAAGCAAAGTTTAACTACTAGACTAAAATTATATACATTAATATATTTATAATAATATTATAGTCATAGCTTGATATCATATTAGATACTCCGCCCTAGTTCTGCGCCTTCCACTTTAGAACTTTGGTCAAAATCGTTTCATTTTATTATGTAAGGCATTTACCAGAATAATTTTCAACTCAGCGCCTCTTTATTTCTGTTTAAAATTACTCTGTCTATTTTTATCTAACATAACTTTAGACCAATCTCACTTTTGCACAAATTGATTATTACTTACACGCCAAAAGTTTATTCCCACGTCAATTATTAAAACCCCGTGGCATCAATTCTTATATTCCTTGATACATTTCCAATAATAATAGTCAATTGATTGCTTTTTATTTACCCGGGAACATTCTTATATACTAAAACAAGCCTAACCTACAAGTTTATATTGTTTTCATATCTTATTTATAAATAACTTAATGGCCATGGTGAACAGAATATTAAGTTATTGTCCACAAATGAAATGTCTGATGAAATGGGCGCTAAAAAGGGAATTTGTACACAAATGAGAGACAAAAGACAAATTTACGGGGGCGTGGAAATGGCGCGTCAACGGATTAGATATGATTTTTAAACTAAAATATGTCTGTGGTATTTTAGTCTCCTTCGCGTATAACATACATTTTGACCAGAATATCCCAGAGGCTCGTCAGTGTATTAATTTAAACGTACATATAATATCTTCCACAAAAAGCCATCTTAAAAATGTAAAATTTGTATTTGTTAATTGACAGACTTTAAAGTGGGATGGGAAGTATTGGGAGTTAATGGCTGTATTTTTTGTAGGTTTTTATAGCAAAGCATATTTTCCGACAAAATAAATCACATATTTCACAAGTAGACGCAATTATAGAGTTTAATTTTCCTTGCCTGAGTAAACTCAAAAATTCTTGATTTCCTTTTAAGGATGTTCTATAATTTGATGATAGTTTTTATTTTTATTCAATAAGTTTTTCATCCACTGCTAATATTATTGTGACATATATTTAATATGTATTG
Organism: Timema shepardi; assembly: GCA_902151425.1. Taxonomy (NCBI): domain Eukaryota; kingdom Metazoa; phylum Arthropoda; class Insecta; order Phasmatodea; family Timematidae; genus Timema; species Timema shepardi. Next base: position 89,564 of record CABFVX010000171.1, on the reverse strand, counting down.
AGATTACTAGGTACCTGTAAAAAATTAAACTTTATGTTTTTACTGGAGTAATACTTGATCAATTTTTGTCCAAACACATTTATTGCTATGAAAACTGCTCGTGTTCATTTCCATTCCACCTTAAGTTAGAGTGCTAGTGAGCGTGAGTTTAGGGCAGTATTTTGGAAGTTTTTATAACATAAATATTTTTGGGCCAAAATAAATCAAATATTACTTATAGAGAAACATAGAGTTCAGTTTTATGCACGTGCTAATCTCAACAGTTCTTGAATATCTGTCAAAGGTGTCCTGGAAATTAATGACAAATATTTCTCTTTATTTAAAAAGTTTGTAACCAAATGCCGCTATACTTATGACAGATATTCAAGAACTGTTGAGATTAGAATGTGCAGAAAACTGAGCTCTATGTTTCTATTTAAAGAACTATTTGATTTATTTTGGCCAAAACATTTTTATGCTATAAAAACTGCAAAATTAATGCACTAAGCTCGCGCCCACTAGCACCCCACCTTAAATATGGAGCATTAAAAAAATATCGTCATTTAAAATGTATAATTCTTAAGATTATAATTTGGAGGTATTAAAATATAAAAATTATCACTAATTTTCTAGTTTGGCAAAAAAGGACAAAAATATATATATATATATTAGCAATGAGTATTACTACCCATTAGGGTTATACGCCTATGTACTAATTAAACTAATGGGTTAATGTCTAGGAAGGCTTAGCTTAGAGAAAATGAGCCCGCATTTGCGAGTAAGGAGAGTGAGAAATCATTTAAGAAAATCACCCTCAGTGCACTCTATTGGGATCGAACCCTGATCTCCCCGTCTATGGCAGTCTAGTCCAACACTAATGTAGCGCGTTAGACCACGAAGCCACCAAAGCGTGCGACAAACACATATTGTTGATTTTCTTATGCGAACTTGCGACCCGTCAATCACGTTCGTAGAGCCATTATATAATCAAATTATAATCATTAAAACCAGCATCGAGGGGCACGTGGGTGAAATGTAAAGCTCATCTAGTCTGGTTTGCCTGTGACGGGGAGGTCAATCAGGGGCGTCCAATTAAATATAGGCTATTATGTAGGGGGTAGACCGTGAATTTCCCAACTCTAACCTTTCTGAAATTAGAAGCATTCCCAGGTGACCAGGTTACGAAGGCAACGTTTAGAACACTTGAGGATTTGGGAGTATTGAATACCCCTCAATTAATTGGTGGTTACCAGGGGATTATACCTAAGGAAAGTTGTATAATTTGATGCAATATTCGAGGTTTTAGGCAAATTTATTGTTAAAGATATATGTAAATGTAAATTTTCCGAGCTACAAACGTCATTTTGTTTTAATATTCACCATCATTGCTTATAGGAAAATTAACAAGTTTTGTCTCGTACCGGTCTTTATCAAGTGATCAACATAAAACATTAGCTATCCTTTTTCAGTCAACTATTGTATAGAAGTAGTAGCGTCCTTAAAACTAGTAGGCAGTGACAATGGTGTTACTAGACAACTTGATTAACTAAGATATCTGTACAATATACTACACAAGGTATATTCTCGATGTTTGATGAAATAATGATGTTGGAAACATTTTAGGAATAGGAGTCGACAGTTGGGAGATTTTAAATTCTCTGTGGAAGTCCGCGGTAAAGAGCTTTCATAATCGAGAGTATTGTGGGGAATAGTAATTCTAGAATTTCACAACTCAAGATCTCGACTCTCCAAAAAATTCCAACTTTCAATCTTTTCCCCAAAACTGTAGGAGGTGACATTCCCCTTATCCACTATAGCCCCCAGCGCGATGCCTCTGAGGTCAGGACTCGATTCCCGGTGGCTGGTTATTTCGAAGCTAGTTTTAACAAATGCTTTACCAATTCCTCTTCACGAAAATGTGGATAAATTACTTATAAGTTTTTAATTCTTCATCCTATCTGTGCTATTAAGTCACGTTGTAAAAAAAAATATTAAAATTGTGGGATCGTAATGCTTTCTGGGTAACAAAGAGTTTCGATGCTTCGAGAACATTGACTGGTGTTCAAACCTGCAGACGCCGCCGGTCTAGACTAACATTTCAGTAGCAGCGCTTACTGTCCAGCTATTAAATAACCGGTTAAGTTACTCCAATTAACGAAAGTAGTATCACTGGTCGGGTATTGAAGGCCACATGTTTTGATTGCTAACTGTCAACAATAACAATAACAATAATTGCACTCACGTGTGGACTAAACATTTCCAGCTGGAAGCTACCCACTCTATGACCTCTCTATCAAAAGGTCTTAAAACTGTTTTCTAATATTTCCTTTTGTTCAGCTTAGTTTCCCTTTTTTATCTATAATTTCTATTATTACCACCAATAGAAGTAGTGTTGTATAATATAATTACAATGACCTCTAAAACATTAGATTTGGTATGTATTCGACTGTTTAGAATCTCCTTCCTATAGTGCTTACATTTTTCTTAGTGACACAATAATTGTTTGTCTGTTGATTGATAGCTTATTTAAACGAATAAATGTTCTATTTTTATCAACTAGTTGATACAAGATTTGAAAGGAATTTAAATTGCGTAGCTTCAAATTAATAACTTTATACAATATACAATATAGATAATCCATATAACGTAATGTATCATATACCACCAAATACATTAAAATTTTCTTTTCAATAAATATATATAAATGATTAATCAAAGTTCGTTAATTCGAGAGGAAAAAATAATATTGATGTTTTTTTTTAATTTTTGCTTTAACTACATACACATATTCATTTTAATAAAGCGTTTTATATTATGTTAAGTGAACTTAAAGGTGTGTTTTATAGTTAAAGATACAGCTTTATCTTTCTAATATTGAACTATCTTTAGTATAGTAACTAAATTGAATTTAACCGCATTTGTTCTTACGCAACACTCCTGAAGTCAACAATATCATCAAAACAATCTTCAATGTGGACACAGACTAAACGTAAATATCATCAATAGTCGGTTTCGCCGTAGATGAGATCTGCGTTAGTATATGGGCTGGATGTAATGAGAGAATTAATTCCTAAATTGTTTCTTGCTTTCTCCTATAACGCAAATGCGGGTGTATTCACTCCCTGAATCATATATACTCTTCCTTACCTCATTTACGTGGTTAAATGTGGATTCACTAGTCAGTTAGTAAGATGTTGTGCAAATATCATTTCTTGAAAAAACTTGAAATTAGGTTAGACAAGAGGAATTATTTTAACGATATAATTGTAATTTAATGGAAGTGATGATCAATTACATCTAAAGTTTAGTGTCAATTTAAAATGTTACACTGTAGCTCATTTATTGCATTTGATTGTTTATTATTGATCTAATTATTGTAATCATGAAAAGTAAGTTTTCTTACACTCTCACGATAATGACATAGATATTATGAACATTAACTTTTGAGATTGTGAAATGTATTATAGTAAATCATAATATTTGAGATCTTCACTTAGTAGAACTGTATTGATATATACTGGTTTCCTTCTGAGTAATTGTGTAAATGAATGTTGACATCGAGACTGGTGTAAAAACTTCGTCGTATTATTGTATTCTTCATTCCATTGTTTGTCTGTTTTCACCCGAATGTCACCTGTAGTTAACGCTGCACAATCATACAATACACGACATACTAGTTTCTTGAAACAATGCAATTTAAAGGTCTTCTTCCAATGTAACAGAAAGTTTGGGTGACCTCGTCATCTGTCTTGGGTCCCAAAAGGAGGATAAACATACTCCTGACCTACATTCTAAGACCAAATGTATTAGGGATGTCCTATAGTGCTAGCCTGGGTACCTGTACACTCAAAATAGCTGCACTAAAAAAATGGGATATTTCGCTTTCCATCATGGTTAATAGAATTTATTAGCTGTCTTAAAGTATTATTTTCCCCACGATTCCTACCATGACTGCTATAAGCACACAGGAGCAACTCACTGGTGATCACTGAGGCCATAAGAACGGTATATCCTCTATAGTGATCGCTGAGGCCATGAGAACGGTAAATCCTCTATAGTGATCGCTGAGGCCATGAGAACGGTAAATCCTCTATAGTGATCGCCGAGGCCATAAGAACGGTAGATTCTCTATAGTCATCGCCGAGGACATAAGAACGGTAAATCCTCTATAGTGATCGCTGAGGCCATAATAACAGTATGTCCTCTATAGTCACGGGTTATATTCCTGGTATGGCTAAAACATTTATCATTGGGGAAATGATTGTTTCCCCTTTCACAGTGATAAATTAACGGCTGGAGGCTAGATGTTATTTCTGTTTTTGAATAAATAATAATTAGGTTGTATAGGCCCATTGACACAGTGAGGTCATTAGGACTGCTAGAATAAAGATACAATAGTTTACAAATTATGGTGTTGAAATAATCATTCGGTTCAGAAAGTGCACGTTAAATACCACAAATAAATAAAATTAAATATCTTCAATGTAAATATTTATCCATTCCATTTTACTATCTCTCAACAGAGACATATTTTTGGGTGTAGAGGGAATGTTTGACCTGGAGTGCCAGAAACGACTAACTCTGCTACAATAGCAGGCCTCTCAGATGAAATGCTGCAGGTATGTCATGGTATGAGATCACGCAAGGTTCATATACATCATCCTGAACCCTCGCTTTACCCTGCAATCCTTCTTCCTCTCATCATCATCATCATTCCACTCCATCTACTCGCTCGATAGATGGAGGGGTCCTGATGATGAGAGGATATATCTCCCGAGCAGGGGTGCACAACCATTCATGTGGCACTTGGGTCAATATAAAATATAAAATGAAAATAAAATATTATTTGAGTTTCATTTTATATATTTTTAAATATTTTGACATGTTTATATATTTCAGGTGATTTTACGTAAAGCTACCTACTTTGTGATTATTTAATATATTTTTAGTAATAATTATTGAAAGTTGGTTGATTATTTAAACATTGTTTGATTTGGTTTGGCCCGCATAAATCAGCTTAAAGGAATTTTTCAATTAACTATTGAAAAGGGTAAAATCAAGCTTGGGTAGTCAAGTGTTTGTCCACTAAGTACAGGCCTTCTCTCCTCACAATTAACTATTGAAAAGGGTAAAATCCAGCTCGGGTAGTCAAGTGTTTGTCCACTAAGTACAGGCCTTCTCTCCTCACAATGAACCTTTTGATGCATTTTTTAAAGAATATAGAAAATAGATAAGTAATTTTGGTCTGGAACCTCCCTCCCTTCCAACACACTGGTCCAACGACTTACATTCTTATCTTGTAATATCTCCAAGTGATTTTAGTTTCACATGAGCTGTTGAAAGTGAAAGTCTAACAATAAGCTACCATAAGATATTTTATTTTGTTCGCCATGACACCAGTTGAGTCTTGCTGAATACAAAATTAAAATATTGGCTGGGATCAACGACTCCTTCAAAACCGACGGTAAAGTTGTAATGTGTCAAGGTTGCAACAAAAATATGGACGTTCCATTAAAATCACAATTGGAGCAACAAAGTGCAGCGCACACTTCGTACGTAAACAAATCTGAGTTTTTCGAAGAATCTTTTTTTTAACAAAGATGCAGGTGCTTTCCTTCCAGTGAAAGAAACTAATTCTTTTAAGGACTTGTGTAGTGCTATGATCGCTGAGGACATTCCATGTTTTATATTCCAAAGGCCTGAATTTTCATCCTCCTTGTGACACTAATTAAAGCGACAAATTCCTGATCAATAAATACCCAGAAAGATGTATCTGCATATATATTATGAAGAAACAATGGAAAGGATAATATACTACATGGGAAATGCCTTTATATGGGTCGCTGTGGATGGAATCACGGTTGTTTAGGGTATTTTAGGATATTTCCAAACCATATTTGATTTACTGAGAAGTGCTGGAACATATGTATCAGGTTGTAAGATTCGTGAATGATGAATTTAAAGTGTGTGGCCTAGGTGAACTCACGTAGAGAAGGCCCTGCCTGGTGTTATATTTGGATGCCACGGCATATATAATGAAAAGTGCAAGTGCTATGAAGTTGTTATATCCTGATATGATCCATCTTACAAGTTTGGCTCGTGGACTACATCGTGTTGTAGAATACATTAGAGCCCTGTTCTTCCAAATGAATAGATTAATTTCTGTGACAAAAAAAATAGACCTATTTGTGAAAGTCCCCCATCGAGTCAGAACTTACTAACTCTTTCTTGTTTGATGTGCTGTTGCCTCTGCATTTAGTTCTATCAAGCTGAGGAACATGGATAAAACAGCAAACTTCTACTATGAACAATTTGGAGTTGTGACTTTTACTGCACGAACATAGTACTATATATACATATCTAGTAGCCATTACAATAAAACACATTTTTTCGGTATATTACAATATCATACATTTTTAATCAATAATGGTATTTTAGCAACAGTTTCTAAAATAAACAATAATAATCTATACAATGACTTTGTTTCCAAAATCTTTGGCTACTTTGTTTTAGTCTATTGTGCATTCAACATATATTCTGGATTCCTTATTTTCATTTCTCTAGTGTGCTTAGGATCTATTGGCTCTGGAAATATGCAATTTTAAATAAATCTAGTTATTTTTATTCCGTATCAATTTTCCAAAAATCATCATCTTTTTCTAAACTTTCGACTACCATACTTTTTTTTATTACACGACCAGTATACAGTATTTTCGTTGGGTATTGTGAAGTTAATAATAATTATATTAATGAAAAGATGCTAAATAGATCCCATTAATATCATAATAATACGTGTAATGTTCATTTAATATTACTAGTCACATTAAGTTAATTAGAGAAATTAGAAATAGAAAAGGATGAGAGAAAGAATGTTGGAATAAAATCTTACTCCACGGAGGGGGAGGAAGTTTTGTTTCGACCTCAGTATTTGAATGTGTAAAGTTGAATTAATTTAATAATTTTAACATTTAAAATTTTTAAAAGCTTGGCCTTGGCGTGGAAATGAAAATGTATTTTGTAATGTGTTGTTTTGAAAGGACTTGTATTCAGCACTGATTCAAGTCAGGTTTAGTTGAGGTAATTGGGTGTGTGATGTCTATACTTCCTTTTTTCCGAGACGAACCCAGTTTGCTCAGGACGGATGTTGTTGAGACAGGCTGTATCCAACTAGTCCAAGGATATAGCATAATATCTTGTACAATTTGTTCCTTAAATGCTTGATGTTTGTTCACTTTAGTGAAATAAAATTCACCTAGACCATGAATTTATACTATATTTATTGAACATAACCTATGCAATTTACAATATTAAACAACACTTTGAGACACATGGGGAAAACAAAAACAAAAATATTTGAAAGTACTAGCTGGAACTACCAATATGTTTATTATCAATTAATATTATTGAATTCTACCAGCCCTCGTATAGTTATTTTACAGTAAATAGGTAAAAATTTTAGGGCTCTTCAAAATATTTTACACCCTCTAAAAATACAAGTTTCACGCCCTTTTGGAGGCTCAGTCCTACCCTGGTCTACTTTACGAATAGCATATAGTATCCAAACAATTCGAAAGGCTACGCTGACCCCAAAAAGTTAATTACTATTGAAGCATAAAATTAATAGTGTTTTATTAGAAAAATATTCAAACTTTAATACAAAATAAAATTAAATAATTTAATACTTTGTATGTTGAGAGTCATCAACTTGCGCAACATTCCAATTTAATCCAAATTTGGTAATGAATATTATTTTATCACAGCTATGCTTTTATCATTATATTATTTTTTTAACATTTATATAAAGTGGTTTATCATATTTAACGTAATATATTTCTCTATATATTTTAACTGACATTTTAGCTATGTTGATAGCACTTGTGCTTACTATGCTAGGGGTCCCAGTTTCGATACCAGGTAGTCATTAATTTAACTTTAGTAAACTGTTATCTATGTCATAGTTAAAAGCTAGTTTGTAAGTCGTGTGTGGATATAATCATTGTTTTCATAAATTGCACATTAAAAATCCCCATTGAAAGAATATTATAAATTATATATTTTATGAAATAATATTGATGTATGTTCACTTTCTAGCTTGCAAAGATCTTTTTTAAGAAATAAAATACATCTAAAATATTCTAACTGGTCTTCTGGACAAGTTTCAAGGCATGAGTGTTGTCCTGTCAAGCGAACAATAGGATTACTGCCAACTGAGTCTTAGGTTCTACCGAGAAATTTTACCTCTCTCTTGGCTCGATTAGGTGGGGTGGAGGTTTCCACCCCTATATTGTAATAAACCTACATTTATGTAACTAATGACCGATTTCTAGCCGAGGGAATAGGCTTACGTGGTTAAAAATAGTATATTTGTAACTTAATATGGTATATTTTTTTAATACAACCATTTAAAAATGCGTTTTTTGAGTTAATTTTAAGAATATATGCATAAAAAATTAATTTTATAATTCAATATCAATTTAGAAAAGTGTCCATACAGTCATAATAAAAATAAATAAAAAATACATCATTATTGGTTCATTTAGAATTTTTGTCACAGATCAATCATTTTTACTGTGTATTATTAGCTATGCGACCGCACCTTATGATGTTATTTTAAAATACAATTGACTGGAGATAACAAGTGAGATAGCTTGTTTATTCCTTTTGAGAAGTAAAGGAGCCAGCTTCTTGTCGTGAAAGAATAAACATATATTCTTAGTGCATTTTTATTTTTGTACTCACACGAACCGATGGGCATATGGCTTATTATGTCTAGTCTGGTATTCTGGGGACTGGCAGGTCGGGGTTGTAACCCAGACTAGGTGTTTAGAGCGTTGTTTCTACCCCCATCCCTCTAAGCAGATGCCAGGTATATTTCTTCTAACCTCTAGTGTTATCATCCTTACCCCATTAGTGTGGTTAGAACTCCTCAGCCAAACGAGTAGTTAGAGGCATATGCCATGGTTTATCTTAGAAATGTGTAAGCCAAAAAGAGCCCACTGTTTACTATTCCTCTAGGAACTGTGGGAGATAACAAGAACACACAGAGCACTGTTCCCCCTGAAATACAGCCGATCTCCACCATGGAGCGGAAACGGCTCCATCCAACCACCCACATCTTGACTAGGGAGAGCAGAAGGAGGATAACTGCAAGAGACTGATATTTAATACTCTGTAAAGACTAGGGGGGAGGGGTAGGACTAATTAACCCTCATTACAGAGGTTCTATCTCCTCGCTAAATCACTTCCCCCGGCACCACTCACTGGAGGATAATTAATGGAGCAAGGTGAAGCTGTCACAGTTAAAGAGGATGGATTATTGTAAGGAGTGCTCTTGAAGAGAGGTCACTTCCGTCACTATTATGTTTCCCTGTTACTTGTCAAGGTGTCCTCTGCACTCGGGAGTGTGGGACACATTACAGTGTGTTCATGAATACCTCATGGTCGTTTGAAGAAGACTGTTCACAGCACCTTTCAGCTAACACCTGAGTTTATTGGTCGGGGCCAAAGTTTCTACAGCACACACTTGGAACGCACAATACAATCTTACCACCATTGTGTGTTGGTGTCTCCATTGTGTGCAACAACGTGGATATGAGCGTGTCTACCGTCTTCTTTATTTGACCAAGTGAAATCAATTATATTCTTTCATAACAGTAAATAAAATATGTTCAGAAGCAATTTATACTTTTTAGTTTATACAAGGGAATATTTTCTAAGTACTCAGTTATTAAAGTGTTTAACTATGATTTTGTGTCAAACACTTACTACTATTAGTGTTTATTGTCAGTAATAATAAGTCTGATCCCCCTCACTTACTAACGCAATGGCATCAGAAACTCGAGGATTCATTGCCGCCCTTACAAAACTTCTCCACCTACCCTTATCTTGTGTTGGTTCTATCCAGCCTACCTCATTACACCCTATTTCTTTTAGGTATATTCTGATGTTATCCTCCCATCTGCGCCTAGATCTTCCCATTGGGTTTGCCAGTCAATTCACTTAGAAAGGTTCTAGAATCATCCATTCACGATGCATGTCCTGCCCACCGTAATCTACGAGAGTTGACTATCTTGATAGTGTCTTGTGACGAGATCAGGGTATGTAACGCATCATTATGTAACCTACCCCATTCCCTATTAGCCACATCCATTTTTGGAGCAAATGTATTCTTAAGCAGCACCTTGTTTCCGGACACCCTAAATTTGATTTCTTCATGTAAGGTAAGAGACCCCGTTTCATAGCCATAAAGAACAACCGTTAAAGTTACTTTTTTAAAGTTTGAATCTAGTAATTTATTACTATCAGACATTTTTTAAACACAGAATAATATCAATTATATTTAGCTAATTTAATTTAGATTCGTAGTAAAGCTAATATTCCTAACTAATGTGTCATGATTTTCATTTCTTTATCAACATACTTCTCTCCCACTTGCTATGCAAGGGCCCAAAACCGACTAATTCGCGAATTGTCTGGAATCCTCGAACATTGGACTGTTGTTCCGGCCTAATCGTGAACTATTATTGTGGGAAACATGAATTATTCACGGTGTGGCCAGTCAAAGTACGAAGTGACCACGACTGCCTGGCCAGTACCTGGAGTGTCCCCTAATTTACGTGGTTGAGATAAGTTGAAACAGTCATGTTTGCTGCCAGTTCCACATTGTGTTGTTCATTGTAGTCTCAGGTCTGTTACTGAGGCAAAAATATCTGTTATTAGGGTATTTTAGCACCACGTCTTACTACCCATTGCAGTTGTAAGCATATGTACTAATTACTATAATGTGTTAGAGAATAGAAAAGTTGAATTTAAAACAAGTGTCCCAACATTTGCGGGGAAAGAAACTGAGAAAATTAGGGGATTGTTAATTATTCATATATAATGTCATTTTGTAACTATTACGACCTAACCTAACCTAACCTATCCTAAATAAGATGAACAGAGCACAGATTATACTGTAAAAGTAATCATTATAATAATATAGCTTTTCTTTGGCAAGCTTATTACGGCCATGGCTGGCCAGCCAAATTCCAATCCACCGTTAAATTATTATATATTTCGTAGCCTGGCTGGACTTCAAACCTTGGCCACGACTTATTAAAATATAGAATTAATTTATGAATTTAGACCGATCATTTAAAAAATCTTATGGCAGTCAGAATAAGGGTGATTAAAATTAGTATATTTGCAGAATTCTTACTTTTTCATATAAAATCGAGAACATTTTCAAACTAATGCTTTTTTCTTTTTATGTGAGCCCGAACTAAAAAAATTGATTTTACAATTCTGTAGGTTTTGTAGGTACTGTTATAGGTGTTGAAAGAGGTCAACCGCCTTTGATTTCTTCAAGACATCTGAAAGTACACTCTATTTTTTGTCATCACATCACACTGACTCAGCAAATATATTTTGTTTGTAGAGTTAGGAGTGACCGGAATGTTAAACTTTATCACCGACCGTAAATGAGAACCATTCTCAAGCGAGTGTCAAATAATGATCATATTTAGAAGATAAAAAACTGTTATTTATTATATAAATGTTAACTTCCTTCAGTTGAAATTTATGCAATAAAATTTTACTTTATTTTGATTAATATTGTAATCTTTTCACTTCCAAGAAATAGGTGGTAATTAGCTATAAAATTCACGTAAATGCCGAAATTTAAACGGGTACGCATGCTTTAAAGAAACTATTGATTAAATTGACCAAAATGATAAAGTCAACTACTTCTTAATCTAGTTCATATGAAAACGTTAACTCAAAAATTTGAGTAGAATATGATTAATACAGAATTCTTGTTCCCCCTATCCCTACAGGCAATAATAATTTTGCTCGTCTGGACTACATAGCTCTTAGCTCGCTTTGTAGAAATATTTTGCCAGTACTAATGTACCGGTGCCCAGGGGATGCCAGAATGTACTAATCGTACACACATTCCGGGGAGTCTCCTTCCATGTCCCGACGATATGAGATGATGGTGGTAGTGAGGGTGTGAAACCAATAGAACACAATATAATTGAAGCCTAATTAACAAAAACCTGGTGATTATTGGAATAATTTAACTTTCGTGGGGGAAAACACCCAAGGTACCAGGCGGGACCCCTAGGTTCGTGGTAAGGTGCACTGACTACTCACTGCACTACGGGGCCGGTTGTCCTTGCGTGTAGCCTGAGTGGACCTTTGAACTAAGCGACAGGTAATTGGGTAATATCTGAATTTTCTAACACTTGACACTTAGGGACTATAACTCTTATAAACCTCTCATATAAATACTAACACGTCACTTATCATCATCATCATCATCATCATCATCATCATTCCTTACTTATTTGAATATCACGGTTGATATGCATATGACCCATTTAAAATCATAAGCTACTCACATCAATATATAAAACATTATTGATGTGAGTAATTTAGGGTGATGTCGGTAAATGTCGTGCAATATCGGGTGGTGACGGATAATGTTGGTAAATGTTGGGAAGTGACGGTAAATGTCAGTAAGTGCTGAAAATATTTTATAATGTCTGGTAGTGTCGGTCAATGTCTGGCTGTATAATGTGTACACTCCTTGCCAGGAGTAGGTCATTTACTAGCCAAGTTTCTAAAGGTGCTAGGATCAGGGGTGTCTGTCCCCCTCAAACCCAATGGCAAAAATCCCCCCCAATTCCCCCCCCCCTCTCCCCCAAAATCCCATTACCCATACAACCTTTATTGGAATATCAAATTTCAGACTGAATCCATATCAAGACCTACATTACGTATTTTGTAAATCCATTCAGAGATCTTTTTGGATGAGATCAATAAAATCAGAACAGCGAGTAAAATGTGCAGTTTATATTTACAAGAGCCCTTTCTGGTATAAAAATGATATTACTCTCACTTTGTAAAATGAAATTGTCCATAATATTGTAAAAAACAGTTGTTTTGAAAGACTCTGAATGTCATATAAATAAATAAATATTTCACCTTAACCTGTTGTATGAAAATAGTTTATTACATTCATAAAAAACTCAAAAACTCAGAGTGAGTGAAAGAATTGAATAAAAAAAATTGAAAATATCAATAAAGATCAATAATCAGATGTTGAAAAAACAAAATAAATGTGTAAAAACTATTGTATGAGTACTATCGTAATATTTACATGGGCTACGTAAGTAGTCATAAAACCTTTAAAACTAGATTTTTTATAGAGTAGTGACAGAAAAACAACTACCGACACGATGGATGTCAAAACCTCAAAAGTCAAAGGTGACATATGTCTATATATGGGCAGAGATGACACCCTGCCCTCCAATCGGCGCTACCAACTAAGCAAAAAAAAAAAGAATAACTTTTCCACTCTAAGTTAATAGTGTAAGTGTTGTCATAACATGAAACACTAAAATATGTCTTAAAACAATTTAAGAGGTATTCTAAGTATAAAACAATATATATGACAATATAAAAGTTACTTATTAAATATATTTTTGCCCGAAAATTTCCCACCAACAAATTCTGATGGCACAACTTGCAACATGATCCCCTCCCCACTCCCCTCCCCTGGGGGCACTCCTGGCTAAAATTACTGTTGAAAGTTAGGGAACAATATTTACTGACCAATAATGCTAGTGTGTTGATGAAATGGGTGATCACTGCTCATTAAATATGTGTGTGATCTAGGAGGAGACTAGCGTTATTAAATAATACGTACGCATGTGTATTCTACTAAACAGGAGCATGTTAAGTAACACCTAATCTGTATTTTTATATGATACAAATAATAAGGGATATTAAGATATAAATAACATAAATAATCTATGGCTAGTTACATAATAATAAGAACAGCTACTGGATTTTAAAGATAGCTGAATTTCCTTTTAAATGACCATGGCCATTTATCAAATCCAATGCAATTTCCTGCCGAGACAAATAAATGTGATACCTGTCCTCTAAGCAACATAGTAAAGTGTTGATCAATAAAAAGTTATTAAGATGTAACAAAAACAGTAAGAGCCTGGGGGATATTGGACAGATGTCAAGTATAGCGTGGCTATCTCGGAACACTTGAAGGAGGGCTGGGGGGCACCCAAGAAGGATGACTCCTTCACCTTTGCTTCTAGTAAGCCTGAAGGGGAATTAAAACCCCTCAATACAAATACCTGATGGGCCTACTGGTTTTAAAACCTGTAATAAAAGGAATTGTATATCTGATCTTTGTCGCTGCCTGACCATCATTAAACATCCATGTGTCAAAATTATACTGTTTTATTCAATTCTACAAGTTGCAAGATAAGTCAGTTTCTGATCTAGTTGTGTTTGTAATCATCTAGTTCATATTGTCAACGTTTCTAATAATGATAATACATATATATATATATATATATATATATTCATGTCCTTTATTAAAGTGCTTGCCACCAACCAACAGTCCACAGACCTTTTAGAGGTTAAAACGGAAAATGTAAACATTAATCAAAAGATAATGAAATATTATTATAAATATCATTGAGTATGTTACGTAAAGCTGATGTGTATAAATTAATAGTAAAATAATTTAAATTAAGCATACATTAAAGAAAAACTATTTGTATAAATATAAAGATTATAAGTTAATTGTATACAGATAAAAATTAAATTAAATTAAAGGATTAAGCTTAGGTGTATTAATAAATGATAATACATTAGTAATAATTGTATACTGTGATGGTAATTATTTTCAAATATAAAAAAAATATGTAAAGCTAGTTAAATGTTTTTGTTCAAAAAATTTGAGTATCTTAAGTTATATGCAAAATTATAGAGTAGAAAAATAACTTGTATTATTTTATTTGTCCCAAATCCTCAAATAACACAACAACACAAATAGTTTCTAGGGTTTCATTGGTCCTAAGTAATTCTCATACATTATACTTAAACATCTTACAACAGCACATTTCTATGGATATTTTTAACGAGATGGAACAATTCATAAAATAATAATAATAATAATTTATTTTCCAAATACAATAATAATATTACCAAATGTTTTAAATTTGTTAGAAATTGATTTTAGTTATTAGATTAAAGCTTAAAGACATTCTTTTTGTGCTGCGCTTTTTAATACTTTGTCAGGCCTATATGCAAATTTACATGAGGCTGAGGAAAATATTAACCAGAAAAATACAAAAGCACTTGCATGGAAGGAAAGTGAGAAAATACTTAGGTAAAATCATCCCATTACACCCTACGATGATTCAAACAGCAACCTTTCCAAGACTAGGAAACCAAACTACGCAAGATGGACTCCTAGTTCCATATACAATATGTTCCAATCAACCCTCCACATCCAAATGAACATAATCCTCGTAGCATTTGTCTAGTAATTATTTTGATTCATTCCTCAAACTGCATATATACCTCTGTTGCATATATGTCCCCTCTAAATGTGATGAAGGTCACATGCATCGGAAACACTCGAGTTTTTTAAAGCACTTTTATAGAATCATTATACATCGTCCTTGAGGCGAGAGAAAAAAAACGCATTTTTCCTTCATCAAGGAATATACGAGTTCAAGTTTTTCAGTAGGCCTATTATACCTTTGGGTTAGAATCAACTTGCTTGAATATAGAGTAAGTATTGCTTTAACATCAAGTTTTTAGTTCGTTTTGCTGTTACATTTCTTGGCCTCATTTAGAAATATTGCTATCACTACGAGAGTAATATATTATAAACAGCATTGTTAGAGGGTTGGAATTTAATAGCGGTCGGTATATATAATAATTTCTGAGGTCGTAACTAACAAGTGGTACACAGCTGTTCTAAATAAATATAAATTAAATTATTTTGTATGTAAAACTTTATTTTATTGAGGTTATGTGTTTATTATAAATAATACGGTACAAAGCATATTATATACTTGCTATTAACATGTAATAATAATATAAAACGACATATTTTGACTAAAATAATAACCATTTAATTATTTTAATAAGATCGATCTGCTTTAAATAAAGTTGTATTTCGTTATTTTTTACACATTTAATTAATGTTAATGTGATTAGTAGTTCTATTATATTAATTAAAGAGAGAAACAAAACAATATATCATCATATAATCATTCTAAATAATCTCTTATGGTAAAGTTGGGCTAGCACCCTTTAAATAAATTACATATTTAAAAGGAACTTACAACATTTGATCGTGAGGTATTTGTAACTCTTTATTGGTATCAATTGAAAGACCTACTAACAATTATAATATGTTTAATAATATAAAAATGTTTTGTAATTTTGTTACTATTTTCTAAGCTCTACGTTTTTAGCTCGATGTTTACTTCATAGCTAAATTATACTACTTTAAGATTAATTTCAAAAAAGTGTTCTGGATTTATTGTTTATTTAATTATTTATTTTAGTTATTTAACGTTCATTTTCAGAACTGATTAGTTATATCAGCACACGAGAATTTCTATGAGTGAGAACGAAAGACCCCATTAATTTGTTTGGGAAAGGTATTTTCACATATACCTTCCAGAGTTCTTTTACATTACACATTCGACATAGGACCGACAGCTTTAATTCCCCTCCGAAGGAAGTTGTGCAATGATTTTTTTTAACGCTAAAGAAAAATCCGTTGACCCCAGCTGGGTTTAAACCACAAACATCGCATCCTGAGGCAAGCAGCTTACCCCAACACCACCGATTTAGTCAAAATGTTATGGTATTTGTCTGTAGAAACAATAGATTTTTTTTAGATTAATGCATCAGGCAAGGGGTTGAAACCTTAGTCTCTGGAACCTAGTCAAATATACTAACACCTGCAAAAGTGTTGGAACTGCCTAAAGTGTCATTCTTATAATAGACTTGTTTGCTGACGACAGGGAAGTTTAGGTTCTAATTCCGGGTTGCTCTTGTGAGGGTGATATTTCTTAAATAGTCTAATCTCCCCTCCCCCACGCAAACTCTGGTGCATTTTGTCTGAATCTAATCTTAAATCTCTATTTAATTAATTTAAATATGTGAATAGAATGAAAGGTTAGTAAGACGTTTGAATAAAAAATAAATACAAAATAAGATATTACTGAGCTAGATGCCAGCATAAAATTAATGTGGATTAAATATCAAAGATATTAAACTTGGTTAGTTACGGTTATAACCGCATCTAAATATCACAGTCTTAAGATTGAAAATGACACCTGGACACGGGGATCGAGCCTAGGACCTTTGGCTATGTGTTCTGAGCACTGAGCTATTCACGCTGCACATTCATCACAGACTCAGCCTTTAAATATGAGTGAATAATGGCCCTGAGTACGGGACACTTCCTGGATAGCTCAGTGGTTAGAGGATTGGCGTACTAAGCTATAGGTTCCGGGTTCCATTACCATGCTTAGTCTGTTATTTTTCACTTAAATTCGCGCATCACATGCCAATCAACTCTGTGATGCGCTCGACTAGGAATTGTTAATTCACACCAACCCTATTGCACGTGGATGATTTCTCATTAAGCGTCAATGGAGATAAAGAGTTAATGGAAATTCCTAATGCTGAACAGTGTTGAAGTACAAAATTACATTTTGATAAAAACTGCATTGAAAAGGCCGTTTTTCATCATTTTAGAATGGCTTCACAAATAAGCATTGGAGACAAATCTTCATTCTGTCATAATAGGGATATATTGTAGTTATTAGCAAGAAACTTTGTCACTCTGCCCTCCATCGTCGCCATGGAAAATGTCAAGTAATCATTAAAATACGAAAGCACTGCACACATTTCTGGCATATATTGGTGTTTTATTTTCCCTTTTACTCCCATACTTCACGCACGCACACACACACACAAAGGAGCCCTGAGCTGAGTTGGGCCTGCTACGATGAATGCTCTTAATATAACTACCTACATACATATATACATGTTGTTAATTCCAAAAGAAGTTAACAAGATTACATTATTAATATTGGCACTCTACTTTGGAAGAGAGTGAAAATATTTCAACTGAGAACTATACCCAAATGGACAATATTATAACATCTCATAAGGGAGTTACTGTCTTTATCGTTTGATAAAGTGTGAAATTGAAACACTACGTATTAGGTTCTAAATATTTGTATATTAGAGAGAAATTACCATTAGATGAGGTATTGATTTGATAATATAGGGTGGGTCAGAAACAATTAGACTATCTATGCTGAGGAAAATAATGGACTACGTGCTGAGGTTTGTCTGACGTCCGGTGAAGCTCACCTGAGTTACATTATCTTCAAAAAGTGAAAATTGTTATATTGTAGCTTGAGTTTATTTAGCTAGTGAATATTTACTTTTCAATTAAAGCGTTAATTTTCAAGATACTAATTGTNATAACGGGGTTGAGACAAGCGTGGCAAAGTTTCTTCAGGAAGTTGGCATAAAGAGGAAGTAAGGTGGGAAAATAAGCTGTAAATGGAAGCATGCGATGTTTTATAAGTGTTAGCCAGTTAGTTATGAGCAGTGACGTGGAAAGAGGGAAAACAAGTTGACCGTTCTAATTAGCAGACCACAGCACCACTATAACCAGGCGAGGATTGGCCACATCACTCTCCATTATCAAGTTGATTATAGGTTTGTTGGAGATATTGCGGTTAGCCCCACTGCTATGTGTGGTCTACAGGGGCAGGGGAGGGGAGCCAGACATGATCTTCTAATAGAGTTCAAACCTGCACTGGTGGGCATGACGACTTAATGTCAAACTCGTCTGGTCTAGTTTGCCGATGGTGGGAAGGTCATGCGTATTGTTGGTGGGTTGTACTAAAGGGTTTACCTCTTTCCAAGCAAATTCCGAAACATTTCATATAAATTATACATTTCTCATCCCTTCCTCGTAAGCGTAATCAAAGTGTGTTGAGCTTGGATGGGGAGTAAATAACACTAACATTATTTGTAAGTATATTGTTATAATTTTCATGGTTTGTAAATCATTTAGGCTGGATTGGAATGGACTGCGAGAAGAAGCCAGTGTTTTTGCAGTTTTTATGGCAAAACATTTTTTTGGGTCAAAATAAATGCAATGTTTCTTAGTAAAAACATATAATTCAATTTACTTCTCATGGTGATCTAAAAATGGCTTTAACATGTTTGAAGGGTATCCTGGAATTTAACGAAAACTTTTTCTGTTCATTAATACAGTTTCTTATCTAATACCACTTTTCTCATGAGTCATGACAGATATTCAAGAATTGTTAAATCACCTCGTAAAGAAAATTAAGCTCTATGTTTGTACTGGAGCAATATTCTATTTATTTTAGCCAAAAAAATGTTTTTTTATAAAAACTGTAAAAACACTGACCTTTCCTCGCATCCCCTTCCATCACACCAAAAGTAGATTTAAATTATTCATGTTTAGAGAACAATATTTACTCAATAAGTATAACCGATTTTACTATAAGATAAAATGAAAAATTATGATTTTAAAGAAGATAATTGTTCCAACATAATATCTTCTCTCCCTGCTCTATGTTTATGGTCACGTTCTAGTATCAAGAGTAGAAATGTATTTAGTCTAAGGTAGCAGTATGATGGAGATGGATTCTAAGCTACGGTACCAGCAACAAAACCTCCAGTGTTGTGGGTAGTTATGCAAGTCAAGTCCCATTCCGGCGGCCCTGTTTTACCTACACATTACATTTACATTATTGTTATGCTTTGTAGTATTCTATTATTGAGCAGTTTGACTTAAATAGTTAACAAAATTGAAACATTTGACTTTACAAAGATTTAAAAACTAATCATGGTGATATTTTTTGTCACCTCATCTCACTATCCACTCGAGTAAAACTCATCCTTCACTAGTTACACTATTGTTTTAGAGATGAAGGAGGTTGCATTTAGAGGAAGTAAACCTCCATTTGCATGTTAGGAGAGTGTAAAAACTACCCTAAATACACTATGCCGGTATTATACCTCCTGAGCTACCCATCACCGGCAGTTTAGTCTATTTAGAGAGTACCATTTGACTACTGAAGCTGGTAGTTACATTTTTTGTAAATCTGTGAAATAATATATTTCTTTTTTTAAAAAACATCGATAAAAATAATGTGTTTTTACTATACGTTCGGGCTATACCTACACCTATGTACTATTACACTAATGTTTTAGGGACTAGAAAGGTATAATTTAAAGTAAGTGTACCCATATTTGCGTAGAGGGAGGTTGTAAAACCATTTAGGATAAAATACTCCCAGTACACCCAACCGGGATTGAACCCCAATCCCCCCATCATTGGTAGTCTAGTCTAACACGAGAGTAGCGCATTAGACCATGTGGCCACCGAAGCAGGTTTCATAGTAAGGTTATTTTAATGTGTAAATTGCGAAGATTGTGAAGGTAGAAGTTAAACAATATTTTTAGTTACACCGTCCAAAAAAGTGTTTTGTATGAACGTGATTAAGAAAGTGTGATAAAGAAAAAAAAGGGTACGAATTAATTGTTTGATCCGCATCGGTGTGTAAGCAAGTTTGAATCAAAGCCGTGTGTACAGGGGGTTATTTTTCCCAAATGGTTTCCCATTATCCGTACACACAAATGCCAAAACATTTCCCATAATTTAACTTACTTCATCCTTATCTCTTTGTTAAATGTGGATAGTGCAGAGAGATATCAAGACGCGGGGAAACAAAAAGGCCGTTGGTGAGGTTTTTACTTGCAATCGTAGAAAAAGAGGACCAAACTCTTAACAATAAACTGATAGACTCGAATGAAACAAAATGCTTTGCATCATGGTTTTATTTCTCACAACACGAACAACACTTTTTTATTGGTCAAAGTTTTCAACAGAAGTTTTAAACTAAAAATGGTGGTAAAATTGTTTCACTCATTTTAACAAGTAAAACCAATATTCATATAGTTTCTCACAATTAATATTTTTCAAATATACGGAAAATAATTTGAAGAATTTAATATAACTTATATTAAAAAAAAGTATGTTTGTTTCAATCTAATATATTTCTTAGCATACATGTGTTATTAAGGCTTAAAATAAAACTACGTCCGTAATTTCTTTCTTTAAAGAACTACAAAATATACATATCTATGAAATATACTGAGTACTAAGGGAATGGATACAATGTTTTTCTAAAGTTTTTCACAAAACTGCTTTAATATTAATATTAATTTTTATAAAAAGTATATTTGATCATGTTGATCATCCACATGAGCAGTTTTCCTCTAGCACCACTTATTACTAACCGTTCATGTTATACGCTTATGAACTAACTACAAAAATGGTTTTAAGAATTAGGAAGGTTGTATTTAGAGGAAGAGTACCAACATTTCCGTAAAAGGAAAGTGTAAAACAAATTTAGAAAAACCACCCTCAATACACCCTATCGAGATTCGAACCTTGATCTCCTCATCATTGACAGTCTAGTCTACTGCAAGAGTAGCGTGTGAACCTGGTGTCCACCGAAGCGGCTGTATAAAGTGCTGTTTCTCATGTCATACACTCCAAAGATACCAACACTTTAAAGCTATTTTTTAAATATTTTAAGTTTTTGAAAAATAAGTCATTAGTAAACTACCTATCAAAATATTTAGAGCTATTTTACTAATATTTTTGTGTTTTCATAACTGTACCGTTAGTAAATTACCCGTTAATGAATTTCTTTTCCCCTAAAAACAATTATACAATGCTAATTGTCATGTAAATCCTAGACATTCATTTTAAACTAAATTGTTAAAGCCATTTCCAAATTATTTAAAATTCAAAAAAATCCCTCGCCAGTAAACTATCCTTAGTTTAAGGGCTAAGTTCAAAATAAAAAAATGTCCCAATTTATAGCCCTACAAAACCTAAATATCAAATTTGAACAAAATCCATCCAAGCGTCTCGTATCCGTGACCAGGGAGAAAGACAGACAAACAAACAGAATTGTAAAATCCCATTTTTGGGTTAAAGGTCACATAAATCGTAAAGATTCGTCATAATCTCGAGATGGACTTTCTTAATTATAATACTATTTCTTGATATGCCAAAGTAAAAAGTATGAGAGTGAAATGTACTAAATAAAACCTTTTCATGCTATTCATAAATAATTACTCTAGTGGAATAGGAACTGGGGAATATAACATGTATGAGAAATTTAGCTGCAATTGCGCAGAGGATGGAGTAGAGAATAGTTCAGGAAAAATATCCCACAGAACATTTAATAGGATCCTATAATCATCACCAGAAAATTTAGACATATATGAGCTTGGTGTTTAGCACACGCACCCACCGATGTGGGTGCCACAAAGGTGTTTTTACTATTATATTTGTTTCAAGTACACAGTGCTCCAAGAATTGCTGCAGGCGCTGGTAGTGTAATTATTACCGCACCTTAAAATTAATAACTTATAGTAAAGGTCACCGGGAAATAGTTGTTGTAAATACCAAGTTATGCGACTTAGTGTAGAGTAAGCCTACGATACTTACAGTTCTTGGTAATTTTGTTTTGAACGTTGGTGATCTCGTCCAAGGTTTGGTATACCTACATAACGCCCTTGCTACAGAATGAAGGCAACCAACCACAATAAAAAACATCCATGAAGAGTCTACTCTCTATTTCGAGGAGAATCTCTTTGTTACAAAATTTGTAAATTAAGGTTGTGAGACGCAACTTAACACTTGTTTTGCGATATAGATCAATGAATGGTGACATAGTTTTATATATTGTTCTATGTCGCTCACTTTCTGCCATGGTAGTTTTAACTGGCTCCATGTAGGAATGTTGCGAATACGCAACGGCTTTACTCGTGATGTCATACGTCTAACTCATTACCACCGTAAGTTTACATTGCACAGTTCGTGCAGTTTCAATCACGTGAGAAAGTTCTATCACGTGGCTTTAGTTTGATGTAGTTGATATTCCCACGCGGTGGCCATTATACATAAAATTACGAATTGAACAAAGGAACTCAAAGAAGAAAAACCTTTTAAAGCTATGTTTTTGTAAGAGTTTAACATTATTGTAATTTTATTTTTTTAATAAAATTTTAAAAATACAATATCACTCAGATATTTGTTTAATAATATTGCTCCAATAATAATATTATTATCTATTACAGTAAGTGCTTTTGATTATTATTTAGAACAGGATGTTGCAAAAATGCAATGGCATCAGTCCTCGTGTTATTTTTTTTAGCATCAGTCACCAAAAATGTAGGTAAACTGAAAAAGAGTTTAAAAAACTTGATTACTTCTGCTTAAACATTTCAGGTGTGACGATACTTTTTACTGGCAAAGTAAAGTGAATTCCTTTTGAAAGTGCAAAACGAGCTAAGACCAGAAAGACTCGATCGTAGCATATGACCCTCAAGTGTTTACCTCCACCATTTTACATCTTATTTGATGGAAACTCTAGCGTCTTTATTTCCACGTTAGTTCCTTCAATGAGAAATTCGACACAACATTGCCTTCATTATGTTCGCGTTAAGGCTCGCCGTCTATGCCGGCATTAAAGTATCCACTTTTCTGGCGGAAAAAACGATGGTAAATAAAGCTAACACAGAACGGGAGGTAGGGAAAGTAAATAGATAAATAATTAATTGGATGGAAAACCATTACAAGCTTTCATATTATTTCATAACTTTCCTGGCAAGCTTAAAACCATTTAGTGATATTTACAGAAATAATAAAATTTTCCCTTGAAAACCAACAAAATATATAATGTTTAGTGTATCTTTTTACTTTTAGGTAGTTATTTATATTAAATAAAGCTGTTTTTTATATATCTGTACTCTAATACGCAGACTATATAAACCACAGCCCAAGGTAATTTCAAGAATTTCTATTTATTACGTCAGTATGTGCATAAAAATATCCTAATTTGACTCTAAAATTCGTGTAAAATTGTTTCCTCAAAATATTTATCTCAAATAATCATCGAAAGAAGATTCCATAAATAGATTAATGTATTCCCATTATTTTAGATTGAATTATAAATAGGATCGTAAGTATTGCAAGTTGATACTAAAACTGTCTCTGTGGAAAGCATTAAAACTTATTCTTAAGATAGTCGTTACATCTCATCTACACATTAATATGTAATGATACAATAGTGAATTCACTTGTAATACACCAATAATAATAATAAATAATATTATTAATTATTATTTTTATTCGGGGTTTATCTTATATTCAATATAAGCCTACAGCAGTGTAAATTTCATAACGTAAAAAATACATAATGTAACCACAAATGGAGATCTTACCTGGTCTAGGATTGACGGATATATTTCCTAGTTTAGGTGTTACAAAAGTATTCCCTATTCTAGTTGTGACGGAGGTCTTCCTTAGCCTAGTCTGATGGAGATATTCCCGAGATTATTTGTGACGTAGATATTCCTTTATTGAGTGTGATGGACCAAACATCAGTTTAGATGGGATTGAAGTAACAATCACTCTAGCACGTCCAACTCGCGAGTGATGGAAATAATATCCAGTGGTCAATACTGTGGGTATGTTCTCAACCTTTTCCATAGTCGGGTAGCTCTTTAAATCTCACCTATTTCATCATACTCTCTTATATTATATAAGTCTTTAAAAGCCGCTATTGATATTTAAACGTAAGTTTCGCTAGTTATAATAATAATAATAATAATAATAAATATTAAGATAGCTCATAACTACTATTATCTCTGTTACAATATATGTTTTTACAAATTAGAACAACATTATATTGTCTTGAACTAGGATTACATTTTGGGTGCTCTTGATTATAACATAGAAGACAGGTCATAATGAACTATATTTGTCCTGCGTACCAAAGTCTATTAGTAAACCACTTTAATTAGAGTCCTCTTAAGTTTAATTGAAGTCCAAATATTAAAAACTAATATTTGACCTTACGTCCCCATCTCTTTTAACCTAAATTATTTAGGGAAATACCAAATTATAAATATCGGGAGATAAACTCTTTTCAGGATTCCTTTATGGTAATTAATTTTTTCATAAATAATAGATCTAACAAAGCGTAACGTAGGATTTTGTATAAATACCTTTTTATAACAGTTTTTGTTTCTTTCTTTGATTTGAGCAGACATGTATCTCAAACTAGTGGCATGTCATACAACTATTTCAATAACTCGTCAAAAGAAGCTAATATAAAGAGGATTTAAAAGAATAAGCACTATTTTAATTATTAAATCGGGAATATTAATACAAAAGACAAAAAACAAATGTTTCAGTTACAATAAAAGTAATGTGTTTATGGGCCTAGAACATCTTATCAGATATTAGTAGATAAAGTATATATTTTAATACAAATAATCTGTTATTATACTAAACTTAATGGATTATTTTTTATTAAAGCCACTGGATTTGATCTATATTAGAGATAAGTTGAAAGGGTTATTGATTAGGTCATGAAGGAGGTAGGCTGAAGAGGTATTAGTCTCTACAAAATCAAGGTATTGGTTTAGATATTTTTGAATATTTTCTATTCAAGGGATAAGGGGACGGACGTTCACCCCCATCGTCCCTCCTTTCTGGAGCCTTCACTATTGATAATAGCTATGGCAATCACAAACCAAATATGACATTTAATAATACTTTTTTTAAATCTTTGAAATATAGTACCTAGCCCACAAATCGAGTGCACAAACTAAGAACGTAATCTACCGGTAATGCAATATTTACCTGAGCACTATCATAATATAAGTGTTGGAAAATTAAGTATTACAGTTTACCAAAGAACTTAAGTTAAATAATCGACTCTGTTAAAGTTACAGTACATATTATTAATATTGAGCATCATGGTTCCCCAAAGAGATTTACGGGCCCCAGATGTCAACATAATTTGTTTATATTAATAGCTATGTTGTGACTCTAATTCATCCCTCGATTTTTAGCTATGTATTCCTAATACCATTTTATCCACTTTAAGATAATCTTTAATAGGTGTATACCTTTATTTTTATACATTTTATTTCTTACTTTACAGAGTTAAAGTTTTCAACCATATCGAGAAGTGTGTTTTCTATTTGTTCAAGACATTTATAGCCCCCCCCCTCCCTACCGCTTCCCCCCACATATATTTTTTTCTAAAGACTTTAGTTTTACACAACAAAACTTCAAATTTATGGTTATGTTATTTGATTATTTTACCAATTTGGTGTATTTAAATTTTATCTCATGCTGAAAAGTAAATTATCTAATTATTTTGGAAAAATGTCAAATTACTCCTCCCCTTTTTTCGATTTTTAAAGAACCAATTCGAAATTTTAATATTTACATGGTTTACCAGTAAACCCTTGCAAAACTTTCGCACATTCAACATT